>JAZKJV010007097.1:0-590356 GCA_037367405.1 Ottelia alismoides
TCTCATCATGTTAGTTCTACTCAGCGGGTAGAACTTTTTTAGGAATAGGTCCTTGAACTGGGCATAAATGGTGATGATGATTCCAAGATTTTTCACCAGTAGTCGGCTTTGCCACCCAAGACCATTGGAAGGGCTTTGAGCCTAATATAATCCTGGCTAACATTATTATGTTTGAGGTTAGCACAGATGAGCTCAAAGTCCCTTAGGAATGCATATGGTTCCTCAGAAGCATTCCCATCAAAATGTGGCAGCAGGTTCAGAAAATGCGGCTTCAATTCAAAGTCAACAGTGGATTCGGTCGGACTCAAGTAGTTATGAATTTGATATTGTCCGGGGTTATATGCCGCATCCATTGGTGGTTCGACCCCAACATTTAACTGTCCTAACTGAGCTCTGAGTAGTGCGTGTTGCTGCTCAGATGCAGCTAATCCGGATAGTACCATTCTCAATGTGTCTTCATGGTTCTCTTCTTCCTCTTCTTTCTTCTTTGGAAGCATTTTCCTTGAATCTTCTTTATGTCCTGAATCAGCAATGTGTTCTTGATTAGAAGATGATTTATGAATCATGATATTCTCATCAAGGCGATGGTCTTCCTCGGTGAGGTGGGAAGAGAGAAATGGAATGGTTTGAGAGTAACCATCCCGAGAGTGAGTGATCCTGTGATCAAGAGGGTCATGAGTCCAGGTTGGTCCAAGTTGCGCATGGACCTGTGAAGACATACTTCTTGAAGGGTTCAATGAGAGATTTGCAAAGTCAGAATAAATATCCCCTCAATCGGTCATCTTCGATGTCAAAATAAACCGATTAGATCACGATAGTCAATGAGGCACTAGTTCTACGGTGCACGTAAATGTGCGGAGTGAACTCACACAATACAATCGCAATTCAAACCCTCAATTTCACCAATTCAACACGTGATGGCCGTAAGATTTCGGCCGAATTATCTGATCAATTTTGTTGGTGAGAATACAATCTTGGAAAGATTAACGAGTTGTTAGGTGCTCGTATTTTCCTATAGACTGGCCCGATTCTTACAACTAGTTTGACCTACTTTTAGCCAGTATAGGAGTAAGTACGGACCGTATAAATACAGCTACCCGTTCCTTGAGGACTAAGGCGTCCTCTAAACCTCCCACTCTGCTAAGGAAGTCCGGACTGTTTACCGGCTACCCGTATTCCTCACTGAAAAGTAGCTAATTGCCTAAAAAGAAAGAACCAGTAGTAAGTAAGAAATCCAGGCTTGGCTCTATCCTAGGGTCGTCTCTCTCTCTCTCACCTGCAATTAAAACAAACAATGAGGGCTTTATGCACCCGAGAACAAGGGTTCTATTTATTCCAATTAATTAAATCAACCTGCTCAATTCAGTCCCAATTTTAGAGTTAGGTTATCACTTGAAATTAATCTGAACACACAAGCACGTCTACCGTTCAGTCCCAATTTGCTTTTGACCTTAAGTTATAAAACAAGAGGGGAATCGGAAATCAGAATGCAAACGAGAAACTATGATGCATGCTCAGAAGAAGGTATACTTACAATGAATCCCAACACTCTTCATGCGTTATGCAAAACTGAATTTGTAAATATTACACTAAATGCATGCAGATCGAGAAAACCACACCTAAACAATATACTATTAGCGGGGAAGAATTGATTTAATTTTGAGCTAAGTAGTACGTGTCTATATGCATCTCATTATGAATCTTATAAGATATGTGAATCTTCTAATATATGTGTGGCCTAATTTACGATGGACACAAACAAATTTGATTCTATACTATCGTGTGTCTAATCCTAAATTTCGCCACTCAAGTCGAGCCCCACCCTCACCGGAGAGTGAAACGGGTCTCGACACACCACAAATAATGTCCAAGTCTCTTTTACACGTGCAAGCTCTCAAACAAGAGCCACTATAAAGGAGCAAGCTAAATAATTACAACAATTTACAAAAATTCTCTCGAAGATAAAAGAATTATCCTCGCACTTCAGCAGTCGACGCGCGTCGCGTCCGTCGACCTCCGATGCACTCCAAGTCCACCGGGCCCTCGCAAGGAAAATAAGATTTATATTAGAGAGATAAAAACAAAATATATACAAGAATATGAAGAGAAATAATTGCGAAAAGAAAAAAATGGAATAAATACAAGTGGCTCGTGGGTCAGACTACCCGAGTAAGTGAAATCTAAATCCAAAATTTTAAATTAGTCCCTAAGCCGTTTGCCTCCCCGGCAACGGCGCCATCTGACGAGCCGCTAAATACAATAAATAATTTGGTCACGTTGTAGTACGTGCACTTAGCGATTCAGTCGGAACCGAGAGAAAATCTCCGTGAAGAGTGTCTCAGCTTAATTTATATCCCGGGCAAGTCCGGGGTCGAACTCAGGGAGGCAAAGGAACAACTTAGATTTAATTTGAAAACTTAGGTCTAGATTTCAGTGCGGATATTTTTTTAATTTTTCTAATGCAAATAAGAATGCAAATGCAAGTGAATTACGACACTTAGAAAACACAAACAAGGCCAAATTAATTTTAATGGAAAAGAAGTCCAATTTAGCCAAATTATATTTTTTCTAGAATCTTAATCCAGTGATGAACACAAAACATATTTTTTTGTATTTTTAGGAATTAAAATGTAATAAATAAAATGCACACTTTTTATGGGTTTTTCGTATTTTTTGATACAAACAGTAAGTAAAAAATGATGAAAAATTTATTGGAATGAAAATATGATGCAAGGAGACTACAGAATATTTTTGGAATTATTTGACAATATATGAATTATTTATTTATTTTTTAGTGAAAACAGAGTGACAGTGAGTAATTAATTCCTAATAAATCCACAATATCAAATTAGCTAGATTACGAATTATCCTAAAATGATATTTTCATATACAATCCAGAAGACTTGAAATTCCGAAATAAAGATATACGTGGATTTAATTAAAAATCAAATAGTAAAAACACTCTATAATTTATTTCAGGCACAAGACAATTCAACTTTGGATGAAATTTGGAAAGTATCTCAATCACATATTAAGGCATCATTCATAATTTTTGTGGAATTTTTAGAGCAACCGTGAGTTAGATATCAATTTAAGAACACTGATTGGGTAAAAAAGGAGAATTTTAGTTAAATAATTTTAGTTAATTACCCAAAATTCACAAAAATACAATAAAATATTCAAAATGTAGATAATTAGTTGCTCAATGTAACATCATTTCCATTGAATAAAAAGATGCAAAACATGTGTCCAAATTAATAGACAAACATAAGGATATCTGTGCAAATACAGAAACAAAAAAATACAATGCAACATGTACATGGACTATTATGCAATTATAGAAACTATAAGTAAAGAAATATAATTTTTACAAATAAAAAATGACCTTCTTCATTGTTGTTTGCAGGTAGGGCATGGAGGAACCCAACAAGGGTCGACGGGGTCGGCGGCGGCGAGGAGCCTCTGCGGCTAGTGGTCGGGGAAGTCGGCGGAGAGGATGGGGGTGGCGGCTGTGGCCGCAGCTTGGAGCGAGGGCAGCGTGGGTCTCTACACAGGCGGAAGGGCGGCGGTGGGCGCCCCTAAGGCTGGCGGCCGGGGGCGGCGACGGTGCCACGCGCAGCCGCGTAGAGCAGCGGAGGCGTGGCAGCGGGCCGCGGGCTTTGCAGCTGGAGGAGCGGTCGCCCGCTGGTGAGGGGCGGCGGTGAGGAGCCGGAGGGAAGGGCGGCGGCGGTGGGGCTCCCACCTCTGCTGCTGTTTTTTTTTTTAATTTCTTTTTGATTTTTTTAATGATGATTTTTTTGGTTTTAGATTTATATTTTTTTTAATTTTTTTATAAACAGGGAGCAAAGATGTATGCAAAAGGGAAAGATGATGACTTGGTGGTGATGTGCTAGAGATATAAACAAATAGGTAAAATGATGGTGTGATGGTGGTGGTGGAAGGGATGATATGTGGTATGCTAAAAAAATATTGCAAAGATAAAATGATGACAAGATGAAAATAAAATTACCTACGATGGAGACGGTCGCCTATGGTGTGCTCACGAGAGCACGGTCTTCACTCAAATCGCGGGCGTGCGATGAGCTTGAGCAACGTATGGATGTGGTTGCGATGTTGGCCGAAAAGCCAACGGATCTCACCGGAGAGAGGGTTGTCGTCGCTCGACCGCGGTTGTGTCGTTGTCACCGATTCAACTCTGGGAACTAGGCTCTCCTCACATAAAGATGGATCAAGTGCAAATTGAGGAGGATGGGATGTATATAAAGAGAATGGAATGAGAGGTTATTAAAGTGGTGGAGTTGAATGGGAGGTTAAATTATTAATGGAGTTGAATGGGAAGTTGGAAAAAATGGTGGAATAATGGAGTTGAATTGGTGGTTATTGTAGAGAATGTAAAAATAATTAAATAAATAAAATAAAATAAAGTAGACTACTTTAAATACAACAAAAAATATAAAGAATGAAATAATAGTGGGGAATTTACAAGGGAATACATACAACATGTACATTTTTTGTTTGTTTTTCTAATATGTATTTTTTTGTCTTTTTAATAAGAGATATTTACAACAGAAAAATATAGTAAAATAGTATAATCAAAATACAACACAAACATATTTTTTTTGTATTTTTAATAATTAGGAAAAATAAATAAAAAATGAAGAAAGAATGAATATACATAATATACAATGTACATCTAGGTCCCAAAACCCAACTTTTGCAAATGAGCTCCGATTTTAATGAAACCACTTCCGTTGGATAGATAATTTTCTAACTTGAACTTTAAAAGTGAGTTTGGTGAATTTGGAGTTTAAACGGAGCGGGAATTTGGCTTGGAAGTTGGACTTTACAGCTTTTTGTCTTTGGGATCTAGGAGCATTTATTTGAGATGAAATTTATTTTGTATTTTTGTATTTTTTATATATATTTTTATAAACAAGTTAGAGAAAGAATCAGGCAAAAAGGAGTTGAAATCAAATTATTAAAAATACATGAAGTTTTGGGCTATTTACATGTATAAAACTCCTTTGATTTTGCGGCTTTTTATTGTTAATTTAGTTTGTACAATCTAATATACAGTAATTAATGTGTTTTATTTACAAGAGTTATTTTGTTAATTTATTTATTTTATGGACATTTATTTGAGATTTTACTCGAGGATTTTGCTGAGATCAAGATATTAAGATGATGAATCATGGATTCATCAGGAGTGTGAAAGAAGTTTTCAGGATTTAAAGCAGAAATTGACTATAACTCCGATCTTGGCTTTACCATCAGGCAGTGGAGGCTTTGTGGTGTATATAGATGCATCAGGCACTGGACTTGGGTGTGTTCTTATGCAAAATGAGAAAGTCATTGCTTATGCCTCACGACAACTAAAACCGCAAGAGAGAAACTACCCTACTCATGACTTGGAGTTAGCGGCGGTAGTATTTGGTCTTAAGATTTGGCGGCATTACCTTTACGGTGAACAGTTTGAGGTGCTTAGTGATCATAAGAGCCTCAAATATATTTTCTCCCAGAAGGAACTTAGTTTGATATAGCGACGCTGGCTAGAGTTCCTAAAAGACTATGACTTTTCCATTAATTATCATCCTGGAAAAGCAAATGTCGTTGCTGATGCATTAAGTCGAAAGTGGGAAGGCAAGCTAGCTAGCTTGAAACTTCATTGGAAGATAATGAAAGATTTTGAAGACTGGAAACCTTTCTTAAGTGAAGAGAGGAAGATATCTTTTGCAGGCCTTAGAATCCAACCGAGGTAATTGGGACGATCATGACAGCACAGAAAATAGATACTGATCTTCCTAAAATGATAGAGGCATCTAAGAAAGAAGGATCTGATTTCACAATTGGGATTGATGAAGTTATAAGGTACCGCAACAGATTATGGGTTCCAAATGATGTTGAGTTGAGTCATGAGATTCTCGACGAAGCTCACAGATCGATGTACACCATCCATCCAGGTACAACAAAAATGTACAAGGACCTGCAACGAAATTTCTGATGGACGAAGATGAAGAATGACATCGCAATTTTTGTTTCTAAATGTTTGGTATGTCAGCAGATCAAGATTGAACATCAGAGACCAGCAGGCCCTGTTCAACCCTTAGAGATACCTGAATGGAAGTGGGAAGACATAACGATGGACTTTGTTACAGGTCTACCCAAGACCAAGAAACATCGTTATGACACCATATGGGTTATTGTTGATCGATTGACCAAGTCAGCGCACTTCTTACCTATCCGCTTGGATCAATCGACAAATAGCCTAGTTGGATTGTACATGAATGAAATCGTCAGATTGCATGGCGTCCCTACATCAATCGTATCATATCGGGACACTAGATTCACGTCTCGGTTGTGGAAAAGTCTTCAAGATGCTATGGGAACTCAATTGAAGTTTAGCACTTCATTTCATCCGCAGACTGATGGTCAATCAGAAAGGATCATCCATATGCTAGAAGATATGTTGAGAGCTTGTGCTCTGGATTTTTCAGGTAGATGGGACCGACATCTTCCATTAGTAGAGTTTGCATACAATAAAAGTTATCATTCGAGCATCAAAATGGTTCCCTATGAAGCATTGTATGGGAGACCTTGCAGATCACCCTCATGTTGGAGTGATGTGGGTGAGAAGCACATTTTGGGACCAGAGTTAATCCAAATCAGCAAGCAAGGTGTTGAGCTAATCAGAAAGAGATTGTTGGCAGCTCAAAGTAGGTAGAAGTCATATGCAGATCGTCATAGAAGGGAGTTGAGTTTCACAGTTAGAGATCACGTGGTTCTAAAGATTTCCCCAACCAAGGGCGTATTACGATTCAGCAAGAAAGGGAAACTTACTCCTAGATACATAGGACCTTTTGAGATGCTACAACGAATCGGAGAGGTGGCGTATCGTATTGCATTACTACCTTAGTACTCAAAGTTACATGTCCACGTGTCTGTGCTAAGGAAGTACACTCTTGATCCTTCACACGTGATCGAGCATGAGGTTCTCGATATTTTGCCTAATCTCACCTTCGAGGAGAAACATGTCGTCATAGTCGATCGTTGAGACCATCAGCTTCGTCGACGTATAGTTCTGATGGTCAAGGTCCTCTGGCAGCATCACCAGAAGGAGGAAGCCACCTAGGAGCTAGAGAGCGAAATGTGGAAGAGGCATCCGCAGCTTTTCGGTATGATCCTTTACTAAGAAATTTTGAGGATGAAAATTTTAAGGAGGGTAGATTGTAACGGCAGATTTTTTATCTAATGTTTCCAGTCCTACTTTCCTTTTATCCCCTAAGTAATAGCATGATTTATTCTAAAATTAATGAGTATAATTAACCCATTAAGTCTCTCATTTAGAGGCATAAAAATCCATTGGACCCTACCCCAACGTTACTTGTTTCTTGGAAAAAATATCGAGAGAGAGAGAGAGAGAGAGATTTAGTAGATACATCTCACCGAGAGATTTATCCCCATTGTAGGAGACGACGGCGTCGATCCGGTGGAGGAGCACATCGGCTTGAGAGTAAGGAGAAGGGCTTAGAGATCTAGTAGATACATCTCGTCGGCCTTGAAGTATGTGTCGAACATATAGGAACGTTATATTGTAAGTTAGATAATCGTTGGTGTACATGTTTTTTAAAGCATGAAGTTGCGGAGATGGATTTTCTTGCCCGGTGTTGCTAACGGCAACCTATAGGAATCACTGATTTTGTGTTTCAAAAACATTAGCATGCTGTTAAATCGAGTTATTATATTGCAAATGGAAAACATTGAAAATGTGCACATTTATGGTATTAAGTTTAGTTTCATACTCGTCAAGAAGATGGTATATATTGATTCTTTTACTTTCGAACCTATACCAAATACTCATTATGAATGTATGTCGATTCACGCATGCTTGGTCATATGTTGCATTTTCATTGAGATGTGATCTAAGTATTATGAATGTTGACGATAAGTTTGTCCTCTCTCGTATTAGTTAGCTAACAAAAGCTGCGAGGGCATACCAAATTTCTGAGTAGAAAATCTAGTAGGTTCATGAACCTATCGAATCATCTCTATATAAGTCAACAAGTCAAATTATTTGCATCAATGGATTTTTTAATATACGTTGAGAATTTGTGATGTATAATATTGTGTGTTTTTAGAGACAACCCCAGTAGAGGAGAATAAGAGGATGATGATGAAAATATTAGATGACAATAAACTGGTGGAGTTTTGTTGGAGTCGGCAACATCACTTTCTCTGCACATTTTAGCAACGTAAAAACATATAGTCAGGATGAGTATCTCACACCAGTTAATGCCACACCATTAATCTCTAAACTTTAGTACACTTATTATTTAATAGTTTTTTTCCATATTAACATGTTATTGGTGATACGAATGATAACCATGTAACCTCATAAATGCATTGCATTATCTTTTATTTCAGATAATGTTATTCACCATTTCACGTCTTAGAATTTAATTCTCTATTTTCTGATAAAATGTTTAGTATTGTTTAATGGTTTAAGTGTTGTTTAATAAGAGTCATTGAAGGTATTAAGTCATTAAAGATAACAATTAAGTATTGGCACCGACTTAAATTAGTTTTCAACATTATGGAAAAGATATTAAAAAGATTGGAATTTTTCTGTAATATGGATGATGGCATGATAACGATAAGTGGAGATAAGTTCTACACCTGATGGTGGGAGCCACCTCTAGAGTCCAACTATCATAGGCCTAAAGGGGCCAACACCTTCCGGGAGCGTACGGTTCAAGGAACCGATTGAGGCGAAAGATAAGTCCTCTACAGTTGTAGCTACACTGTCATGTATGTCATGTTCATAGACCGCTTGTGCCAGCGGTAAAGCCATCAAAGCCATCAAATCCGTTTAAGGATTTAACAATCAAGACAACTTTAACCACTAAACAAATCAAGGGTATGTATACAGAATCTGAAATTACTAAGACATATATGTGCAACTATGGCAAAGTAATGGCTTTATGCAAGTGTTATGATTGCATGATCTATTATTGCATGCTTCCGCCGGTCATCACGACTCGTTTCGTTACATGCATACACAACATATTCTCTATGTGATAGTTTAGACAATTACGATTTTTGCTCCTAGTCGTGCCCTTCCTCAGTCTCCTTCTATAATGGCAGAAATCATGGTCAATGTTACTCCATCTTCTAGATTATTTAAAGACCCAACTCTCATCATCAAGATGGTCAGGACTAACTGTGAGTTGTGGACGATGCGATTCACAAGCATCATGGAAAGCCACAACAAAGAGTGCATCCTAACAGAACCCAAGCTAGCCGGCGAGAGTGGTGTTGACGCTTCATGGAAGCAGGACAATGCATGGATTCGTGTTTGGATCTCTCGTAATCTTATAATGGAGATAGTAAATAGCATCCTACATCAACCCACAAGTAAAGCAACATGGGATATTATCGCTACCACTTATTTTCAGACAAAGAATGAGACAAAAGCTCTTCATCTTGATTATGGCATCTTCATAACAAAACATAACATGACGGTCATCCGCTCCACGACTTCTATTCTAGTATGAGATACATTTTAGAGAAGCTCCATATCTTCATGCCCCCGATGCTAGTATCGGTCAACAGTTGATCTATAAGAACACCACATTGGTGGGTGTCTTTCTTGCTGCCCTTGATCCCTAATATGATGCAGCACACAAACTAGTCCTTTTTAGTGCCTTAACCCATCCCTCAGAAAAAGTATACAACTGTTTAGTAGAATCAACATGCATGCCAATCCTACATATCAGACCTCCTCTACTATTTCAATGACATGATGCATAGGGGGTTTAGTTCAATTCAGAGGATGGGATGTCCACTGCAGAGGAACCTATCGTCCTCACCCTCAATGCATGTGTTGCAATAGTATGGGGAATTCTGAGGGCACATGTTATCAGATGCATGGTCGCTTTACCTCTTCCCAAGTTGCTAAATATTTTGAGACATTATTGCACATGCTGATCAGAAGTATGGTGATCTTGTCTCCCATTCAAGGGATATCATGGGACCTTCAACTAGTAGCATTGGCTCTTCTCATGTTGCTTTGCAGAAAATTGTTGCCTCTGCGAGCACCTTAGAAATAGATTATGCATTTACTACATGCCAAAGTGCATGCATTACGAAATGGATAATAAACTCTAGAGAATCTCATTATCTTTATGGCAATTGAGAACTATTTACTTCTTATTGTATCATTCCTGCTAGTTGATCTATCATCATTGCTGATGGGAGACATTCTCATGTCACTGACATGGGGAGATCTATTTAATGTATTCCATTTATCTATAGAAGGTTTTATATGCTAATGAATTTTCTATGAAATTATTGTCCATTAGTCAGGTTTCTAAGGACCTAAACTATCGTGTCATATTTAACCCTTCTTCTCTTGTATTTAAGGGTATAATCAATGGTGGTTTGATTGGATGTGGTTGCGAGCAAGGGGGTTTGTGCAAACTAATCCACTCACCTTATACTAGCAGATCTTCCATAAATATTAGATCAGTTTCATCATACATGTATGCAATAAATATATACTAGCATATCTTCCAATAACTTCATCTATACAATAAATATATCTATTTATTTAAGTGTAAATAATACATTAGAAAAATCTAATAAAAATATATTTATATATCTAAAAATAAGTTATAAATATATAAAATAATAGAATAAAATATAAAATCAAATTTATAAAATAAAAATAAAAGACACAAAACATAGATAACTATACCTATAAATAAACCCCTAAAAACTAATTTGTAATAAATAACTTCGAAAAAATAAATAAAATTATAATAAAATACTATAGAAAAAAATGTTTTTTTTATAACTTAAAATTGATAAAATCATTTCTTATTTATTATCAATTTTACAATATTTCTAATCTGCCTTTTTTTGTTGGTCCACGTGGAGCAAACAGGTTGTTTCCCTAGTTGACCTCCGTCAACTCTCTGATCGAGGTGTTAGGTCATGTCAGAACCTCGTTTGACCCTAAGGTTCTTGATTTTTTCACACATGATCCTTGTATTTTCTAATCTTGGCGCCTTCTAGACTTTCAAACCTTGATCTATGAACTTACATGCACACTTGATTCCTTGGGCTTCGGTCCAAGGATTCGAGAGATCTTCCCCGTTGAAAGTCACCCCCCATATATGGAAGTCTCGGAACTCCTTTGATCTTCGATCATTTTTCTGCCACGAAAACCTAACCCTAACACAACCATACGACTCCTGGTGACAGCTGGACATCTGGGAGGATGTAGCGGCTCAATTGGCATTGAATTGAAGTGGTCCAGAGCTACACCAGCTCTTCCGCCGCCTGCTCCCCGTCGACTGGTTCAGGTCTGTTTCGCCCTAGTTTTCTTGCTTTTTATGTTCCTTAGATAAGTCGTAGCTTAGTGTTGCTCTTTCTCCCTTTTAATTTTGGCTTATAGCTCGTGAATCCTAATCTCATCGTATAGCGGAGCTCTAGCTCCGCCACCGTATTCCGACCATTTCCTCACCGCTCCGCCACACCCAATGCCTCCACAAGCTTCCCCTCCTCCTTCTGATCATTCGTCGCACCTCCTTTCACCTTGTTCTTACACAGAACAAGCGGCATGCTCCTCCTCCTCTACCGCTCATCGGAGGAGCTCCATCCGCGCCACCTACCACTCGTTCCACCTCCTGAAGCTCCCAGAAGTTTCGCCTTTTCCCCTAACTATCTCCCGCAGGAAAATATAGAGAAAGGAGCCCTTTCAAAGCGTGTCAAACCCCAGGAGAAAGCTCCAGGTATTGGGCCTCACCAGAGTACCACTGACGACCCTCAGCCCATTTTTAGGAGCCCCTCAGTTGCGGATCACCTTCGTGGACATTTTGAGCCACTCAACGAGGAAGAAAGCATACGGAGATGCTCGGAAAATCGGATTGAAGTCCAGTAGCACGTTGTTCTTCCTCCGTTCTTCGTGGGACCTTCTAGCTGTCTGATCGCGCCTCATTCTCCAACATCATCTGTTAGATCCCCGGAGATGTAGTTGTTCGATCTGTATTGAATATCTAATCATGGCCATCTGCAATGAAGTGTCATCGGTGCATGAGAGCACGCCACATAGCAAGTGGCATCCTTTCAACCGTTGGCCCGCACACATAAGACTGTGTATTTTGCATTTCCACCCAACGTATTTCTGTATTTTATTTACCAATACTAAAACTTTCACCTATTTATAAGTCTTGTAATATTTGTAGAAAACCCCTCAAACTTTTTATAATTACATTTCTATCCTTGCCAGCTCACCTCACGTGGATGCCCAGGTAGGACCCTGGATTTTGTTGCATTGTGAATCGTCCTAGAACTTTTTAATTCAATTATAAAATTTTGTGAAATTTACAGGAAAGCCATCATCTTCTATTTTATTTACTATATGCCCCTACTAGTCAATGAATTTTTGTGTTTGCTTGATTTAATTAAAATATCTATTATGCTCGAAAAAATCCCAAAAAATAGACTTAAGTGCATGCTATGTTGTAGTTTCATGCCATGATTTTCATTTCAATTATTTTATAAAAATCAAAAGATCACAAAAGGCCCATGTTTAACTTTAAAAAATCCAAAAAAATAAAATCATTTCTAAAAGTTCCCAAATATATATATATATATTATTTATGAATTTTCAACCTTCTAACCAAAAATCACTAAAAATAGAAAACAAAACTCTTGAAAATTGAAAACCCTGAAATCCTTTACAAAATCTATGAAATTCCTGAAAATTCCAAAAAATGTATTTTCTATTTTATAATTTTCTCTATATTATTATATGTATATTAAAATTAATTTGGAGAAATTTTGATACTGATCGATATTTTTAATCCCCATTTTAATTCGGCCTATTTATTTAATCCCTGATTTAGGGTATTTTGGACTTTAAATATATATAGCAAAATTCTCTAAAAAATCACAAAAAGTAAGAAATTATTTAAAACTCAAAAAAAATTTTACAATTTTTGGATTTTTTATTTATATTTATATCTCTTTTATCTCTTATTCTATATATAGTTTTATATATCATATATTAGATATTTAAAAAGGAAAAACAAAATATTAAAATTTAAGAAGAAAATAATAAAAGTATAAAATTAAAACAAAATATAAATATATAAAAACAAAAATAAAATAAAAATTTAAAATTATAAAACCCACAAAAACTAATTTTGGCTAAGTGTTTGAGAGACGAAGTGTGCTTTTATTTTTTATCTTGCTCGCTCTACTCCATTGCTTCTTCTGTTTGACCCCTACTTGCTTGTCACTATACATTTTTAGTAGGGTATACTAAATTTAATTCACACCATTTTTGCTTTATTGATTTATGTGTGGGTTAATTGTTGAAACAACAGAGAGATTTGAGTAGTCGCCTCAACGACAACTGAATCTAATTTGCCAGCTCATTTTAGTGACTTCGATCTTCCGCTTTTCAAATGGCGCCATTGTCGGGGAGCATCAGTTTATAGAGTAGCTTTTGTCTCTTATATTGCTTAGTCGTTTCTGTCTTTATTACTTTCTATTTGATTATCAATTTTGAACTATTTGACATCTCTTCTTTTATCTTGTTACGAGGGATCGTGAACTGAGGAGAATCTCCTAGGTGATTCTGAGCAGTCTTTGGATGAGGAGCCGATTATTCTGAACTAGCCGGCATGAGAGAGCAAGAGGCTCTAGAGAGAGAAAGAGAGAGAGAGGACAATAGCCTATTTTTTTATTTTTCTTGTGAGAGAGGGATTTATTTCGGCACTATTTATTTGTAATAATATAGGTACCTTGGACTTGGACACTCGTGCTCAATTTCTAAGTGTTTGTTCACTTAGGGACTCACTGGATTTTGTCGGGATTTCATCGCCTTCTTTTGCTTTATTTCCCAAAGGTTTTGTGCTTTCCATCTTTTTCTATTTGTTTTGTGGAATGAGCGCTTAGTATTTAGGTGTGCTTGATCGTGTAACATAAGGCCAAACACATAATAATTTTTCATGCACTTATAGTTCTCGTGTTTGGAGGTGAGGATGTTCTTCTCAATTCGCTAGCGTCTGTTGTTGTGGTTCGGTCGACGCTTGTTTGTACACACTTCCTACAAGCCCTTCTTCATAGTGGGCATGTATTACATGGCTTGCATTATTAGTAACACAACAGTTAAATTTTTAGAATATCCACCACACATGGATTAGACAATGCACTTTTCTATTTTGCATTTTTTGGATTTTTGTATTTCATCAGGAAAAAGAATATTTACAAGACTGAAGCCAAAAGCATTGTTCTTATTTACAATAGAAATCTTGTCCACAATATTTTGTACATCCGGACTGCAAAAGGTGTACATTCTGGAAATGACGGTACTGCTTCTAGTGGATATGCAAAAACTACAGTCTCTACTCTGTCGGTTGGCTTTGGATTGGCGTTGTGGCTTTCTTCTCGATTGTTGGCATGGCTTCACTTTAATCATGATCATTTTTGGTCTTTTTTGTTTTTCTGATTTTTTTGTTTTTGTTGGAGATGGTGGTGGCTGACAGTTGGTGTGTCTCCTCCTTCTTCCTCACCCAAACCTGTAGCTGGCACGACTGGTGCAAAAGATGACGATTCACCAGATGAAGCTTTATTTTTCCCCTGATAGTGGCAGACGAAGGCAAGATCCTACCGCTCCTGAGAGTAACAACATTAGGCAAAGAAAAATTACAATCATCTGACTCTACATGCACATGCGGGACATCACATTCTGCCTGCTCTTTTCTCTTAAAATTATTAGGGTTGGCATTGACCTGGGTCGATATTGAGTTTAGGTGGTCACTAGGTCATCTACTTCCTTGTCATCTCTGTTAGACCCTTTATCAGTTGGGCCAAGCAATCGAGGTTTGGGTTCACTAGAACTACCTCAGAGGGTCTAGCGTGCTGCTCACGTTGGGGTTGTTGGTGTGGAGGCTGAGATGGGTGATGATGGTATTGTTGCTGAGGAGGAGGAAGCTAATATTGATGTTGATACTGAGGCTGAGGCTGGGGCTGGGCAAATTTCCCTCCTGGATGTTGAGGGAACGGGTGAGAATTGGCAGACTAGCCATGTTGAGGTCTGCCTGGACATGCCAGTTGCGTGTCGTTCGACCATACACCATTCACCTCTTGAATAAGAGATGGTGGAGGTGAGAATGTATCATAGGAAGATAGGGTCTCCAGTTTATAGACCACCAACTATTGCTGCGGCGCCTGGTCGGGAGTCTGCACATAGTACACGTGTTGAACTGTAAGTTGTTGTTGACTCAGTTGAGGCTACTGTGGCAGTGTTGTCTCATCCTTCTTCACAGTGGGAGTCTCGGACGGTGGAGTCGCATACTGACAGGCACTGATGGTACTTTCCAACAACTCCAGTTTCTTGGCAATTTGATCCAATTTGTCCAGGTCATGGGTCCTTTGTTCGATCATAGCTAATTTCTCCAGATCTTGTGATCATTTCTCGATAACATCAACCTTTGAGAGATGGCCCCCTATGATGCTGAGGTTGGAGCTCTCATCTCTCTTTGGCCCACGGGATGCTACCATGTGGACTAGCTTGTGGAGGACCTGGGGCTGTCTCCGATACACATGGGATGAAAAGAGAGCGGCCTCTCCCTCGGCCATTTCTTCAAAGATCAGCCAGACTACATCTTCATCCTTCTTAAAGTGGGATCCCTCACAGGCAACGTCAACTAATCTCCGGCTTTCTACATTCATGCCCTTGAAGAAGTATTGGACCAAACTGGTCTTCGGTATCTCATGGTGGGGGCACTTCTACTGTAGATTAGTGAGTCGTTCCCAATGGACTTGTGGGTAGCATGAGAGAAGTTGCTAATTCTGGCTCGCATGTGGTTGAGCTGACCAAGAGGCTAGAATATATGATGGAACGTAGACTTCAGTTCCTCCCAGGTTGACACGACCTTTCCCAGAAGTTTGACCCAGTACATAGCCTTGTCTTGGAGACTGAAGGGGGAATACGATCATCTTGACTACACATAGCGGGATGTAGGGTAGTGTATAGTTCTATAGATGCAAGAGAACTGTTGCAGGTGAATGTATGTTTCCTCGTTGGTATTTCCATGAAAATTGGGTAGAAGATCAAGGAACTGAGGCTTCAGCTCGAAGTGAGCATGCATCAGGGGGATGCGGATCCACTCGGTCATCTGGCTGTCTACAGGATTATAGGTTTCTTTCAGCATCGATTTGGGGTTCTCATTCCTTGGCTCTTCTTCCTCTTCTAGATCATCACGGAGTCTTTCGCCACCTCCTCCTCTTGCTAGTATGTTCCTCATGTCATTTAGCATGTCTTGAAATGCGGTTTGCATGAGGGTTTGCTCAATCAATTGATGCTGGATGGCTTGAATGGAAGCCAAGAACTAAGCATTCACCTAGCTATGGTCAAGCGTCCGGCCTTGTTCTTGTTGGAGCAGCTACTGTCCTTTGTCCTTTCCTTGAGGAGACATCTTTAGGTCTTAGTCTAAAGAAATGAATTCCTGATTGGGATCCAAAAGAGGATCTCAATCAGACCACTTGAAATTGAATGCCAGCTGCAATGATGAAACTGACATTAGGGTCAATCATGTGGTTGTGAGTGGAGTAAAAGATGTAGACTAAAATCAACCTCCATTCGCAATGGGCGGAAGTGGGACAAGAGTGGTCCCAATTTATTAGGAGATAAAGGAGAGTAGAAAGAAGACAAGGAGTCTAGAGGTCGGTTCACAAGGTCCGAACTGGGTTCTAGGGAATTACCTTGAATTATTGATGATGTCGAGTCCATGGAATCGATGTAGGTGTCGGTAGAGTCCCGACTAAACCATCCATGGATAGATAGCGTGGAGAAAGATTGATGCAGGATGAAGGATACGATGGTCAACAAAAAATAAAAGGAGTGTAAAATAGTAAAAAGGCTCGAAATGAGCATGGGGTCAAAGGGAAGACACATATGACAAAATTTATGCAGGTACATGAGACTTGATCTTTAAACCTTAATCTAGATCCATACAAAACACAAGACAAAATTGGGTTCACTAACTCAACGCAATGTGAAGCCGTAAAGGATCGGCTATTTTTATCTTTTCATTTTTAGAATTATTATTTCAACATATCTTTTAACATGTCCTTAGACGTTAACCCTATAGGAGCGAGAGTACTGCTCAAAGAGTATCATTTACTTGTCCTTCTCCTTTGTAACATGTAGTCTGCACTTTTTGAGGTCCTTGTAACCCTTCATGGATCCCTACTTATCCAAAAAATAAGAGGGAGGAAGCCGATTTGCGAAACCACTACTTCAGACCTCGCTCGTAATGAAATTATCTGTGCGCATGCAAGGACCTACTCGAACACAAATCGATGAATCAATCACAACTGTGAGGGTGTGGCCTAAGCTCAGTACTTCATACCAAGTCGATGTTCCACATAAGGTGGGAACACCATTAATGATAGGGTCCTACTCTATCATGTATGATACAAGCACCAATATAGCAGAAATCCAGGCGATACAGAAAGCAGTTACAGACTATGTTTTTGGCTCTAATCCTTGGCAAGTCACGCCTCGCTCATGGGAGGGTTTTGGTCCCCTCCTAAGGTACATGAAAACAATGAGGGATTTATGAACCCAAAGAAATGAAATCCATTACATATTTTAATTAAGATCAAAGTTCATTTAGTAGTCCCCTTGTTTTAGTTTTTTGAATTTTTCACTTTTTTGGATATTTTGCATACAAGCGCCTAACGATTTTGTATATTTCCATTTAAGTCCTAGGTTCTCAAAATCAGAAGGAGATAGCGAGAAATCCATGTAAGTCGATTCAATGATGGAAATCTGATCATTAAATCTAACGATGAATGTAGAATTAGAGGACTTATAGTGCTTCCCAACTCTCTCCATGCGTATGTATGCAAAACAAAATTTTTGAACATATCTACATGGCAGTGTGCAATCAACAAAATTACCCTAAATAATAGCTATTATAAGTTGTGAAGAACCATATGTTAATTATTCAGAAATAAATCCTAGGATCCGATCTTGGAGACATCTTAGTGCCCACCACAATGGGTCATGTTAGCATTGTATGATGTGTTTAACCCAAAAATAGGGAGGTCGTGTTAATTCACAAGGTGAATCAACAGTCGTTGAGTTGACCTTGCAAGAAATCCATATTAAAACAACAATTAACCCACAATAGAGATCAAATAATGAAAAATGGTGTGGAGTTAAAATTTATTATAACTCTACAAAAGATGTGTATAGTGCAAGCAGTGTAGAGGTCGAACACAAGGAGCAAGCAGGTAGATCGGGGCAAAATGCTTAAAAATGGATGTGATGTATTTGTCTATGTGTGCTACATTTTTGTTGGTTTTGAAATTTTTTTGATTTTATAAATTTATATTTTGATTTTTTTAATTTTCCGATTTTGTATTTTCTTTTTATATTTTATATTTTTTATACTTTCTTTTTTTTCTTTTGAATTATAAAATAAAGTATATATACAATATAAGAAAGAGAGATAATGTATTTATAAAAATATGTCAAAATAAGCAAAATTCAGAAAATAAAATATTTTTATGCTTTTTATAATTTTCTAATGTTTTGTCATTTTTCTATATTTTTGCTAGTTTTTTTGGTATTTTTAAAATCAAAATACTGAATAATGAATAAAATAAAATCCGAAATTAAAATGGAGATGAAAAATAGTAAACAGTAACAAAAAGTCTCCAAATTAATTTTAAAATAAAGATAACAAAATAAAGAAAATTTAGAAACATGAATTATATTTTTAAGATTTTTTACAGATTTTATAACTTTTTATAAATGTTTTAGGGGTTTTATAATTTTTATGTGTTTTTTTGTATTTTTTAGTGATTTTTGGTATGAAGGTAGAAGATGCAAAAACACACAAAATACTTTTGTAAATTTTCAAAAATGTTTTTATAATTTTTATGGATTTTATAGTGCAAACAGGGATGAAAATGCTTGTTTTTTTATAAATATTAAATGCAGCAAAAATGCAAAATAAAAATATGACGTGATCGAACAATGAAACAAGAACTTAAATATATTTTTGGGGATTTTTTTCGAAATTTATAGATGCATGAAATAAATGTGAAAAAAAGAGAAAATTCACCCCTATTAGGGGTATTTACGTAAATATGAAAAAGTCCAGGGGGTTGAATGCATTTTTTCCAAAAAAATATATAACGTAATACAAAACTTTGTGGACTAAAACTAAATAGCCAAACACCCAGGGATAAAAGTGCAAAATTACCAAAGTCATGTGTATGGGGCACGTGACTTGGCAAGGACGTAATTGCAATTAACGAAACCTCGGGGGGCTAACTTATAAAATTTCCACAAAAAATACAACTGTAATAAATATTTTCAAAACTATTTTGAAATACAAGAAAACCCAGAGTACCAACTGCAAAATGCCCCCCTCACGTGCACGTGTCACGTGAGGTGACGTGGCCAAGGACCAAATCGCAATTTTAAATAGTTCATGGGTGTAAACTACAGCTAAAAGGTTGGGGTTCAAATTTTAAATACAAAATTGGTGAGGGTATAATGCAAAATTACCCACGCCTAAGCTCATCCAAGGCTGGATTTTCTTGACTTGCCACGTGGCACGCCCACGTGAGCTGATAATGCTTCAGACCGACGGTGGAGATTAGATCTCCGAGGCTGATCGAGCGGTGGCAGCTCGCGGAGATCGGACGGTGGCTGCTCGATCTGGGGCACCTTAATAATTCGATGGCGGAGAAGGCTGATGGACGAATGGGGAAGAACTCCACCGTTGCGAGGTTCCTCCGGCAAGATCCTCCTTCTCCGGCGGTCCTTCGTGTTCCAAAATGGCCCAGATCGGTTCTTGCAGATGTCCTATGATGATTGGGGGTGTGAAAACATGACGACGACCACTGGACCTCTTCCACGACGTAGGAGAAGAGAGGAGGGTACAGGTGCCACCGGTCAGAAGCTAAAAAGGGCCCTAGGTGCGTCTTTCGCTCCAGATACCTGCAGAGGAAGTTAAGAGGGTTGCGGGTAAATTACTGCGACCCTCCAGTAGGCAGAGTAGCGTGGGAAGGAGAAAAAGGAGCTCGTTGGAGCAAGCTCTGGCGAGGTGGTGGTGAAGGTCGAGCGAATGGATAAAAGGATGAACAGAATGTGGGGACTTGATCCTAGGACTACGATGAATAAAGAAATGCAAGAAAACAAAGAAAATTACCTCGAATGCCGGTGAGCCTGAGATAGATACCTCAACGGTCGAGGCCGGAGATGGGGGCTTGGAGCCGCCCTTCGACCGCCTCCTCGATCAACCTAACGGCAAGATGAGGGAGATGTCACCTCCCTCAGTCGATTGGGCAAGAAAGGAGGAGATGGAAGTGGTCTAAGAGGGTTCAAATTCGAAAGGGAAGGCCGGGTGGCCTTTTGAAAGGGTTGACAGAGTGGGCGAGAAGAACGAGGTGTGGCGGACGAATCGATGAGCCACAGCCAGAGGAGAGCCCCCGACGTGAATCCTCGATCCAAGGGGAAGAAAAGTCAAGAAGACTTCGACGTGAAATGGTGAAAGGACTTGCCTCGAAAAAATCACGAAATCGACCAAAAATGTTCTGATAAAGGTGGCAGAGGGAGGGTCAGACAGTTGACCGTAGGTCAACTGTCCGAGCCACCCGGTCGGTCCACGTGGACCAACCAAGAAAAACCTCCAAAAAATAATTGTAAATTAGATTAAAAATAATGAATGATTTTATTAATTTTAGGTTATTAAATAAAATTTTTTTATTATTTTATAAAGTATTTTATTATGATTTTTATTTATTTTTTGAGGTTTAAAATTATAAGTTACCTATTATGGGTTATATACAGGTATATTTGTCTATATATTTTTAATATTTTATTTTTATTTTGTATATTAGTATTTTATTAATTTGTTAATCATTTTATAAATTTATAACTTATTTTTATAAACATAAATATATTTTTATTTTATTTTTATGATGTATTTTAGACAATTAAATAAATAGAAGTATTAATAGTAAAGGTATACTTATTGATATTATACCTATGTATTTTATACATGTATTTTATTTTTGTGTTTTCTTTAGTATTTATTCATGTTTTAATGTATACATATATTATAAATAATATTTACATAATTATATAAATATAAAATACAAAAATAATGAATAATAAATAAAAATGAATATTTTAATCGGTATAAGTATACAATAGGGGTCCAAAACCTAACTTTCAAATCGTAACTCAGAAAAAATATGAAACTACCTTCACTAAATAGCTTATAAAAATTATATACAATTAAAGGTGACTTTGATATATTTCGAGTTTTAATTTGAGAGATACAGGTCTGGGAAGTTGGGATTCTGGAATCTTATTCAGATCATAAGTTTTATCTATACAATCTTTTTGTGTGAAATAAATTTTGTATTTTTCTATATTTAATTATCTACAACTTTCATGACAAAATTTCTTTATTTGAAGTATAAAAAGTGGAACCAAAAATAGGTCCCAAAAGTGAAGGAATATGAATTAAAGAAAAAGGTATTTTTATTGGATTTTTGGCCCTTATCTCCCCCTACTTTATTCCTTGTCGATCTAGTCATCGAGATGCCTAGGTCTCGGGGTTTCGGGTCATAAAATATTTGCAATATTTTATTCTTTTTCTTTTCTTTTCTTTATTCTATAATTTTGGCATTAAAACTGTATTTTATACAATATTTACAGAATAATGCATGGCTGATAAAATACCTAAATTAACAGTATTTATATGCATTTACTGGGGTTTTTAAGGCCAAAATGATAGAATAAAGATGATGAGATGGAGATTCATCATCCCCCTATACTTGCCTTTGCTAGTCCCTAGCAAACACTTATGCAATAAGTACAGAAAAGAAAAATAAAGAAAAGAAAAAGAAGAAATTGGATGTAGTTTAATTATCAAACTTGTCTTCACAAAATCAATGTTTGGAGCTTAAGTCAGACTTTGTAATTTTAGTACGGGCGGAACCCTAATGAGAACCAGATTTGAAGACCAACAGCCTTCGAGAATCCCAAAACTCTGCTCAAGTCTCCTCAATAGCCAGGTCAGAAATATTTCAACTCATACGTAAACCCTTACAACTATGAATCTGACTCATACAGTGTAAGTGATGGTGGCTCTCCCCGATTGAAATGACAAAGAGAATGATTTCTCCAGCATGACAACCCAATGATTCCCCAATCCAATAACTCCTTCCTCGAGGAGCGGAGTATTCCCTTCTAAGTTCAAGTGACAACCGACTCAAGAGGAGGGGTGAAGAGAAGAATGGACGGTAGCCAGTGTATTTACCTATCCTAGGATGCAAGACCAGTGTAGTCAAGTCATCCAACTGCAGGCTCACATGATTTGACTTTGAAGCTCAAGCTTGCTTATTTTCTATTCAACATATATACACTCCGGCAGGCATTTTATTTTTGTACAAGCCTGTCCACAATTTTGGAGTTTTTTTTGAAATACTATTTACAACAGCATTTACATAAGGAGTTTTACCTCTTGAGCCAGTAGACTATCCCTCTTTTGAAGCTTTATTACAACCCACACTCTCTTATCTTTAGAATTCCTCATCACTGGACGGGTTGGGGTGCACTTCCCTCCCTAGAGGAGGACAAATGTTTCCACTTGTGTGCGTCTCATACTGGCAAATCCAATCCCCTCACCACTCCAACTGACTTGAGCCATGTGAAAGGTGCAGGTGTCCAAGTTAGGTCATTATCAACAAGAGTCGTGCATGTGCTCTGAAATACTCTACTTAAGCAGTTAAGAATCCATTGAATCAAGTCTTGTGATCCTCAAAGAATTAAGTCAACTAGACTGAAGTGCCTCAATTCCATTTCTTATAAGGTTCCTAATAATTAGGTAGATTTAAGGTCCAACCAAGCTCCAATCTCCGAATTTTACTTAGACTTGTTCAACTATTAAACTCAATCCGAAAATATTTAATGTTATGCAAATGCTATGCAGAATGCAGAAAATATTTTTGTGATGCAATTTTCAAAGATTTTGAACTTTTTATGGATTTTTGAAAAGGATGATGCATATGCATTTTTTGTATTTTCAAAAAGATTTTTCAAATGTTTTTCGATTTTTAGTATTGCAAATGTTTTTGGGATTTTTAAAAAGAAAAGATTTTGGCTAAAAACTTAGGTTAAAATATTTACAGAGGGATGCATTTATATTTACAATTAGAGTCTTTAAGAAGGGGTAAGTGCTCAATTTTATAGGTGTATATAATAAAGAATTTTAGTGTGATGTATATATTCCTCAAACTTATTTGAACAAGATTTTTTTAAACAATTTTTGCAAACTATAGTCCAAAATAATTTTTACAATATGTTTACAAACATGTACACACATTAGAAAATCATTTTGCAAAGGTTTTTCAAAGAGTATAGATAGATTTTTCAAATTTTTTGCAACCATTTTCCAAACATTTGCAAGTTGTTTTTCAAATATTTTTATTTCACACAAAAAAATAAATTTTACAAACAAAACATTTTTACAAAGGTTGAAAATATTGAACAAAATATTTTCCAAATAGTTTTCAAAATAATTTTCAAAGAGATTTTCAAAATATTTTTCAAACATTTTGCAAAAAACATTTTCTCATAATTTATTAATCAGTAAATACAAAAAGAATCTGATGAATAATCAATATCTTTTTATTAAGTGTTTCTAATGAATTTAATTGTGTTTTTAGCCATATTATCAAGAAAATACAAAAGTACGAGCTATGATTAAAGTATATATGTAGTATATACGACCCCCCTATACTTAGCTTGAGCTATGTCCTCATAGATCAGAGAGAAAAAGAGAAGGCATAACTCGTACTGAGTATAGGAAAATCTAAAGAATAAATGAATGAACGAATGAACAAATAAGAAGTTGATTGTTCCCCCTATACTTAGGATCAAATAATCCTAAGTATAGAAGACTGTACACAAAGCAGGAGGGTCAAGGGTGGGAATGAACAGATCGTACTCGAGTTGTCTCCCCCTATACTTAGGGTAAGATATCCCTAAGTATAGACAAGAAGAGGAGACAATGGAGAGGATCAAAGAATGGAATGACTCGGGGTGCATACCCCCAATAATTAGGACAAAGTACGTCCTAAGTATAGAAGACTGACAAAAAGGGCGACACCTTTTTGATAGAAAAAGATAATAGAAAAGGAAAAGAAGAAAAGAAATCTGAAGATGGAAGGATAGATGACGATGTACACATCACTCCCCCTATATTTAGGGTAAAAGAAGCCCTAAGTATAGGCGACAACATGAGTAATGAAATGGAACGATGAACACTCGGCTCATCTACCCCCCTATACATAGGACAAAATACGTCCTAAGCAAGCAAACACGAGAATGGGTAGAGTAGCAAAACGGGAGAGGGGTAGAGATGGACAAAAGCGGATATACAGCAAAGATGGATGTAAAAATATCGACAAAGTAGAAAGCAAACCTTATTGCGGGATCGCTGAGGAATGGATTTGGTATGGCGTAGGTCGACATCGGGGTCCACAGTGGATGGAAGCCGATCAGGGTCGACACGGTGTAGGTCCTCAATGGTCCTAGGGTGTGAAGGCACAGACGGGTTGGTGTAAGAAGTACAACTAGGTTCGGCCTTGGGTGTCTCACTGATATCGAAGTGGAATGGGACGAACTCATCAGTGGAAGTAGTCGAACTCTGTTCGTCCTCTCCAATCTCAACCGGATCGCCTTTTTCATCAAAAGGCCCGAATTCCCGAATAAAAGCAATCAAATCAAATTCGACCTTTTCAGTCTTATCTGGATCTAAGTAAACAGGAACGGACTCATCAGTTAAAGTAGTTGAGTCATGTCCGTCCTGTCTAGTCTCCAAATCTGCCCTCTGCTCCAGGGTATCAATCGTGTAAATCCCGCGGATGTCATCAACACAATGCCAAGTTCCAGAAGGAAGAACTCCAAGGTCCATGCTTTCCGAGTCTTCTTCCACGGGGAGGAATTCTCAGGTCTCAGTGGAATCCAACATACAACAAAAGTCTTTGCTGGTCTCATCTAGGTCATGATCCTCAGGGTCAGCCAAGATAGGTGTGGTCACATCAGGTGCAGGTCTATGGTCAATAGTAGGTGCAGTGATGATCACCTCGCTTTCTTCAACAATACAGAAGTGAATCTCTCATGATCCGTAGTCAATAACGACCCTCGCAGAGGTGAGGAATAGTAGTCCCAGGATGATTGGAGAGTGCTCCCTTGTGGAGGTCTCCATGGGCAATACGATAAAATCAACAATGTACATCGTGCCCTGAATCGAAATGACGGTATTTTCAAGGATACCCCTCGGCCTCTTGATAGATCCATCAGAAAATTGAACAATCATCGTGGTTTTCTTTAGAGGCCCTAAGTGAAGAGACTGTACCAGCGAGAATGGTAATATGCTAATCGAAGCACCATCATCTAGGAGAGTGCGATCACAAGTATGGTCAGAGATGGTGCAGCTAATGAAAGGTGTGGTTGTGTTCCTCTTCTGAGGAATGGGACGGTGAGTGATGACGTGGGCAGTGGCCATGGTCAAAATATGACACTCAGATCTGCTCCTCTTCTTTCTCTTCTTGGGAAGAGGAGCAGATAATCATGGCCTGCTGAAGTGGGGCACGGATGATCTCATGAATGGTGGCCACCACTTCGGATTCAGTCAATAATTTTTTAAATTTTTGGATCTCTTCCATACAAGGGAGGAGGTCGGAATCAGCATCTACACGAGGCATGCCAAGAGCAGCCTGTACAGCAGCATCCTCGGGGTCAGAGGTGGGACAATGTGTGAATGGCTGTGTGGTCAAAGGATCTGGCAGTTGGGCCCTCTCCTCATAGTCTGAATCAACCAAAGATCTTCTGAAATATTTTTGGATTTTTAAATTTTTCTTAATATTTTGTATTTTTGGTGATCGCAAGCTCTCATGGAAATCTTCGAATGAACCCATATCATCAAATGGTGGAATATCATGGTCGCTCTTAGTGAGTTATCAATCCTCTGTCTTATCTGATCCATCATTTGGGTCAAGTGCTCAAGGGTGGACTCCATGAAAGGTGACTCCAACATATCAGTCTCGGGTGGATGTGAAGGTGGAAGATACGGAGGTGGTGGTAGGTGTGGGTAAAAGTCCGAGTCCTAAAACTATGGTTGAGGTGGATATGTACAAAAATCAGAAAAAATAGGAGGATAATCCTCCTGATGAAAGGGAGATGGACCGACTGGAGTGAATGAGGGATCCGCAATGTCCAGATAAAATACGCTCCACGGGTCCATCTCGAAAACAAAAGGAAAACAGTCAGGAGAGCACGAAGGTCAAGTCAAGAGAAGTGAAGGAAAAGGTGCAAACGTGCAGAGGTGATCTAGAATGCACACAAAATAATCACAAACAAAAATGAAAACAAGACAAACCCCTCAATTCACCTACTCAACTCGGTGAAGATCGCAAATGTGGTCTTTTTATTTTGTCTGTTTTAGAGTTAGGTGAGAAGTCAAAATGTTGTGCAAACACCTAGGGGTTGAATGGGATTTTGGCACTAATCCTTAGTGTGTGCGCGAGCAAATAAAAGTGAAGACAATGAAGGAATTACTCGCCCCAAGACAAGATTTTTCTTTTTGGTCCTTTTTAGGGTCAATTAATATTAACAGTCACAATTTATTTGTTATCACTTTCTTTGGATTTTTAGTGAGAAATGCACATGCCTAACGATGAATCATTTTTTCTTGCACCTAGGTTGGCAAAATCAGAGCTAGAGGTAAAAAAGCAATGCAAGCGGCAATCTATGATGAATGCTAAAGCGTAAATGCTCACCTTGCCTCCAGCACTATACATGTGAAGATGCTCAACATAATTGAAGCATAAACTATATGCAGATGCAAGCCGATGAAATCGCCCTAGGATGAGAAACTGCTACTAGCATGAAGCACAGTTTTCAAAATTTGTCTAGATTCAAACGTAGACTATAGGCACAGGAAAGTATATTAGGTGTTTGGACCTAATACTAGAGACAAGCAGCTCCTACAACTAAGGCTCAATCACACAAAGTAAATAAAATCGGAAATCGGAAAACAAATAAAAAATGCGATGGAAAATCGTCAAAACTGCGGTGAGCCCCCAAGTGATCAATCACTCGGAAAATGGGCCCGAGTATCCAGAGTTTGAGTACATGTATTATTATAAATAATAAGGGTCTCTCTCTCACTTAAATTACAAAAATAATACAAGAAAATAAATATGGAGCTCAGTCTTCAAAAATCCCTCTAAGTCTCCTTGATGCTAGGCTGGCAGACGCCGGCTTCACGTGGGTGCACAGACGCCTGGAGTAGAGCGCCCCCCTCGATCCGTGGTACCTCGCACGAAATCAATAAGAGAGGAGGTTAGATAGCTCAAGCAATATATATCAAAAATAAAGAAAATAAATGAAGCGAAAATATAGATAAATAATCACAATCAAGTAAAAAGATGATCTAAGCGTTGTTGCTCTCCGGCAACGGCACCATTTGTTTAACCCAAAAATCGGGAGGTCGTGTTAATTCACAAGGCGAATCAACAGTCGTTGAGTTGACCTCGCACGGAATCCGGATTAAAACAACAATTAACCCACAACAGAGATCAAATAATGAAAAGCGACGCAGAGTTATAATTTATTATAACTCTACAAAAGATGTTTATAGTGCAAGTAGTGTGGAGGTCAAACACAGGGAGCAAGCAGGTAGATTGGGGCAAAATGCTCAAAAATGAATGTGATGTATTTGTTTATGTGTGCTATTTTTTGTGGGTTTTGAATTTTATTTTTTTTATTTTATTTTTAATTTTATAATTTTATATTTTGATTTTTTTAATTGTATAATTTTTTAATTTCTTTTTATATTTTATATTTTTTATACTTTTGTTTTTTCTTTTGAATTATGAAATAAAGTATATATACAATATAAGAATAGAGAGATAATGTATTTATAAAAATATGTCAAAATAAGCAAAATCCATAAAATAAGATATTTTTGTGCATTTTATAATTTTCTAATGTTTTTATTATTTTTCTATATTTTTGTTAATTTCTTTGGTATTTTTAAAATCAAAACTGAAAATAGTGAATAAAATAAAATCTGAAATTAAAATGGAGATGAAAAATAGCAAATAGTAACAAAAATTCTCCAAAATAATTTTAAAAAAAGATAATAAAATAAAGAAAAATTAGAAACATGAATTATATTTTTAGGATTTTTTTAATATTTTATAAATTTTTATAAATGGTTTAGGTATTTTATAATTTTTATGAGTTTTCTTTTATATTTTTTAGTGGTTTTTGGTCTAAAGGTAAAAGATGCAAAAACACACAAAATATAATTTTTTGGAATTTTGCAAAAATGTTTTATAATTTTTATGGATTTTATAATGCAAACAGGGATGAAAATGCTTGTTTTTTTATAAATATAAAATGCAGCAAAAATGCAAAATAAAAATATGGTGAGATAGAACAATGAAACAGGAACTTAAATATATTTTTGGGTATTTTTTTCTAGGTTAATAGATGCATGAAATAAATGTAAGAAACAAAGAGAAGATTCACCCCTAATAGGAGTATTTTCGTAAATATACAAAAGTCCAAGGGGCTGAATGCACTTTTTTTCAAAAAATATATAACGCAATACAAAACTTTGTGGACTAAAACTAAATAGTCAAACACCCACGGATAGAAGTGCAAAATTGCCAAAGTCACGTGCACGGGGCACGTGGCCTAGCAAGGACGTAATTGCAATTAACGAAACCTCGGGGGGGCTAACTTGCAAAATTTCCACAAAAATATAACTATAATAAATATTTTCAGAATTGTTTCGAAATACAGAAAAACCAGGGTCCCTGGTTCAAAATGTCCCCCTAACGTCAACGTGTCACGTGAGGTGACGTGGCCAAGGATTGAATTGTAATTTTAAATAATTCAGGGGTGTTTTTACAAAATATACAAAATATTTAAACTACAGATAAAATATTGAGGTTCAAATTTTAAATACAAAATTTGCTAGGGTATAATGCAAAATTACCCATGCCTGAGCGCATCCAAGGCTGGATCTGCTTGACTTGCCACGTGGCACGCCTACGTGAGTCGATAATGCTTCGGACCGACGGTGGAGATTAGATCTCCGAGGCTGATCGAACGGTGGCAGCTCGCTGAGATCGGATGGTGACTGCTCGATCTAGGGCGCCTTGATAATCTGATGGCGGAGAAGGCTGATGGACGAACGGGGAAGAACTCCGCCGCTGTGAGGTTCCTCCGACAAGATCCTCCTTCTCCAGCGGTCCTTCATGCTCCAAAATGGCCCAGATCGATTCCTGCAGATGTCCTCTGATGACTGGGGGCGTCAAAACACGACGACGACTACTGGACCTCCTCCATGACGTCGGAGAAGAGAGGAGGGTCGTGGTGCCTCCAACGAGAAGCTAAAAAGGGCCCCAGGTGTGTCTTTCGCTCCAGATACCTGCAAAGGAAGTTAAGAGGGTTGCTGGTATATTGTTGCGACCCTCCAGTAGGCGGAGTAGCGTGGGAAGTTGAAAAAGGAGGTCGCCGGAGCAAGCTCCGGTGAGGTGGTGGCGAAGGTCGAGCGAATGGATGAAAGGATGAACAGATTGTGGGGACTTGCTCCTAGGACTACGGTGAATAACGAAATGCAAGAAAACAAAGAAAAATTACCTCGAAGGCCGGTTAGCCTTAGATAAATACCTCAACGGTCGAGGCCGGAGATGGGGGTTTGGAGCCGCTCTTCAGCTGCCTCCTCGATCAACCTAACGGCAAGATGAGGGAGCTGTCACCTCCCACAGTCGATTGGACATGAAAGGAGGAGAGGGCAGTGGTCTAAGAGGGTTCGAATTCGAAAGGGAAGGTCGAGTGGCCTTTTGAATGGGTTGACAAAGTGGACGAGAAGAACGAGGCATGGCGGACGAATCGATGAGCCACAGCTAGAGGAGAACCCCCGGCGTGAATCCTCGATCCAAGGGGAAGGAAAGTCAAGAAGACTTCAACGCAAAAAGGTGAAAGGTCTTGCCTCGAAAAAATCACGAAATCATCCAAAAAAATGTTCTGACAAAGGTGGCGGAGGGGGGGTCAAACAGTTGACCGAAGGTCAACTATCTGAGACACGTGGTTGGTCCACGTATACCAACAAGGAAAAAACGCCAAAAAATAATTGTAAATTAGATTCAAAATAATGAATGATTTTATTAATTTTAGGTAATTAAATAAAAAATGTTTATAATTTTATAAAGTATTTTATTATGATTTTTATTTATTTTTTCGAGGTTTAAAATTATAAGTTACCTTTTATGGATTATATACAGGTATATTTGTCTATATGTTTTAATATTTTATTTTTATTTTGTATATTTAATTTTATTAATTTTGTTTATCATTTTATAAATTTATAACTTATTTTTATAAACTTAAATATATTTTTATTTTATTTTTATGATGTATTTTATACAATTAAATAAATAGAAGTATTAATAGTAAAGGTATACTTATTTGTATTATACCTATGTATTTTATACAAGTATTTTATTTTTGTATTTTATTCATGTTTTAATGTATACATTTATTATAAATAATATTTACAAAATTATAGAAATATAAAATACAAAAATAATGAATAATAAATAAAAATGAATATTTTAATCGGTATAAGTATACAATAGGGGTCCAAAACCTAACTTTCAAACTGTAACTCAGAAAAAATATGAAACCCCCTTCATCATATAGCTTATAAAAATTATATGCAATTAAAGGTGATTTTGATACATTTCGAGTTTTTATTTGAGAGATACAGGTCTGGGAAGTTAGGATTCTGGAAACTTATTCAGATCATAAGTTTTTATATGTACATTCTTTTTGTGTGAAATAAATTTTGTATTTTTGTGTGAAATATCTACAACTCTAATGTACAAAGTTTCTTTATTTGAAGTATAAAAAGTGGAACCAAAACTAGGTCCCAAAAGTGAAGGAAAATGAGTTAAAGAAAAAGGAATTTTTGTTGGATTTTTGGCCCTTATCTCTCCCTACTTTATTCCTTGTCAGCCTAGTCCTCGAGATGCCTAGGTCTCGGGGTTTCGGATCATAAAATATTTGCAATATTTTATTCTTTTTCTTTTCTTTTCTTTATTCTATAATGTTGGCATTAAAAACTATACTTTATACAATATTTACACAATAATGCATGGATGATAAAATACCTAAATTAACAGTATTTATACGCATTTACTAGGGTTTTTAAGGCAAAATGATAGAATAAAGATTGATGAAACAGATATTCATCATGATGCCTCTCTCAGCATGTGGGTTTAAGTCCAAATAACTAACAAATTATTAATTTGGGTAGATCCAAATGTAAGATACTATAGGCACATAATTCTTGTTACGGTTTGGATCTAATTACTGTTACAAGAAATCCTAAAAGGTCTAAGGGCTCCATGCACACAAAACAAATAAAAAGAAAGGTAGAAAACTCAAAACATAGGGAAAAAATAAAACAAAATGATGAAAACTCAATAAAACCATGATGAGGTTCCCGGTGAACAATAACCGGGAAATGGACCTCATTGAGTAGAGTAGTGTCCAAGTCCAAAAGTTACTACAAATAATAATGAATAAATGAATCGTGCTCTCACCAAAATAAAATAATTTCTAAGCAAAAATGTATGCCAATTGGTTTCCTTGCTATGCTTGATGCCTCTCCAACTGGTTATGTTAGAAAGATCAGTATCCACCATGCTCGGCTACCTCGACTCCCTAAGAAGTCATCCTCGTGTAGCAGGCCATGTATTAGAAGAATTTAATCAAATAATGTATTTAAATAAAATAAGAAATGAAGTATATGCAAGTAAGAAAGAGATATAAAAATTTGTATCAGGAAATGAATGAATGAATAAATGAATAAAATACAAATATATACAAATTAAGCTACACAAGTTGATCCCCAACAACAATATCATTTGATGAGCAAGGATCCTATGAGGGTCTAAAAGTGTCCTCACTGAATGAGTGAAGATGGACTGTTACTGAGGCGACCGCTCACGAGATCACATGATCAATCAACAAGTACCATAATGTATAAATAAGCAATGAATGGACAAAAATTTGAGGCACGATTTATTATACTCTACAAATAAAATTGAATAGCATGTGAGCTTATAGAGGTCAAACCACAAAGAGCAAGCTAGGTAGCCTATGATTATTGCTAATCAATATGAAATATGTACATCCTCACCTTTGAGTCTTTTTATGTGGGTTTTTGGTTTTATAATTTTTATTTGATTTTTTATTTTTTAAATTTTAATAAAGATAATAGATATGTATGTATATGTATTTATCCATAATGTATACATAAAATGAATTATATACTGTATATATAAATAAAAAATATAGAAATGTCCTGAGGTTTAGCCCATTAGATATTTTAATGATTCTAAGAAATATTAAAAGGGTTTTTATACTCTATAATAATATTATAGTATATATTTAGATATATATAGGAGTATTATGCAATATAGGGTATAGTAGTTATAAATATAACTAAAAATAATTAAAATTTGTAGAATTCCAAAATTTTTGGGTTTTTCGTAATTTTTTACTGGTTTGTGATTTTTTCAAGGATTTTGTCAATTTTTATGTATTTTTAAAGTAAAAAATGTCCTAAAAGATGTATTAAATAAATAGGTTGAATTAATTTGAAGGTTAAAAATAGGAAAAAGTGTCAAAAATTCTTCAAATCAATTTTAATACATAAATATTAATATAGAAAAAATTTAGGGAAAAATAAATATTTTTGGAATTTTTGGCGATTTTCCTTTCTTTAATAGGTTTTGGATATTTTTTACTTTTAGTAGTTTTTTTTCTATTTTTAGATACTTTTTCTGGAGTCAATATAGGTAATAATAAGCAGACTATAAGTTTTTGTAATTTTTAAAGGCATTTTGATATGTTTGCCATTTTATAGTTAGGCGGGGACAAAATGCTCACTATTTGAATTTTAATAAATACATAAAAGCCAAGAAATGAAAATTAAAAATCAGAGCATGAAAATTTATCATCCAAGACATTTACGTGCATTTTTCAAAAATTATATACAAATAGGAGGCATTTTTAACCAAAATAAAAAAGTAAATAAAATTTAATGTGCTGGCAGGAACCTATTTATAATTAAAATAAACATTTCATTCTTTCCCATATCCTTTTACAAAATACAGGGGTGTACATGTAATTTTTCCGTAAAAAAATAAATTCAACACATATTGGAAGGGCCTTTTTCAAATACATACAAGTTCTAGTCCTCTATATGATTTTTCCAAAAAAAACACTGAATATACAAGTTTATGCATTAAATACAAATAGATAAAATCGAAAGGGTACGCTGCAAAATGGCCAACTCATGTGGCAAGCCACATGAGTTGAGATGGCATGGACATGAACGCAAAATCAATAAACTCCAGGGTCTCATTATAATTTTTACACATTTATTTTTACAAAAAATTATATTTACATGGCTAATACGAAATGCATCAAAAATGTGGGGGAAGAGATGTAATTCACCCCCAAATAGGCACAATCGTGTGGCTGGAGTTGATTCACTTGGACATGTGGCAGTTGTACAACACACGATGACAGTTCAATTGATGACGGAAAGGATTAGATCTCGGGCTGAGATTGGGAGGCTAAGGCTCGATTGATCAGATGTCATCTGCTTCATCTGGAATGACATTCTTCATCAGACGGTTCTGAAGTGCTCTAGAAGAACACTCCAAGAACAGCTTTGTGCATGGCTTCGATTCACTCGTCCTCTCTACTCCGAGCTCCTCATGAGCTGCTGATGATCGCAAAGGCTAACTTGGGTTATGTTAATTAATCAATGTGTCGTTGTCCCAAATCAACCAAGTTGATCAATCGAGAAAATTATTAACCACTACAAAAATCAATAAAGTGGCGTAGCTACTTTTAATTAACCTGGTATAGCGACCATAGTGAACACAAGGAGCATTATAATAATCTAGGAAGGTGACTCAATGAATAGAAGGATTTTTATTCTTTTTTAGTGGTTTTCAAATTTGCAAATTTTTAAATTTTAAAAATAACGCCAGTAAAGATAAAGGAGAAAATGCAAACGTACACCTCTTTTGTATTTTTCAAATATGATAAAAATGCACAGAAAAATCAAATACAAATATTTTTTATTTTATAGGTTTTATATTGTTTTTGTGGATTTTTGGAGAGATTTTAAATGTTTTAGAATTTTCTAAAAATCAAAATCTAAGAAAACATGCAAACAGTGCATAGCCAGGTTAGTTTTGTAAATTAAAATACCAAAAATGCTCAAAACTCCTGGGGATTAATTTTATTTAAAACTAGAAAATGCAATTTTTGGATTTTTTTTCTACAATTTTATATAATTTTTATAAGATTTTTGATGTTTTTACAAATTTTTAGGATTTTATATAAGCAAACAAGATGAAATTTATACAACAGTTAGAATAAAAAAAATATACCTACAAAAAAGTTTTGGTACTTTTTAATACATTTTTTGAATTTTTATGAATTTTTTAGTACAAACAAGGGTTTTTCTATAGTTTTGTATTTTAATGATAACAAATAAGGGAAATTTGGCTAACAAAAAATACCACTCAAATATCATACTAGCAGAAGCTGCAGGGTATTTTTGTAGAATTTTTAGAGTCAAACTAATCTTTATTACAAGTATAACAAGAGCACAAATATTAAGCAGTAAATGGAGGATCTGTATGCCATTATTCTAATTTTCAGGGCCAAATATTAACAAGCAATAGAACTCCAAGGGCCAAATATGCAATTATTATAGGAAATACATGCATTACACGTGGTTCGCATATCACAAGGGTATAACTATAAATATGCAAAACCTTTTCGGATTAAGATAATGTACGAAAGGTTAAGTTCAGAGGTGCAAATAACCCACAAAAACATTTGCACAAGCACGTGACTTCAACTCAGATGGACTAAAATGCAAATGATAGAAGCTGCGAGGTCCTTACTATAAATATTTTAAACAAAATATTACATTTATTGGACTAGAGAGTAAATAGCATGAAAGACGAGGGCGGAAGAGTTATACCCGTGCTTGTGATGTGGCGTGTGCTCGTAAAAGCGGGTGTGGATGGCTCTGATACGACACCAATACGGATCTGGCAGCTGTGAAGGCTGACGCTAATGGATGGTCGAGGGTGATCCACTTATGATGGACGGTTCAGATCAGCTAGTAGCCCATCAACGATGAGCAACTGAGAATCGATATGCAAATGATCAGACGATCCAGGCACCTCTAAAATAGGAGGACGAGATTAGAACTGGGAGGCTCCTTGATCTAATGGCTAGGGAGACGTCAGGCTGAGCTGGCGAAGAATTTGTCTCCAATGAGTTTCGAATGGTGAATGCATGGGATTTCGACATCCTGCGATGTTGCTCTGATGGAGGAAAAGTTGTCGATGACGGTCCACAACTATGGAAGTTTTCAAGAGGGTTCAGGACCTTGAAGCGAGTCCTGGAGATGCTTGGGGACATGTAGGCTTCGTGGGTTGTTGTGCATCTTCAAATTGACCTCCAGACGAGGTCTACTTAGGTCCAGGTCCTGCACAGAAGCTCTCATTCAGAATGAAACTAAGACGTGGGGTCATAGGAAAAACAAAATGATCGAGGGAAAGTGAATAGGTCTGGTCCTGCGTATGCTGAGGGATTGGACCTAAGTTTCGACCCAATCCGATGATTTGGTTGATGATCAGATGGTGGATTGAGATGGAGAAGCTGAGAAATGGGTCGATTTAGGCAATATGTGGTGAGAACGGAGCTCATAGACTATGGTTACCTGATGAAGGGAATCGTCTAGGTTGGAGCTGGTGATGCTCCTAGTGTCAAGGCCTCGATGGGTCGGTGCTACTAGAGGTTTGGCTCGTTACAGCAGAGCACGGTGAAGATCGCCGCCGGACCTAGGGCACTCATGGTTCCTTGGCACCTCCTCTCCTCTGTTGTCACTCTAGAGGGAAGGTTGCGTATAACGGTGGTGATGGAGTAGACAAAGTTGTCTAAAAAGATGAAGGCGTAGGTTCTCTTATAGGCTCAACAGGTTCGAGAAGGATCGAGTGAAATTACGTGAATCGAGATGCAGATCCTAGAGATGATCCTCAAGCGAGGATTAGGGATCCGTGCATTCCAATCAGAGCTGAAGAATAAAGGCTGAATCGCTCGGATTGGGTCGGAAGAAGTGAGATAAATCATAGCCAAACTCGATCCGAGGGGAAAAGGCAAGGGGGGACCAGTTGACCGTGGTCAACAATCCTAAGTGGCACAACTAGGAGCGGCGTAGAATAAGGACAGAATAGGCTACGCGACAAAATAGGGGAAATAAAAATTAATAAAATGAGAAATGTTTGTTATTTTTCAAACTATTTTTCTGTGATTTTTAATTATTTTTAATAATAAAAAAATATGGTATATACAATATAGTGTATTATGTACAGGTATAATATACCTATACATATATTTTTACATAAATACATTATATTTTATACTTTTTATTTATAAAATATTTTAAAGAGTATAAAAGTACTTTATTTGATTTTTACAAAATAATTACAAGTGTTAAATAAATAGATGTTATGTATAATATATACATGTTTGGCATTTGTACAATGAAAGGATGATTTTTATTTTTTATTAATTTATGTTTTATGAATTTTATTTCAATTTTATATAATTATTAGGAATATACACAGGTGTCAAAAATATAAAATATATACAAATTATTTACAAAAGAAATCAATGTATACAAGTATAGGTGTTATATGTTTGTACACGTTCTAATTTTTTACTTATTTTTATTATTTTTGTTTACACTTTTATTTACCAATTTTATTAAAGAAATTGATTATTTTTATATTAATTTATTTATAAATAAAATAGGTGATATATTCATACAAAAAGATTACTGATGAATATACAACGAATAAGATCCATATCTCTCCCTACTTTGTTCCTTGTCGATCAGACCAATATTTGGCCTTCTCTCGAGGTTCAGGTCAGTCTTGCATTTATTGCATAAATATATCCTTATTTCATTCCTTTTCTTTTCTTCTTTATTCTTTTATTTTGGTCAAAAAGAATGCTAATTACACAATATTAATAAATGCATGCATAATGCTGATTTATTGTATTTGATACATGTTTACAGATATTTTGCATAGGGAATTTTTCTAAAATAAAAGAATAAAGGATGTGAATCATGGATTCATCAGCTGTTGAGATACTCGACATCTTCGTCTGGTTATTCCGTAGCCTGTGGAGGCTTCAAAAAGGTCTGGGCCCCAAAGGAGGGGGCATGGAGCATAAGGCACATGGAAATCAATTCTTGATTTCGAAGACCCCTCAGATGGGGTCCTCCATACCTGCAAAGTTGATGGGAAGCTTTGCTACATGGAGGCAATCATGTCTGGGACATTTATTGGCGAGGTTCGCGGTGATTTGAAGGGGAATGAAGATGCTCAGGTGTGTGGCAGAGGAGGGAACACCGAGGGGATGATCTAGGGATGTCAAGAAATCTTGAACTCGATGAGCTCAACTCGGGCTCGGCTCGGTAAGGGCTCACGAGCCGGACTCGAAACCTTAACGAGCTCGAGCCCGAGTTGGGTTTTATGGCTCGTTAGCTTATCGAGTCAAGTCCGAGTTGGGCATTGTTCAGCTCGGAAACTCGACTCAATAACTCGTTCCCCCTCTTAATAAAAAGTTGAAAACATATATACCAAAACTTCCACATTGAGTTTTATATAAAATAGAGGTTAACATTTTGCTTGCCCAAAAAGCTACAGAAAAAAGTATAAAAAATCAAAGTTACAAATGGCATTTGCATAAATTTAACAAATAAAATAGAACAATGACTCGTTAAGAGGTTCATGAGCCTGCTCATTTTGAAGCTCATGAGCCAGCTCATAAACTCATGACTCGATAAGAGGCTCGTGAGCCAGCTCATTTTGAGGCTCATGAGCCAGCTCAGAAACTCATGGCTCAATATGAGGCTCGTGAGTCAGCTCGAACTCGACGAGTTCGAGTTCGAGTTGGTGATCCAGGGCTCGATCCTTATCGAGCCCGAGTTCGAGCCTTGGGTTTCTTATCGAGTTCGAGTCCAAGTTGAGGCCAACTCGGCTCGTTGAACTCGATAGACACCCCTAGGCTGATCTAAGCAAGATCAGGGGTTTTGGATGGGTCGAATTGATGGAGAAATGGATGGGGATGGAGATGCGATGGTTGGCATGTCGGAATAAGGGTTGGATCACAGTGAAACAATCGGAGACCTAGTGGCTCTGACGAACATATTATTGGAATCTAAGCTATCCTATTGTCAACATGCAAAATAAAATGCAGAAATGAAATGGCAATAAGAAAATCTACCTTGGAATTGAAAAGTGTGTAACTCAAACCTGGTTGTGACACTAGGGAGAAGAGGTGGCCAAAGAGTTGTCGTGGACCTCCTCTTTTCCTCCTGTAATGCTCCAAACCTTGGGGAAGTTTCCTCTGTCATCGGAGAACTTACACATGGATGGCTAGAGGGAATATAGAGCTTGGAGAGGGATCAAGGAATGAAAAAATGAATGGGTTCTTTATTTATAGACATGGGTTCAGTCGATATTCTTTTGAGATTTATTTGTAGCTCAATGCAGATCAACATGATCTAATGATGGCGCGAGAAAGAAGGTTGTGATGGGAATATAATCATAGAAGAGACCAAGGTGGGTTGGTGATCAGGGTGACCTGGAAAATTCAAGGAAGGGGGTGCTCAAGGCTCTGACAAACGTCAGAGAGGAAGGTAGTACAGTTGACTTGGGTCAACAAAAGAATGACTCTAGTTGGTCCACATGGACCAACCAGAAAAAGCAAGGCAGAAATACCTTGTAAAATGAATAATAAATATCAAATGAATTGATTAATTTTAGGTTATAAAATAAAAAATGTTGAGTATTTTTTGTAGTATTTATTTTAATTTTTATTTATTTTTATGGGTTCATTTATTATGGGTTACTTTTTAGGGTTTTATTAATAGGTATATTTACCTATATTTTATGTGTATTTTAATTTTATTTTGTATTTTAATTTTATTACTTTATTCTCATACTTTATATACTTGTAACTTTTTTTATATACATAAATATATTATTGTTGTATTTTTTTGATGTTATTTGTACACTTAAACAAATAGCAGTATATTTTATATAGGTATAAGTATAGGTATTTCATCTATGTATTTAAATAGACTATTTTATTTTTATATTTTCATCATGGTTTTATTCTATTCTAAATATGTACATATATTACAAATAAAATTTACAAAATTATAAAACTATAAAATTTATAAAGAATAATAATTTGAATATTTTATTCAGGTAATGTATATAATAAGGGTCCAAAACCTAACTTTCACACCATAACTCCAATTTAAGCGAAGTCACCTTCATTAGATAGATAGTTAAAAGTTATATACAATTAACGTGATTTTGATGTATTTTGCATTTTTATTGAGAAAATATGGGTTTGGGAAGTTGGGATTTTGAATTTTTTTTTTCAAAGTATAAAATGTACAATTTATATTTTTTTGCATGAAATCAATTTTGTATTTTTCTACAACTCCCTAAGAAGATGACCTCCACGCCTAGGCCACGCAACACAAAGAAAAAACAAACCGATAGAATATCCAAATATGTAAAAATAAAGCATGTAAACGAAATAAAATACAATGAAAATAAAAGAAACAAGTAGAAAATCCTAGTTATTCTCCCACTTAGTTGTGCCTCCCTTGTAATGGTGACATCTGATGAACGAGACTCGGTCTACTGCTCTACAAGCAGAGCAGTGTCGTTGTGATGATCGAATTATCATTCAGAATAATATCTTTTTATTTTTTATTTATACTCAGATTAAAGTGTAGTGGCAAGTGTGTGGAGTGTCGAACTAAGGGAGGTAAATTTTTAACTAAGTTTGAGTGTATGATGAATCACTAATTCATTATCTTTATTCGATCATTTTGGCTCACTAATTCATTATCTTTATTCTTTCATTTTGGCACATAAATAACACTAATTATCATTAATTAATAATCTAACATCATTTATTAACATTATATAGTTATCAATTTTTTTAATCCAAATAAAAGAATAAAGAAGAAAAGAGGAAGAAGAAGAAGAAGGTTGTATATATGTAATAGATACAGATTGATCCAAAACCTCGAGACCATATCAAGCATTGACAATATCGACGAGGAATAAAATAGGAGGAGATAGGGTCATTAACTTATAAAATTATAAGAAAAACCAAATTCACATTGTACATATTCATATTCATTATGTACATATCTTATATTATTTATGTGTCATCAATTCAACTTCAAATAAAATATTTTCTTCTTGAAACTTGTACATAAGATGTGTTTTAATAAAAAAAATATAAAATAAATATATAGAATAAAAGGTACAACATTCAAAAAAAAGTTGTAAATCCATAATTGAATGCTCAATACCTACTCCATAAGAACTCAAAATGAATCAAACTCACTTCCATTGTGTTTAAAATAAAATAAGCTTTAAAATGAAAGTAGTTTCACAAAATTTAGAGGTAAGATGTGAACGTCGGGTCTTTGGAGTGTGATTGTACATATATACTTGTATTTTATTTATTTATTTGATTCTTTATATTTCTGAGCATATTGAATTTTTAATGTCTAGTACATATTTTATATTATTAATATAAAATAGAAATAAAAATAACAAATGTAAAAATAACTAAAAATAAATAATTTTATTTATTACATAGGTATAATGTACTTATCTATATTTATTCACTCCATTAAATTATTCTTTAAAATGAAAATAAAAAAGTATTTAAAATCCTTAAATTATTGTGTAAATAAATAGAATATAAAATAACATGTATGTTTGTAAAAATAAATAACTAAAACTAAGTTTACCTTGTATATAGGTAATTTATACCTATAAATACACGTATATAAATAATTAACACTATGAATTAATTAATTTAATTTATTAAAAATCACCAAAATTACTTATGTAATTACAAAAAATTCTATTTTAATAACTTTGAAATATAAAGATATTTTCTAATTTATTTGTATTTATTTTATTTGATATTGTTATCTTATCATCTAGTGTATTTTGTCTTATTCAGGGACGCTTCTGATTTGTCCTCTCAGATTTGTTAACTACTCGGCCAGCTCTTCTTCCTTACCTTTCCAGCCAAATAACCTGCTAACCTGCCTATTTTACAGATTTATCATGCCCTGATTCTGATTCCAACTCGCTTGATTTCTTCACCCATTTCTTCCTTATGGATCTGAGATCCATGCCCATGTACCTTTTCATCCAACCCTACCTCGATTTGCATGCTCCTTCCCTTTGAATTTCACCTTCCCCCCGCTTATATAAGCACCTAGAGCTCCTGTATTCTCTCATCTTTTGTCATGTTCCCCTATCTCTAGTGAGCTCGATTGTTCAGGATTGATAGTAGTGTTCTTCTGCAGCGAGGAGAGGGGTTGATTTGGCCTCTGATCTGGTGATCTTTGTCATAGCTCAATTTTGTGCGAGCTTGAGCTTACGACACTGTTGTGCCATCATGGAACGACCTGAAACTCCATCGAGCTCCAGAACATGCACTCCATCCATCCAGTAACCTTTGGTCTTCATTAGATTTCAATTTCATCGTGTTTCGTCTGATTTTGATTCTCATAACAGTAAGTCTTTAAGACCTCTGATCTGTTCGATCGAAGGCTATCTCCATCTATTTTGAACCTGATCTTAATGCACAATCACCTCTGACCGCCTCATCATGAATCACCCGCTTATTCATGCTCTTATGCACAACCTAATCATCAGATCTAGTCATCGGATCAGATCTGAAAATCAATCTCCAGTCCCTCATAGCCACAGGAGATCTCCACCCATCCCCATGTTTCTTTTCTTGATAACTATCGGCCTAAGTGTCATCTTCGAGCCTTTCCAATAACTTGCAGAATATAGAGTCTCTTCTTGAGTGAAGATCGAAATATCTGAGAACCTTCAGCAGTAGGTCGAGGCGGTGCATAGTCAGATCTCTCCTTAGTGAGATCTAGAGTTTGGTTTGACCTCCAATCAACGTAGAATCTTGGGAGGAAGCGATCAAAACCAACAACGTCCAGATCTAAGCAAGAGTGAGGGAGATCTAGAAGGTTGAATCTCGAACTAACTAATCTTCATCCAAGTTCTTCCAATCACATAGTTGGCGTTCGATTGAGAAGAGATGCCTCCAGATTTAATCCCAACCGTCGATTCACGCCCAAAATCAAGTCATCTAATCAGATTTATAAGGAGTGATCACATCCCTCCATCTAGCATGAAACCCACATGCAACCCCTGATAAAGTTGCTTATTCTTCCTACAAGTTTTGAATAATTGCATATAAGTCCTCCTGCTTTGTAAATAAACTTTGAAATAATTACTTCGATGTCCTTGTAAATATTTTTAATTGCATTTCAATCCTTCCAAATTGTGCTCGCGTGATTAGATACGTGATTTCTTGGTTAAATTGCAATATAAATCATGACCTTTCATTTGTGAATAATTAGTCCGTAACTTTGCTAAATTGCATTTTAGTCCTTAGTGTAGATCGCGTGCGTATACAAATGGTTTTCTAGAATACATGCAACAATTATCTTAAGCTATTTCATTTGTTAATAGAAATCATACATAGTTTCAGTAATATGAATTTAGATCCCTCCTAGTAATTAATTATTTAATTCTTTGATTGCTTTGAATAATTAGTTCATGTTAACCAAAAAATTCACAAAAATTACCTTAGATTCTTAATAATCCGACCTAACAAGAATAGTTTCAATTTTAAAAATTAATTTCATTTCCTATTATTAAAAACTCAAAAACACTACGTTTTCATTATTTACACTTTAAAAATTCATTAAAATCCAAATATGGCATGAAATATTCTAAGAACTAATGTATTTTATTTTAACTATATTTTATCACTTATAAAAAATAAAACAAACATACAAAAAATACTAAAAATTTGAATATTCATAAGAACATGTAAAAATCATATAAGACCATTAAAAATCAGAAAAATGCATAACTATACTTGTTTTTAAATCTTAAGAAAAATATTTTTGTATAAAATTAATTTCCAGATTATTTGACTATATTTATTATTTTGAAAATTAAAAAATAAAAGCTTGTTTTGCTTTTAAAATTATTTTGAACTTTAAATGAGTAAAAATATAAAAAAAATAAAAATACCATAAAAAACATCAAAAAAACTAAAACACAAAAATACATTATTTCCTCATTTTTTTGGTTACATTTCATATATTTAAAAATCTAGAAAGCATTTTACTTCACTTTTGTTAAATATCTCATTCATAAATAGACATGGAAAATTAAAAAGAATTAACAATTTACAAAGATAAAATAAATCACAAATCAAAATAAGAAATTAAATATGTAAGCATTTAAAAAATTATAAAAATAAAAAGCACATTAAAATCCATAGAATTTCATAAAATCCAGTAAAAATAAATCAAAAATAAGAAAAAGGAAAAAATCTTTATTAATTAGAAATAATTAATAGCCTCCTTGAGTTCAACCCGAGGTAATATGCCGAGTTAAATAAAAAGAATAATCTTTCACTTAGAAAAAATAATTTTTTATTCGAGAATTATTTGGTTGCAACGACCTTTCACCATTATATCAACAATTTAAAACTCTGTATTTCCCTGCTTTAATCGATGTAGTTATTAATTAGGAATTTTTTACTATTTTTAAGATTATTTTTTATGATTTTTTTATTTTAATGATTTTTTATACTTGACTATTTAATTTATTTTTTATATTTTCTAATTTAATTGACTTTTATTTTTCAAATTTTTAGGTATTTTAAGTTTTTAAAATAATTTATAAATAAATAATATACAAAAAGTGGTACAAATCCATCTTAGATTTTTCAAATATGTGAAATGAAGTCAAAAATAAGGAAATAAAATATTTTTTATTTTAAGTTTTTTACTGCTTTTGGTCATTTTTATTATTTATATTTTTTATGGATTTTAATTGAATTAAAGTTAAAAATATTTTAAAAAAGTAAATAAGATAATATTTTTGGTATTTTTAAAATAGAAAATAAACTCAATCAAACTAATAATCAATTTTATATGATTTTTCATTAAGCTTTAAAACAAGACCAAAAACTAATTTGGGATTTTTTTGTGATTTTATATGATTTTTATATGGTTTTCTAATATTCGTATTTTATGTTTTTCTGATAATATCTTTGTTTAAGTTTTGTGTATGTGATAAAATAAAATAACTTGAGGATTTTTTTCAGATTTTTTCAAAGATTTTTCTATTTTTTATGAATTTTAAAGTCAAACGGTTAAATGTGAGATGTCTTTGTATTTTTAAAAATAGATAATGAAACAATTTTGACAACTAAAATTACTTATGATAGATTTGATTATTAGGGGTTTAATGTGATTTTTATGGAATTTTTGAAATACTAGAATTAATTTATCTAAGATATCTAACACAAGATAATTAATTTGCATAAGGGGACCTGATTGCAAATAAAATAAAGATTCCACATTTATTAATAAAAAGTTAGGTATGCAATGTACAGAGGTACCATAAAACACATGGGTACCCACGCGATCTGCTGTAAAGAAGGACTAAAATGCAAATAAAATAAAATATTTTATCTTTTATTAACAAATTAAAATTTCAGTACTAACTCTGTAAATAAACCATGAAGCACGTGGAGATCCATCTGCTCATAGTTCACAAGGGTCGGACGTGCAAATAAAACGAAATTAAAGTCCAAACTACAATTATTCTAATGAAATCATGGAAAATTATGTTAATAATAAATGAAGCGGAAAATAGTACAAGTTCACCAAATCGGGCATGCGCAGCATATGATGCATGAGAGGTTACATGTGGATTTGATTCTCTCCTTCAAATCTGATATGACGTTTGTTATTTGGACGTGATTGGAGGTCTACGATCAGATCCAATATGACTCCTTCTTGATCGGATGGTTGTGAAGTATGACAGGAAAACACGGAAGAAGGAGGCTCCAAGTGAGCTTCATTCAGCTCGATCTAATCAGATATGGTACATATCTCACCAACAAGGGGTTCAATCGCTTCCTGGACAAGATCGGCTCCAATCTGAGGTGACTCCATGGTTCTAGGTCTCATTGATCGGAAACCTGGAGGTGTGCTCCAGATGTGTGCTCCTAAAGATCGATCGATCTCCAATCTCCTCCAACTGGTTACCTACAAAGTGATTGCTAATACTCGAAGCTTTATAAGCCTTGGCTGGATGTTTTTGATGAGGAAATAGAAAGGAAAAGTGGATGTGGATATCCAACAATGAAGGGGAATAGAGATTGAGCTCGGATCTGTAGATCTGAGGAGCAGGTCGCGACCACCTTCCTCTGCCAGCCACACGCCCCTCCAGCCCTCACCTGCCCTCCGTACGTTTACCCTCCGGCCCTCACCCGTCGCTCGCCTCCCTAACGCCAGTTGCCTCGCCGACCCTTAGCACCATTGCCCCCACTCTCCCCAAGCAATTGCTCAGCCTCTGCTCGTCTGTGTCCTATCGCACCAACACCAACGGCTAGCCCGATCCTCATCACTGCCGCCCTAGGAAGCTAAGTTTTTTGTTGATCATATAAAGAAAATTTAGAAACAGGAAAATATTTTTTGGAATTTTTAGTGATTTTTCACATTTTTATAAATGAATTTGGAGCTTTTTTATTTTTATTCTTTTTCTATTTTAAGGGATTTTTGGTCTGGAGTTAATAAATACTAAAATAATAGACAACATATATTTTTTTGGGAATTTTTCGAAATGTTTTCTATTTCTTTGTATTTTCTAATGCAAATAGGGAAAAAAGGTGCTCATTTTAATTTCAATAAATAGTTAAAATGGCCAAAATGCTAAAATAAAAATGGAGCATGAAAATACATGTTAGTAGGCATCTAACCCAATTTTTGCATAATTTTTGGAGCATAGGTGTTGTTTTTAATATCGAGAATTGATTCCTTGAGGTGTTCACACGAACCCCTCAAGGCGGGTCACTCTCCTCTCCCTCTCAATGATTCAGGTTCTAGAAAACTAACTACTAAAGTTTCCTTCAAAAACCAGAGAAGGAATTTTCTGAGGATTCCTCATCGGGTCCGAATGAGGTGATTAATATGAATGAACTCAGTTCAGTTGTTCTTAAGCCATTTCTGAGCAAGCAGCCATGTGTCAACCCTCGTTGGACGATCCATTCACCTCATTATTGGTCATCTTAGGACGATTCCAACATCCACATGCATGTATATTCCTTACCTCCACATTCACGCAAAAAGGCTCATGACAAACCTTCTTAATCGTTGTATATTCTCACTCCTCTTTGTATAGTTTTTCTTCATTTTTGTTCCCCCCTCTCCCTTTATTCATATCACTCATCTTGACCTATATCGTTATCATTTTGTGGATATACTTAGGCTGACCAAAGCCTAAGTATAGGGGGAGAGTGATCCAAATCACTCCATTTTATCTTTTTCTTTTTCTCTGTATATCCCTAAACCCTCTCGGTTTTCATACCCTCTACTTGTCCTATACCTAGACTGACCGGAGCCTAAGTATAAGGGGGATCGATGCTCGCTCTATAGATTCAAACACTTCTTCTACTTTGGACCTCGACCGCCCAGTTTTTGCTCTTCTTCCATACTGAGGTAGACCAAAGCCTAAGTATAGGGAGACGAGTCAACTTCTATACTTTCGTTATTTTCACTCTCCTACGCTTAGCATGAGCTACGTCTTTTCCTCACTTTTATGCTCTGAGGACATAACACACGCTAAGTATAGGGGGTGTGTGTATATTACATATATACTTTACCCATAGCTCGTACTTTCATGTATTTTTGTATATATTATTCAAAAATACAAGATGGGTAAAATTGGTAACTAAAATTGTGTTTTTGTAAGCTACTTGTATAATGTTTATAATTGTATACAAGCTATAAATTTTGTATATTTTGTATAATATCCTCCCGATAAAACTTGTATAATCTTGTAAAATCCTTGTAAATTAATATTTTTGTAAAATTGTTGTAAAATTCTTTAAATATTTCTATTTTGTAAAATTATGTAAAATAGGAGGTATGCCAAAAAATAAAAGAAAAAAACTTTTGTCCAATAAAAATGGCTTCTTATTTACTCTTGCATATCATTCTTGCATTCAAAAAAATAAATCATTTTGCACTTCATCCACTTTCATTTCATATCATCTGCATTTATTTGCATATTTGCATATGCAAAGTGGAAACTTAGTGGGTTCTGAATCGAGTTATGAATAGAAACCGATGATGGAATTGATTTGACCTTAATCTACTTTAATTTCATAGGAACTTCAATTAAGAAGTAGTATTTTAGAACTTCAGGTCTTAGACTTAATTCTCCAAGTTCAAAAGACATCGTCTAGACTTGACTCTTAGTGTCTAACCTAGTCGCCTCATTCTGAATAGACTCTTAGATAAGGAATTATTATGTACTCTTCATTGTGCACTTACTTCAACTTAGACGAGGTGTTGGAAGATTGTGTGTTTCTTTCTTTGGTAGCGTGAACATCTAAAGACCGAAGTACCGGGTTAAAATAAAGCTTTGGGTGAGGGATGGACATCTAGCATAATTTTTTTAAAACCCCAAAACATGGGCGGACCAAAAGACTATAACTGTCAGGGCATAAAAGATCAACACAAAGAAACCATAATGACTATCAAAAAGAAGTAAATTTCCAAAAAAAAATATTTGACCAAAATGGTCCAAGCTTTAGACAGCCTGCAGATCTATGGAGACTTGGCTACATTGGCCAAGCTTCACAGGCGAATTGACTACACCGGTCACTCTCCACTTCTTTTCCCATTCTTCTACACTTCTCCCCTTGTTGTGAACTAGCGTGAACCTGAACATAGAAGGAAATACCTGACTCCCCGAGGATGAGTTAATGGAGAAGGATATTGCATGGTAGTCCAACATCTTGGATGGGAAGAGCTAACACCCTTCACACACCTGAAACAGATTTTCAGTGTTCATGTGGGATGCCTAATGAGGGGATTGATCTAAGATGACTTCTGAGTCGGGTCTGGATGTTGACTTGTGCAAACTTGGAGGTTGTTGTTATTAAAACCCTAATTCTCGTAAGGAGTCCTGCCACATTATTAATCCAAAGGTCGAGTCAAACTCCATTTTCACCTTTTGTTCATGATCTTGGTATGGAATCCAAAATCATTTCACTTTTTCATTTCATTTTCATCTTTTATTCAGGACCTTTGTATGGAACCCAAAATCATTTCACTTTTGCATTTCATTTTAGTTGCTCGAGGACAAGCAAGGTTTAAGTATAGGGGGTTGATGAATATGTGATTTGTCACTCTAAAAGTTCAAAATAGAGCTATGTTCTCGAGTTATTAGGTGTATTTCTCCATTTATTTTGCATTTTTATCACTCTTGCACTTAGATTTCATATTCATATTTCAACATGCATAATTTAATGAATAAGAAACCCAAATTCCCTTGTAAATATCACATGCATATTACCATAATTCCCCTATTTTTATTTATTTTTCATTAACTTGGAATAACATAAAATCAACTCTATAGTGTACAAATTACTAACACCAATAAAAGAAAAATACCAAAAAAAAACATTAACATGTAAGATTGCCTAATAAAACCCAAACCCTTGATTTGAGACTACAAGTTGTCAAAGTGGATATCTCTCTCATACATTCTCCTATGGACCCATACTTACTTTTGAATAAGTGTGTGTTCAATTACCTACAAAACAAGATCCAATTCAAAAGAATCGGAATTCATATGTGAAACTTGGGTTTTGAGCCCCTATTGTATATTGTACAGGTTGACTAATTTGACAATTTTATTTTTTGTACAAAAATAACCCATTTTGATTTATTTCTTTTGCATTTATTTTCTTCAATTTATGTTTTAATGAAACTTGTACAAATCCAAATAAAGTAAAAATCAAAGAAAAAAATCAACCTGAGTCAGTATATATAGTCTGTAATATGTCACTTTAATTTTATTTCATTATTTTTGTAATTATTAAAAATCCAAAAAAATAGATTAAGTTGTAAATATTTATTTTATATTTTATTTGATTTTATTTTGATTCTTATCTTATTTAAAAATGCTAAAAAACATAAAATACAAAAATACGGTATTTTATATCTATAGAACCAAAAATATTTTTGTACAGATGATTTCTTTTAATTTTAGGTCCTCTACAAAAGTTGTAGATCTCGTCGAGATGAATAACTTTCATGTTTACCACTTTTTTATTTGACTTTATTATTTCTTTTTTATTTTTCTTCGAATTTATTTTTCTAATTTCAAGGAGTGATATGTGGTAGTTCCTAGAGACACCACGTATCGTCCCCTTTATTTTGTTTATTATTTATTATTTATTTATATTTATATTATTATTTTCTTTTATTTATTTATTTCTATTTTCTTCTATTTCTATTTTAGTTTATTTATTTATTGAATTAATTATTATAATTATTATTGATTTTAATTTAATTTTTTTTTAGTTTTTTCTTTCCCTTACCACGTGGTCGCACCCCTGCACGCCACACGACTCCTATTTCTTTCCAACAGTCCGCCACCTACAGAGTGCGCCCGACCTGCCGCCTCTCATGCCTCGCCTGCAACCGCCATGCACGGCCCCTTCCTCCACCTTATGTGGCAGTTATAACCACCCCCCCCCTTTCCCTCTCCCCTCGCCAACAGCGTCGACTACGATCTCCATCCGCGTACCCTCGCATCCCTCACACCTGCAACCACCCCGGTCTTCCTCTCCAACTACCCATAAAGGGGAGGTTGTCGTCCCCGTCGCCACTATCCACCGATCGCAGGAGGGAGGGAGGGAGAGAGAGAGCCACCAGCTTCACTCCTCCTCCTGGGTGACAGCAATGAGGAGCGAGTTTGCATGCGATAACGGTCTTCGTTCCATAGAAAACCTCGATCGTACGATGAGATCCAGAAGGAGGATACCCCTTTCTTATGTTGTTGCATTCTCCTTTAGAGGATCAACCGAGCTCCTCCTCCACCGCAGAGTTGAGCGATCATCGGAGAGGGTTCTGCTGCCACTCCATTCCAAGCGATCAATCCCAAGTTTCCTCTGCCCTTCACATTCTGAACACCTCCACCACAAGCGGCAGCTTCAGGCGCACTCCACAGTGGTCGTACTCGCTCGCTTCAATACCCACCTCCACATCGATCTTAAGGCACCATCAAGCAGCCTTCGCCCTCCAACTTTAGCGACGCACCTCCGCCCCGATGACCCTTAGTTGTGTATCCACTGTCGGAGCAACCTCAGACTTCAGCCTCCTCAACCTACTTCCCCGTGCCTTCTTCCTCGTCAATGACACGACTCCGACCTTCGCCGACCACCTTGACCTTGAGTGACCCTCGCTCGACCGCCCCATACTCTACTCGTCGGTCATTCCCAGCAATCCAGCCGACCACATCAACTGATCTCGGTCGCCATTGGCTTCCACCTCACCCAACACCAATGCCTTGGTACTCCTGCAGCTCCTCTAAGTGCCACCATCGATGACCGAAGCAGCACAGACCCAGTTTCACATCGGTGCTCCACCCTTTGTCAACCGAGGCCGTGAGCTCTGCCATGCCTCGACAAGAGCAGCGAGCACACCTACCGCCCAAGGTTCTCCCCTCATGTGCTCGACTCGTGAGCATAGGGGAGAACTACACCTGATGCACTCAATCTTCAAGCCAATCACATGTAGCAGGGCATGTGTGTGGCACATGCCCCTTGGTCAAAATGCATCAAGCACCCCCCGTGTTCCACAATTCACAAAGAAATACCACGGGAGTCACGTGAGGCGCGCATGCCTCGTAGAACTTTTGCATAAGACCCCCTAGGGTCCTGGTAATTGCATAGTCATTTATATTTTTATTTATTAATTTATTTTATACATTGCATTTAGGTCCCTGTCTTTTGGCATTAATTTGAGTCTCATGTGGTCACCCTTTTATCATTTCAAAAATAGCATTATCTATAAGAATTAATTCTTTATCATGTGGTTGGATTTTTATGATCTATGGTTGATTTAAATTAATTATTTTTGTGGAATATTACATAATTTACCCACTGCATGGTCTTCAATTTGTAATAAATCACTCACTGCTCCAAAAATTCTAAAAATATTCAATAGATAGATTTTCTATTTTGTGCCCAAAACTCATGGTATTTGCATGCATATCGAGGTCGTAATAAATTGAATGGTGATTTTAGTGGTTAATTTTTAATAGGATGTGGACCCATTATTTTTAGGATCTCTTAATTTTCCTAGATACATCTTGATTATACCTATCTAGAATAATTTTATTTCCAAGAAATAAATTGGTTTGTTATTTTTTATAATTAATTTACAAAGATCACCCTACATGCTTCATTAATTCATAATAAATTAATTTTGCATCCAAAAATTCCAAAAAAATATAGTGCATTCATTTCATCATTTTTCACCTTTCTGGTCAAGTTCGAGGATTTTTCGATATCGTTTGATCAAAAATTGTAATTTAGTCCCTAAACTTGCCTAATTTGCATTTCATTTTTATTTACATAAAAAAATTACAAAAAATACCTCTCTGAAAACCTAGCTTCTAGAACACCTATTAATTAATCTAAGGTGACAGTGGCCTCCCTGAGTTTGACCTTAGGTGTCCAAGTAAAATAAAAATATGTCTGGTTGCTTTAACTAAATAATTAACTAGGTGGTCTTTTTATTAATCCTAAGTGTCTGACTACAATGATAGCAATGACGAATTAGCGTAGGGTACCTAGTGGTTCTTCATGTAGTGACTACCTCACCAAATTCTTAAGCCAATATGCAGGTTTCATATGCTACGACAAAGGGGAAGGCCCTAAGATAGATATAGTATTGAGAAACACCATGTCGTCCTAGGTTGCCACAAACCAGCTCAAACTTCTACAGGAACATGTATGGCTCCTCTACGGTATTGCCATAAAATTTTAGCAAGAGTGCCAAGAAATGATGCTTCAGCTCCCTTGTGTTGGGTGTTACAAATGGCCTTAGCCAATTCTCATTCTTTGTGGTGCTAGGGTTGTGTCATCTCTCATGGATTCACCCTCAGGCTCGTTTCATCTCCCATTCCTCAACTGAACAAGCTCTTGTCTGAATGTTTCAGTTCTCTGCTCAGCTTGTGTTGATATAGATATAATATCCTTTAATGCATTATTGTCTCCCTCTTCCTCATAGTTCTTCTTGGGAGGCATATTACTCACTAGTCTGTCTTCTCCACCTTAAGAATAAAGAGGATTTGAATTAGTAGAGTCGAAAGAATCAGATTTAAAAACATCGAGATGAGGATCTTCCTCGATGTGGTGAAAGAAAAGAGGATTCATCTAGGTCTGACCACCCTCAAGAAAGAAGAGTGACTTATTTGCCTTGGTCCCCATGGGAAGACTCGCCATGAAATTACGGGGGTTGGGGAAGAGAGTCATCCCTAGCCCGTGAGGATGGTTGGTTTGGGGCGGTCACTGATAGGCTCGTGAAGTTCGAGCAAATATCACTCCAATATGCCATTCTCGATGTCAAAAGATGTAATGTATGAGCACGATGTCAAATAAGGAGTGATAGGAAAGGCACTAAGTGTGTGGTCTTTGAACACACACCCTTGAATACAAACATAAAGCAAACCACATATTCACCAACTTCATATAGTGAATTACTCAAAGGTTCGATCAATTGTCTTTTCAGTTTTAGGTTGGTGATATTCAATATTGTACGTTTGTTACACACAGTGGAGTTGCCTTACGTCCAGCAGTGCTCCTGATAACTCCCAATCAAAGAGGTGATCTTCCCATGCTGTCAGGTTTCAGTATCACACCACTAAGGGGATTATCATCGTATACAATCAAATGTAATTCTAAGGTCAAAGGCAAGCCTTGCAGCTCCCAAATCTGTGAGAGTTGGAAATGGAGGGGGAAAGTCTAAGGATTTGGGCTCTAACCTTATTGGTTGCGTCCTCATCCACTCTGTCTTGAGGTAAGTACATGTGTCCAAGGACGAGGTTGCTCTCCCGAAAAGAATTTTTTAGTTTTAATGATTTTTTTGGTTAAAATTATAGTAACAGACCCAATTTTAAGTTGGTTATCACTTGTAAATCAATCCAACATAAGGCACGCCTATCGACAATCCCAATTCCTTTTTAATCCTATGTTGTAAAATGGAGTAAGGAGATAAAAAAAGTCAACACAAAGTTGAAAATCGATGATGGATGCCAAGTAAGGAGACTTACAGTGCTTCTCATCTCTCTACATGTGGGATGCAATACAAAATTGAAATTTTATACACTTTATGCAATGCACAATGAGAAAATCGCACTTAAAGGAAATTGATATTAGTCTAGAGGAATTGAGTTAAATTTTTGACTAAATAAAACATTCTACAAGTGCATCTTATTAATGTGAATAGCGTATCCTAGATTATTATGAGCACAAGCATAAAATATGACCTATGGAAGTTTTAAGAGCCGCAAGTGCAGGTCTAACCTATGAACCACTCAATTCGAGCCCCACCCTTAACAATAATGGTGAAACAGGTCGATGCACACAAACGAATAAATGTTTAATGACCAGGTACACACGCGAGAACCCAAACGAGAACTGGTGTAAAATGCAATTATTATAAAAAAAAATTGCATGAATAAACAAATGTTGTAATAAAGACCTAAGACTCTACACTCTCTCATGACTTGACTCGATTTAAAATTTTATGCCCTTTTCAGCCGGCTTAACCCATGAAAAGCCGACTTCCGATGTACTTTAGTTGCTCGGCTTCCAATGTAGCCGCTCCGATCCACCAGGCCCTTGCACAAAAATATAGGATTATGTTAGATCAAGATATATACCAATAAAACAAATAAATGAAATAAACAAAATGCGAAAAAGAAATAAAAAGGGGTAATTAATTACAAGAAGCTCGGGGGACAGACTACTTGGGAGATGGAAAACCTAAGTCCTAAATTCTCTAAAAATTAATCCTAAGCCATGTCTCCCCAACAATGACATCATTTGAAGAACCCGAAATAGACTTAGCTAATAATGTCAAATTACATTGTAGTTGGGCAATTAATGATTAATCAAAAAGATCACTTAATCAATTAATCAATTTAATGCACAAGCAGTCATATTTATTTTTTTTACTTGGTCAAGCCCAAAGTAGAACATAGGGAGGCAACTTTCTCCTTAAGTTATTTTTTAGATTATTTAGAGATTAGGTTTTTAAGGGTGTATTTTTATATTTTTTGTGCAATTTAATGTGAAATGCAATGTGGTTAAGTCTGAGGTTAATTAGTAATTTTCCAGTGAAATGAAGTCCAAAAATCCTCAAACTTGGTTAGAATATGAATTAGTCAAAATTAAGCTACTATAATTTTGGTATTTTTCTGATGCAATATGAAATTATAGTGAATTAAAGATGCACAACCAGTGATTATGTGTAATTTAATTTTAATATTTAGAAAAACTTAGTGTTTCTAGGAAACAAAATTACCCAAAACATCTTTAATTAATAGGCACCCAAGAAAAATTTTAGATACTAAAAATATTAAATCTACATGCAGTTAAAATTATCTTACTCAATACCAATTTGTTTATTCAGATAAAAATATGCATGCATCTATGATGAATTTTGGGCATGTGACATAGCATGATTAACCCCTTCATATATGTTTTTTTTTATTTTCTGAGTACTTTAGAATTTTCTAGCAATTACAGAGCATAAATTGGGTAAAATATGAAATTTCACACCAAATTAATATTAATAAATCGATTTGGCTCATACAAATACAATTATTTAACCACATAATAGAGAATTAGTCGTTCATCACAATGCAACTTTTAAAATGAAATATGATGACAAATAAAGGACTGAACATCTAGTCTAATGCAAGGGTATCGATGCAAATAAGTAATTAAATTAAAAGCAAAGAAAATAGTGCATAGATGCACCTTTTCAGTTACTAATGAATCTGCGATTCGTCATCTTTACTCATTTATTTTAGCTTAAAATTCCATATAAAACACCTGTATATAACACTAACTCCATTTTCTTACTAACTTGCATCTATGTGTATATTTGTATATTATTTTAACCTAAAATAATGAAATAAATAAAGGAAAAAAAGAAAAGAAAAAAAAAGAGGAAGACTGTATACAGGTTGACCCGAACCCCGAGAGAAGATCAAGACTTGACCTGATCGGCCAGGAATAAGTAGGGGGAGATATGGTCCTTAAGCAGAAAATAAAAAATGTGTGTGTTGTTGTAAATACTTCTCACTTATTTTGTGCATATCTGTATAAAACTGGCACTAATTTATTTGTGCCTTAATTGACCTCAAATCAAATAACTTTCAAAACCAAAGTTGTAAGTAAAAATGTGTTTTAATTAGTAAAAATAATTACACAATTAAATCATGTACAGAATAAAAGTAACCACAATTGGAGAAAGCCACTAAGCACTAATTGAAAGACCAATTCCGGCTACATATGAACTCAAATTGAACCAATCTCACTTCCATTGGATTTTAAATTAAATTATCTTTAAAATGATTATGATTTCATAATTTTCAGAGTTACGAGTAAAAAGTTGGTTTCCGGGGTGGTTTGTTCAATTTTGCCATGTATTTTTACATATTATATTTGTATATATTTGTAAATATTTTTACTAATTATTTAAAATAAAAATAAAAATAAAAAATAAAATATTTAAAATAAAAAAAACTAATTTGCTTATTTACCCATGTAGATAATGTCATATTTGTATATAGCTTATGTATATATTTATTTTTCTTAACTAACTCCACAAAAAAATAAAAAAATTTGACTTTTATTTTTCCAATAAATAAAGTGACGAAAATTCTAAAAATTAGTCAATTTTGTAAATAATTTTATCTCTCTTTATCTTTATCTCATTTCAATTTTCATCTCTCTTATCTCTTTATCCAAAAAGTCAAAAATTCAAATTTCGTCTCCATTATCTTCTCTATTTATATGGCTCCTTCTCCCTCATTCCAACTTGATCAATCTTTGGTGAGAGGAGCCCGATCTCCGAGAGAGAAAATTTCGCCGAGAAAGGTGCCTAGTCTCCAAGCCGTCCGGTGACAGCGAGTCGGCATTATCGAGGCGATCAGGGACCATTTCCGCTCCTAAGGTGAGATCCATCGTCATTTTATTTTTTTATCTAAATTAATCTTAGTTTCATTTGTTGCATTTTAATTTCATCGTATTTTGTTTCTCTAGATCTTTAAAAAAAATCCATTACGATTTGATCCGCTTCGACTCGATTTTTCATCTCATGTTCTTGATCTCTCCGCAGTCAATCTCTATCTTCCACGATCTATTAACTCTGACCATGCATGGTGGTCAGAGAATCGGATTCGATTCCTTTCACTTTCATCGGATCCCCGTTCATTTTTCGATTTATAAATAAAAAATATATTTGTTTTCTTTTTCTTTAACATTTGTTTTGCAAGATCACATTAAAAAAACAACAAAAAATTAAAAATATTTTTTTAAAAAAAATCTATGTTCTATTTTTTATTTCCCTATTTCGGATTTACATAAAAAAGTTTTTTGTTTTTACTATTTAAATTTCTGCTTTACAAAATTTAAAAAAATAAAAAAAAATAAAAAAGGAAGCGGGTGGCCGCCCTCCAGGCGTCGCCGCCCCCTTGGCCGCTCCCATCTCTGTCGCCTCCGCGGAGGCACTGCCACCACCTGCGGGCCGTGTGCCGCTCCTCCCGCATGAAGGATCGCTAGCAACACCACTGCTCAGACCTCCGTTCGCGCGCATGTTGCGTGAGGTGGCACCGTCCGCACGCGCAGCGCCGCCCTTCGCCGACGCAGCACGACCCATGCATCATCCCAACGCCACCAGACTGGAGCCCCTTCCGTGCCTGCGCTGTCAATCCATCTCCGCTCCGTCGCCTTTGCGCGGCCCGCTAACAGCCACCATAGCCCCTCCACCGCGCCACGTGGCGCCGCTCCGCCTGAAGCCACGTCCGTGTGAGGAAGATCTGAGGTGGGCGGTGGAAGCCCCCCTTCTTCCCTCTTGGGCGGCGGCGGGTGCCCTTTGCCACCCTTCTGTTGAAAAGAAACAAGAGTAAGAAGCCCTAGGGTTTGAAATAAAAAAAAGGATTTTGGGAAACTTGCGGATCTACTCCTGAAGTTTATCAAATTTGCAAAAACATCCCCGCCTCAAGGAATAGTCACGTGCACAGCACATGTTTCCTAGGTAAATTTCGTTTTTCCTCCTACATTTTATTCTTTTTAATCATTTCATGTAAAAACTTTGAACAAATTGCATTTCAGTCCCTTTATTGCATAACTTGAAATTTGCATGCTTGTTTCATTGAAATAAATATTTTTATTATTCGAAAAATTCTCAAAAAAATGTGGATGTTCTTGCTATAGTTTTATCATTGTATAACTTTTCATCAAATTTGGTTGACATTTGATTTTTAAAAAAATCGAAAACAATGTCTTTTTGCCTGCCCAAACTTTGTAAATTCATAAAAATTCGAAAAATTGCTTAAAAATTCCAAAAATATTAATGTAGGTGTATTTTGTTGTCTTTTAATTTTTGTCTAATTTTCTTGCATTAATTATTTATAAAACCTCAAAAAATTGAAAAATGCCAAAAATCTTATAAAAACAAAGAAAATTCTATAAAATCCAAAAATAGTGATTTCAGTTCTTGTTTATAGATAATTGCTTCTATTTTATCATAAAAATAATTTTCAAGCGTTTTGGCACTTAAAATATTTTTAAGTTGCAAATTACTCCAGGATGTGCACAATTTCACATTTTCTCACTGTTTGATTTTTAGAAAAATACAAACACATCTGAAAATTCCATAAAAAATCCCAAAAATATTTCCAAACTTTCAAAACTCAAAAATATTTTCTCTGAATTTTCTGATCATTTTTTATAAATTGAAAAATTTTAAAAAGAGTTGGTGTGCGTATTTTTGATCTTGTGAATATTGCTCCGTGTTATTTTTGAAAATATAAAAAATTTGCAAAACTAAAAACCACTGAAAAATTGATAATCAGAAAATAAAAAATAGAAATAAAAAAATTGTTAAAAAAATTAAAAATTTACCTAGACCAGTAGGGGTCTGCTTGCAATTTTGTCCAGGAGGGCATGCCACACACTTGCACTTGGATTGAGGTAGGATTACCCAAACATGTAGGGATGTGACCGTAAATTCCCCAAGATCCACGTGTTCCGCACATGTGCCCGGAGGCTCGTGTTGAGGATGGGTTCCACTCCTCCACGTGGCATGTAGATTTGGTTTAGCTCACTCGAGGTGTATGGTTAGGAGGTTGACTCGGTATGGGCACATGAAGTAGGGATGACTAGGTTCAAGCCACCCGATCGAGATCGGGTGGTGCATGTAGGTCAGGGATCTCCCTCCTCTTCGAGTGAATGCTATCTCCATCAGAGCAAGATGGATGCTCGGGCAAAGAGGACTCCACAGGAATCTTCATGGAACCGTTGACAGCTCCCAGGAGCTTCATGTTGCTGATGATGGTGCTTCAAGGAGATTCAAGTGACACACGCCCAGGCAAGAAGATGATGGTGATGTAGAGGCTTCCTCGGTTGTTGTTGTTGATGTTAAGGTGTGAGGAGGGTGCTCTCTGGAGATGGCCGACAAGCTTGAACTTGTAAGGAGAAAGGGAAGTCGATCTTGGGAGCTCGGTCCTTGTGAGTTGAAAAGAGAAGGAGGAGGGGTATGGCAAGGCTCTAGAATGATGGTGACGGAGAAAACAAAGACATGGAGCTCAAGGGATTCCTTAATTAGAGGGTGAAGAGGGTGAACTGGGGGTTGATGAAACCCAGTTTCATGGTATTAATTCGTATTTATTAACCACCTAAGTAAAGGTCAATAAAAACCAGATAAATCCTTGTTTATATCTAACCCTTAGAATAAATTAAAAATATAAAAAAAATAACAAAACAAAATTTCGTAGTGTTTTATACCCTTAAAAACACTCACAAAAATATTTCTCCCTCTGTTTGACTTGTTCACGTTTTTGGTCAACATGAAACTTCTAGAACTCATCGAGATCTACAACTTTCATGTTTTGATTTTTTATGAATTCGATCTCCTTGTCTCTCATAATTCAATTTCTTTATCGGAATAACCTGATTGGGCCACATGGCACTTTCTGATTGCGCTGCATGGCCCGTTCACCGCGCGCTATGTGCCCTCGTCCCTTTGCTGTTGGATTGCCTTCTGGGGCTTTCCATCCACATCGTTCTTCCTGCATCCTTTCCCAGCCGCCCGATCAAAATCCATCTCGCATCTACTCCATCCGCTAGCACCTTCACCTCAGCTCACCATGTGTCATGCCCAGCCACCGCCCGATCTTCTCCATATCTCTCTATCTCAGCCATCATCTTTCCTTTTGATTCTCACCATCCGATCAATGCCTGGACTCCATCATCGTCGTTCGTCTCCGCCTTTTTCTCCTCACAACACGTGGCATTCCATGTGCCTTTCGATCCACCCCCTATTGATCTAATCCGAACCTCTCGTTAGCGCCCCCTCGTAGCCGTTGGATCGCGAGATCCAACGGCCACGAGACCATCTTCTACCTCCAGAGCCCCCTCGTCCACGTCGCCCACCTCGTGTAGCCATCACCCCCTTTCCATTTCCCCCGCCTCGTCCGCTATCTTCGCGCACCCACCAGCTGTCCACCTTTACGAGGGGCGAGGCCCAGCCCCACTCCACCTCCCCATGAAAAGGGGAGGTTCGATAGCAGGCGCGACGATGACCTTTTGACTCCGTGAGACCCGCAGCTGGCACGGCTGCGTCGCTGTGGCTTAGCCCCGCTCGAGCTGCTCTTCAAGGACGGATGAGTACAGCAATGACCGGAGGTTCGCCTTGAACCTCAAGCCCAGGCTCTCCCTTCCGCCATATCCCAGGTAAGCCCTTCAATCCTTCTTTGCATTTTCCCCTTAATTTCTCTTAATATATTAGGCTCGACCCATCATCTTCACCCTCCATAGACCATCACCTGAGCTTCACCCAAAAACGGTCATCTTCGAGCACCCACCAGCTATCCACCTTCCCTTCTCCATAACCTGACCATCTCTGACCCATCTGCTCCGCCCTTCATGGAAGAGGAGCACCAAGCCTTCACATCCTCCATCTGTATAGGCTTTCATTTCACCCGCACATCGCTTTCACTACTCGTCTACACGCTTTGGCTATATGGGAACTAACACTGCAGTTACTTTTGTTGAATGACCGAACTTAACGTCGGAGCAACATTCGCATGCTCCGTCTCCGACAGACGAGCATCGACAGTCTCCTCCAGATCATGTCGTGTTTAGCCAATGCTTCCAGCTACCTCCACCCACCTCCAGGAAGCCTAATGGAGCTCAATAAAGCCTGGCGAAGATCGACGGAGCTCCAGGCACCTCGCTGGAGATCTGTTTTTGTCGCCCGCCTCGCGTAGGAGGAAGATCGCCAAAGCTGCTAGATACTGTGTGATTGGAAAGATCAATGACTCTTAACGGGCCACGTCAATGATCCTGGAGCTCCCAGCTATCGTCCGATTAGAAAGATCGGACGGTTCTTATCCAGCCATGTGTCAATGCTAGGTGGCAGCACCACACCTCTAGGATCGGACGTCCTGAGCCACGGTCGAAGCTATCCTGAGCGGAGATCCGAAGCAGAACTAGTGACCAAGTCAACTCCGACCCTGTACAGTCACCCAAACCTCGCCCTTACGTGTCTGGTCATGTGAATGGCTGGGAATTTTTTAGGGATACCTCACCATCTTCTACATATTGCAAATGGGTCCTGATAGCTTAGGGAAACCATGTGCGCCTGGGGTATTTTGCATTCAAACCCTTGTGGGTTTTAATAATTGCAAATATACCTCCGCGTGTGTGGGTAATTTACAGGGAAGGACTTACAGAGAAAGGCCCCGTAACGTTTGTAATTTAATTTTAGTCCTTCCAGGGACCCGTTTGTTATGTTTTCCCTATTATTTCTATGTTTTCCTGCATTTATGCCCCTGGTTTCATTTGTGAATATCTTGAGCATCCTATCTCCGCTTGAGTTGATTTTGGTCTCGTTTTGAAGCTAATATAATGATCTTTGTGATGGCATAATTTATCTCTTGTTTTGACACTCTGAATTTTGATACCTCAATTTAAAGCAAGTGTCTTAGATATAATTCCTCGTATGCCTTGTATTACTTCATTAATGAGAATAGCTTCGTAATTTGAACCTAAATTGACTACTGCTTAATTGCTCAAATATTCTGTATAATTCGGGCATATTTATATCATTGTAACATTGCATTTCCTTGCACATTAAAAAAATCAAACAAAAATAGCATATCTTCGTGTTTCTTTAGGCATCGTGTCTGCATATGTGTGCATATGGACCTATGAGTTTTAATCTGACACTTAATCTAAGTAACAAGACTCTAGATAATACTTAAGAGGCGTGTGTCCCTGAGTTCGACCTTGGGCTTGCCCAAGTAACACGTAAATCGACCGCTTTTCTTTAATTGATAATTATAATGAAGTGGTCTTTGACGCATCCGATTCGGCCGACTACAACGCACTAAAACGACTTATTAAGAGGCCAGATTTCAGGTTCGTCAAATGGTGTCGTTGTCGGAGATACGGATCACCTTTTATGTATTAAGATTTTTAATATTTAATTAAGTGTTAATTTTTAACTCATAGGTCATGTTGTTTACATTATTAAAATTTCTTTGACCGATATCTAACTCTTGTTTTTGTGGCAGGGCCCTTGGTGTTCGAGGAGGCGAGGAGCAGTTGTTCCCCACTGCGAGGAGCCACAGAAGCAACATTGGAGAAAAATCAAAGAAAAAATGTTTCTTGCATTTTATTCCATTTCATGTAATAATCGTCTTTACAGCGGTCTTCGTTCGAAGACTCGCGCGTGCAAATGAACGAGATATTTGTGGTTGTGTGGGATCGGCCCACTTGAGTGTCGACCTAGGATCAGGCACGCGGCTCTTCGAGCTTCTTTTACTTTTATCCTATGTGTTTGATCGTAGGTAGGACACACTTTAATTCTAGACGCTCGTAGACATCGCTTCATTTAGCCCAAATTAAAAGATGGTATTCCCCGGTAATAGAAGCATGTTATGTGCGGTTTTTCATCGACTTGCATACATTTAAATTTTATTTTTAAATTCAGTCCGAGTTTTCACGGATTTTACTCAAGGCGCTGCATGTTTTCTCTCTTAGCCTAGATCGTGATTTGTATCGATTGCGTGGCTTTTTCTCGACCTCCCTTCCTGGCTTGATCACCTAGGTTAATGGAAATTGAGAATGAGCGATAGACGATGATTGTTTGATTTATGTGATCACCTTTAATCAGTGATAACCTTAAGCAAATAATTGGGATTGTTAATTGCAAGTTGACCAAATGGAGTAAAATAATGTTTTGGGAGAGAAACACCCTTGTTTATGTAGGATGGTTTTATTTGACATTTTTCTTGTGTAAACTAGAATATTTTAATCACCAATAAAAATGACAAGATAATTAACAACACTTGTTGGTTTCACGTGTGAGTTGGTGAAATTAAAAGGGTATTGCATGCTTGTTTGATCTTTGATTGCTCCGACACCCTCCCCTAGCCCTTAAGTACTCCATTCATCTCCAAAGATTCACTCGCCCACTTGTATATCCATCCTAGCTTCTTCGTTCCGTTTGGGTCTCCCCAGCATCAATTATTCATCTTTATACTTAGGCTACTCACAGCCTAAGTATAGGGGGAACCTGAGTCCCCGTGATTTTCTTACTCATCTTTCCTTTCCTTGATACTTAGGTTATTTGTAACCTAAGTATAGGGGGTGTCCGCCTCAGTTCGTATATTTTTCTATACTTAAATGGAGTTTTGGTTTTGTATCATCTAGTGCTCTGAGGACATGGCAAAGTTTAAGTATAGGGGGGTATACCGTATATATAGCTATATTTTGAAAATTTTTGAAAATTTTAAAACTTTTTTTGGATAAAGTATAATCTTTTGAACTAAGTGGACAAAATGTTTTCAAAGTTTTTCTATACTATGTTACACTATTTTTAAGAAGAAATGTTTTTGAAAATGATTTGAAAAATGTGTTTCACTTGTTTTGAAAATCATTTGAAAAATATTTGAGAAAATCTATATGTGTGACATGGTTTGGAAAATGTTTTCTTGATTTCAAGGAAAGTGAGTCTAACTTGTGTTCTAACTCTAATAAAAAATCCATAAAAATGAAAAAACCAAAATCCTTTAAAAGTCAAAATTGACTACTAAACCCAAATAAGCAGCTGCGTTCAGTGAGGGTTTCCCTTAGCAGAGTAGGTCGTTTAGAGGACATCGCGTAAGGCTCCGTCCTCAAGCAACGGGTTCTGTCCTGTACTTACACCTATACTGGTTGAATGCAGATGCATCTACTCATTTAAGTTTAGGCAGTCATTATGTCTTTTAAAGTCTTCTTAAAAATTTGGCAAAAAAATGGATGAAGGAGTTGTATTAAATCCCCTACACTTGCACTTCCACACAGGATCAGAAATGTTCGAGAACACTCGATTTAAGAGTTCTTGAGATTGTAGGCTAACTAGCCTTAGTCATCAGGGTCTTAGACTTAATTATCCATATTTCCTAAGTTTGCTAGATTTGCATGCTATATTGCATGCTTAGTCTCCTACCTTGAGAATATGATCAGCACTCCCATACACGACTGCGATCATGATGAGATGAGTTGAAATTTAACTTGAGGGATTGGGATGAGGGATTCAAGTCTGGACTTGATCTAATGATGCTCGAGGATGGGATAAGATCATTGAAGGCTTCATGAAACCTGAGTGTCAGCATTTTTAGCCAGTATGAGAACTTGGTTCTTGTACTAATCTCTTGACATGTACCTAAGTGCCAGGGTGTGAATAAAATAAAAAAATTATTGATCAGTGTACGCCAACTCTTGGTAAAAGCAGTGGAGCTAGCCAACAATAATACAACTCAAAGAAATATCATTGTTGAAAGAAAATCTCTCATTCCACAAAGTCAAATATCAACAGAGCTTCCACCAAAAGGCGAGCGCTCCCAACCATTTCAAAGTGTCCACTTTGACCATCGGTAATAGGATCAGGAGTCCGGCTTGCACCAAAAAAGGGCTATGCATCGTAAATGCTACAAGTATGGGTGTAGAAGGTACGGTAGGTACTCAAAAAAGGCACATCTCGGTGTATTCCTAGGAAAACAAGTGCAGACGTCTCCAACTTCTCTTGACGGACGCACTGATCAACACCAAAAAAATTGTGTTGAGTAATAAGGCACTTGAGAGGATCCTTGTTCCAATGAGAGGGAGAGAAGAAATGACACAATCCCAAACTGTCCATCAACTGGCCTGCCAGACGGTGGATTGGACGCAATATTTGATTTATTCCCTAGTATTGAGGATTGGATCCTTAGGAGAATTTCTCGGACCAGGACTTTGGGTGACGATGTGACTCTACTCTCGCGATCGCGATCAACACTTAATGTCATATCCCTAGTTTATATGTACCAAAGAGAGAGTCTGGAAAATTAGAGGAATCAGATGTCTCTTGATTAAGGTTGGGTTGAATTCTGAGATTTCGGATCTCTAAAATTGGGAGTTCTTGAACGGATCAGATCCTGTACGCACATGCACAAGGGGGTTGATCCAGCTCATTCATTTTTGAAGATGCTCGAGGACGAGCATAGTTTAAGTATAGGGGGGTGATGAAACCCAGTTTCATGGTATTACTTCGTAGTTATTATCCCCTAGCTTAAACTAAGGGTCAATAAAAATCAGATAAATCCTTGTTTATATCTGACCCTTAGAATAAGCTAAAAATACAAAAAATAACGAAATAAAATTTCGTAGTGTTTTTATACCCTTAAAAACACTCACAAAAATATTTCTCCCTCTGTTTCTCCTCGTTCCCATTTTTTGTCAACATGAAACTTATAGATCTCATCGAGATCTACAACTTTCATGTTTTGAGTTTCCCAAATTCGATCTCCTTATCTCTCATAATTCACTTTCTTTGTCGGAATAACTTGATTGTCCATGTAGCACTTTCTGATTGCGCCACGTGGCCCGTTCACCGCACGCCACGCGCCCTCATCCTTCCGCCATTGGATTGCCTTCTGGTGCTTTCCATCCACACTGTTCTTCCCGCATCCTTCTCAGCCACCTGATCAAAACCCATCTCGCATCTCCTCCGTCCGCTAGCGCCTTCACCTCAGCTCACCACGTGTCATGCCCATCCACTGCCCAATCTTCTCCATATCTCTCTATCTCACCCGTCATCTTTCCTATTGATTCTCACCATCCGATCAACGCCTGGACTCCATCATCGTTGTTTGTCTCCTCCTTTTTCTCCTCATGGCACTTGGCATTCTATGCGCCTTTCAATCCGCCCCCTATCGATCTAATTTAGGCCTCTCGTTAGCGCCCCCTCATAGCCGTTGGATCGCGAGATCCAACGACCACGAGACCATCTTCTACCTCCAGAGCCCCCTCGCCCACGTCGCCCACCTCGTGTGACCATCATCCCCTTTCCATTTCCCCTGCCTCGTCCGCCATCTTCGCGCACCTACCAGTTGTCCACCTTTACGAGGGGTGAGGCCCAGCCCCACTCCACCTCTCTGTGATAGGGAAAGGTTCGATAGCAGGCGCGACAACGACCTTTTTCCTCCAGTGAGACCCGCAGTTGGCACGGTTGTGTCACAGTGGCTCAGCCCCGCTCGAGCTTCTCCCAAGGCCGGATGAGTACAATGATGATCGGAGGTTCTCCTTAAACCTCAAACCCATGCTCTCCCTTCCGCCATATCCCAGGTAAGCCCTCTGATTCTTGTTTGCATTTTCCCCTTAATTTCTCTTAATTTATTAGGCTCGACCCGTCATCTTCACCCTCCATAGACCATCACCCGAGCTTCACCCGTCCACAGTCATCTTCGCGCGCCCACCAGCTATCCACCTTCCCTTCTCCATAGTCTGACCTTCTCTGACCCATCTGTTCCGCCCTTCACAGTGGAGGAGCACCAGGCCTTCACCTCCTCCATCCGCATAGGCTTCCATTTCACCCTCACATCGCTTGCACTACTTGTCTGTACGCTTTGGCTATATGGAACCAACATTGCAGGTACTTTCATCGAATGACCGGACCCATAATCGGAGCAACTTTCGCATGCTCCGTCTTCGACTAACGAGCATCGAAAGTCTCCTCTAGATCATGCCGTGTTTAGCCAATGCTTCCTGCTACCTCTACCCACCTCCAAGAAGCCTCATGGAGCTCAATCAAGCCTGATGAAGATTGACGGAGCTCTCGCTAGAGATCTGTTTCCGCCACCCGGCTCGCGGAGGAGGAAGATCGCCAGAGCTGCCAGATACCGTCCGAATGGAAAGATCAACAGCTCTTAACGGGCCACGTCGATGATCCTGAAGCTCCCAGCTATTGTTCGATTGGCAAGATCAGACGATCCTTATCCAGCCATGTGTCAGTGCTAGGTGGCAGCACCACACCTGCATGCTCGGACATCCTGAGCCACGACCGAAGCTATCCCGAGCCTGATCCGAAGCAGAACCAGCGACCGAGCCAGCTCCGACCCTGCACAGCCACCCGAACCTCACCCTCACGTGCCTGGTCACGTGACTGGCCTGGAATTTTTCAGGGATACCCTGTCGGCTTCTACATATTGCAAATGGGTCATGATAGCATGTGGAAACCATGTGCGCCTGGGGTATTTTGCATTCAAACCTTGTGGGTTTTAATAATTGCAAATATACCCCCAAGTGTGGGTAATTTATAGGGAAGGCCTCGTGACTTTTGAAATTTACATTTTAGTCCTTTCAGGGACCCATTTGTTATGTTTTCCCTATTATTTCTATGTTTTCTTTGCATTTATGCCCCTGGTTTCATTTGTGGATATCTTGAGCATCCTATCTCTGTTTGAGTTGATTTTGGTCTCGTTTTGAAGCTAATCTAATGATCTTTCTGATTGCATAGTTTATTTCTTGTTTTGACACTCTGAATTTTGATACCTCAATTTAAACCAGGTGTCTTACATATAATTCCTCGTATGCCTTGTATTACTTCATTAATGAGAATAGCTTCATAATTTGAACCTGAATTGACTATTGTTTAATTGCTCAAATATTTTGTATAATTCGAGCATATTTATATCATTGTAATATTGCATTTCCTTACATTTTAAAAAAAAATCAAACAAAAATTCCATATCTTCTTGTTTCTTTAGGCATCATGTCTGCATATATGTGCATATGGACCTATGAGATTTTAATCTGACATTTAATCTAAGTAACAAGACTCTAGATAATACTTAAGAGGCTCGTGTCCCTGAGTTCAACCTTGGGCCTGCCCAAGTAAAATATAAATTGACCACTTTGCTTTAATTGAAAATTATAATTAAGTGGTCTTTGACGCATCCAATTCGGCTGGCTAAAACGCACTAAAATGACTTATTAAGAGGCTGGATTTCATGTTCATCAGGGGTGCGGAGGACCTACGAGGATTCAGAGAAGATGGTGGTCCTAAGGTCTCAAGATTTTGTGAAGCTTGAGATATGTCGGAATGAGAAGGTTCTAGCAAAGATAGAATGACGATGAAGGTGGGGACCTAGGGCTTGGATCTGTGCAAGATCTGAGGTGATCTGAGCAGATAGCATGAAGGAAATAGGAGAATGATCGAAAGCGGATGCATTAGAGATTTAGGATTCGAGATTGAATATGAAGTAGAAGAAAGATTGGGAAAAAGTTTGTAGGGTAATAGATAAATCAAATGCAAAATAAGAAAGAAGAGAAAGAAGATGAGTTCTACCTGGAGTGATGAACAGAGATATCGCCTGGGGGTCCAAACGGAGGTCGGTCGGTGTCTTTGCGCAACAGCTAACTATGCCGGAGCTCGAGCATCTCATGGAAGAGTTACAACAAGGGACTTGGATCCCTTGGATCTTGTCGAGAAGAGCTTGTTATTGCTCAATTGCTCTCATGGTTGATGTCACCTCACTCAGAGCTAGAGCTTGAGGTTTCTTCCCTCGTATGGTGGATAGTGAGATCGAAGAGAGACGATGGGTTTGGATGAGTTGCCGTTAGGGCTTCACAAAGAAGAAGGGAAGGTGGGTGATGTGGATGGTCGAGGTAGATGAGGAGAAAGAGGTGGAGGTGTGGATGAAGCTGGAGGGGCAGTTGCATCGAGGGAGATCGATCGTCGATCGAGAACTATAGTGAGGATACAAAGTCTCGACTGTTTGATCGGTCGAGATCGAATAGTCAAGAAAGGGCCACATGACAAAGAAACAAAAGAAGTAAAAATAAAAGAACAAAGAAAATATGGGGGGATCACGTCCGTTGGATCAGGGCATGATCCAGCGACCCAAAAGGAAGGAGGCAGGAATAAGGGGGGCGACGCGTGGTGGCTCTAGGAGCTCCCACGTGTCGCTCCTAGAAAATTCAAAAAGAGAAAACAAATAATCAAAAAATAAGAAATGACCTCAAATCAAAAGTGTTCTTCGTAAAAGTTGTCCATCCTAATGAGATGTACAACTTCCGTGAAGTAACCAAAATCAAAGATGTAATATGTACACAATGAATTTTTTTGGTGGTATTTTATGTACATAGAATACCGTATTTTAATGTTTGGCATTTTTTGTGATTTTTAATTAAGGAAAAAAATAAAATCAAATGAATTATAACATAAATATTTACAATTTATTTTTATTTTTTGGTATTTTTAATAACTAATAAATAAAGAAATAAAAGAAATAATACTTATGTACAAACCATATATACGGACTCATGATGATTCATTTTCTTTGATTTTTTATTCATTTTAGATTTGGATTTTTATATATATTATTAAAAATATATCAAAGAAAATAAATTAAAGAAAACTAATTAAAATAGTCAATTTTGTACATAAAATAATGCAATCAAGTTAGTTGATATATACAATAGACAATGTGGACCCAAACCCAAGTTTTACATATGAGGTTTGATTCTTTTGAATTTGGTCTTGATTTGTTGGTAATATACATTAATTCAAAAATGAGTAAAGGTTCAAGCGGACTGTATGTAAAAGATATTGACTTTACGATTTTTGTCTCAAACTAGGGTTTGGTTTTATTTGACATATATACGAGTTAGTATTTTTCTGGTATTTTTCATTTCTTAATGTTAGTGACATGTACATCATGGAGCTGGTTTTATTTGATTTGGAGTTAGTATAGAATAGGAAAAAATGTGGGAAGTTGTTTTAATTTGTAAGTGATTATTTACACATAATTTTTGCCTTCTTATTAATGGAATATGAATGACAAATATGGATATTATTTACACTTGCATGAATGACAATAATGCACTATTAAATACTAAATTCAATTAATCACTTGAGAAAAGATCTTTATTTTCATCTTTTAAAGCGATGAGTCACATATTCATCAGATACTCAAGTCGGAATTGTCGATCCTTTCCACATCACGTGATGTCATCATATTGATTGTCTTATGGGGAAGTAGCTAAGGATGCTTCTGAAATGCTTAGGGAAGAAGATAGCCCGCTAAGCTCTCCATCATTTCCTCGAATATCTTCCATAATACATCCTCATCTTTGTTGAAATGAGAACCCCAACAAGTGGCTTCTACAAGCAACTGGTTCTCTAAGGTCAAACCCCTAAAGAAGTTATGGACTAGACTAGTCTTCAATATGTCATGGTGGGGGCACTTCTCTGTTGTATCTTGGAATCGTTCCCACGCCTCATGAAATAGGCTCATGCGACATCTGGAAGAAGTTGGCTATCAACGCAACATCGGATTCAATCATCCTAGGGGATAGTATTTGTTCTGAAAAGCTAATCTCAACTTATCCCAGGATGTCACCACACTTTCTAAATGATTGATCTGGTAGAGTGACTTATCCCTAAGGCTAAAGGAGAAAGCTATCATCTTGACTAGCTTTAATGGGATGTTATGGTAATGCATCACACTGCATTTGCGATCAAACTGCTGGAGATGTATGTACGGTTCTTCATTTGTATTTCCATGGAATATTGGGAGAAGTGGTAGTAGTTGTAGCTTCAACTCAAAATTTTCGTGAAACACAGAATTGATAGTATGTCCTACTTTTGGGTAGTAGGAATATGTCAGCATTAACTTCGGCTCTCCTCCGTTCTATTCGGCATCTACCCCATTCCCACCTCCTCTCGGCTAATCCTCCTCTCTCCAGTCATCTCGTCCTCTCGACTCCAAGATCATGTCCCTCAGTCCAACCCATGATGTTGGCTTGCTCTGTCAACTAACCCTGAATGGATGCCAACATCAAGTTATTGATCTCGGTCTGATCAGACATAGATCCCTTGCCCTTTGGTGCCATTGAGTCCTTTATCTTTGAATCGACCTCTGAAAGTATAAAAGGAATTCGATCAATCTTCATAAATGAAAGAGACTCAAAAGAGGGTTTGATATGAGAATTGATCTTGGACAATTGGTTTATTGTAAAAGGTAGGGAGTAAAAGAAGAGAATTCAAGAAAAAAAATCATCCCAAAAAGGTGAAGAAGAACGAATTGGAGTGTAAAGAGAGAGGTTCACAAAGTCATAATAAAAATTACTTCAATATGACATCTTCAAAACAAAAGAAAGATGTGAGAACATGATGGTCAAATCAAAGAGAAAAGTGAAGAAAGGCATGAAGTGTGTAGAAGGATCTTTATTCTGAAAACAAACACAAATCAAACCTTCAAATTCACTAACTCAACACTGTGAAGATCATGAAAGTTCGATCACTTATCTTTTCTATATTAGAGTTAGGTGATAACACAGTTATTTAACCACAGTCTCACAAGTTGTGTCACCCTATAGGCTAGTATACATCTTTACACCCACTAAACAGTGGAACCATCTGCCCGGCTATCGAGTTATATCAGGACCAAAGTGAGATGTGAAGCAAAGCACACTAAAATGACTTTCTAATGTTGGAGGCAAGTGCTTGCATCTCAACCGAGTACTAAGAGTAGTACGCGAGTGCTTAGGGCACAAGTCCAAAGATCTTTTGCTCTAATCACTAGGGCTATGTCCCCACCCATAGGGCTGGCTATTGAGTCACGTCTCGATGAGCCATGTTCGGGCTTGACTCTATAAGGGCTCGTGAGCTTGGTTCATTAAGCTATTGAGCCGAGCCCGAGCCAGATTTTTGGGCTCGATAGCTTATCGAGCCGAGCCCGAGCCAAGCCCTGCTCAGCTCGATAACTCAATAATGGGCTCGATAAGGAATATATATTCTATTTGTGAAACTACAGTGATTTTTATTTTTATTTGTAATAGTTTTGCAACATTGTTAATGGTGGATTATGTGTTTATGTTGTTTATGTAACAACAATGTTTGGTAGACTATGTTGTAGACTTGGATTTTCTGCCTTTTTATCTATGTTAATCTAGGTTATAGTTTGATATTTAGTATTTTTTTTTTCTTTTTTATTAACAAGCAGAATGTTACAATATATTATAATTTAACTTTTATATACAACTCGGATGGTGGTCTACTGGTAAGGTGGACGATCTTTAAAAAGTAGGTCTCGGGTTTGAGTCCATGCAAAACATTTTTTCACCAAAAAAACACCTATTTCCTTAACGAGCCTGAATAGGCTCGAGCCCAGACCAAGCTCGATAAGAGGCTCGGGCTCGATAAAGGGCTCGGCTCAAGACTTATCGAGCCCGAGCTTGCTCGATAAGGGCTCGAGCCCACCGAGCTTGAGCCCGAGCCCGAGCCTAGTTGGGCTTATCGAGCCCGAGCCCGAGCCCAACCCTAGCTCGGCTCGTTAGGCTCGATAGCCAGATCTACCCACCCGCTCAAGTCTGGAGGTAAGTACTTGTGTCCAATGAGGGGGTTACTCTTACGAAAGTATGATGGATCATTACATTTAATATTAGGGCTTGAGTTCAATTAGTAGTCCCAATTTATTTGGTTATCACTTTTTTGGATATTTTTTTCAATGCAAATTTACGTAACGATTTTTCCAATTCATTTATGATCCAAGTCCAATAAAATAAGGGAAGAATTTGGAAAAGCTGATGTGTGATGAAATCAATGTTGCATGCACAGGATAGAAGACATACCTTACTCCAATAGCCTACATGCAAGATGATATGCGCATAGAATTAAAATCTAACCTATATGCAAAGCAAATGAGAATCGCCCTAAACATGAACTTCAATTAGCAGGAAGCACCGAATTTATTTGACTTAGTCTAATCCGAACAACTATAGGTACAGAAATTTATTTAGGGGTTTCAATCTAATGATTTTTGTGCTCAACCATAAATAAAAATCTAAGTTTAAGGGCTCAAGCATACAAAACAAAGAAAATAAAGGAGAAAAACTCAAATCGTGAGAACCAAATAAATAAGTGGGAAATAGTGAGGAATATAGGAAGAAAGTGACGAAAATGCGAGAAAACCAAAGAAGTCCCATGATGCCTGAGCTGACAAAACAGACCTCTCAAACACACAAAAAAGTGACTAAAGGATCTAGTACAGCTCGAGATATCCTTAACGGTCCCTATCTATAAAACTAATAAAGAGCAAGTACCAAAAATATATTACAATTAATTATAAGAATGTGAAATAAAACAGAAAGAAAACTAAAGTAGACTCCGTGTCTCCTCTCCTCGTGTCACTTCACTATAACCGGCTTGACTCGAACACCAGTCTCAAAGCGCTTTTGTTGCTTAGCTCCCTAAGAAGCCAACCTCCACGTATGGGCTCTGCAACACAAAAAAAACAAGCCAACATAGTACTAAAATATAGATAAATAGAGTAGGTAAAAGAAATAAAATGTAATGAAATAAAAGAAAGACGTAGAAATCCTAATTATTCTACCCATTTAACTTTGCCTCCCTGGTAACTGCGCCATCTGGTGAACGAGACTCTGTCTACTGCTTTAGAAGCAAAGCAATGTCAGTGTGGCGACTGAACTGTCACTCAAAATAAAGATGTGAATATCTTTTGACTTTTATTTTTTATTTATACCCCTAACATATGTGTAGTGGCAAGTGTGTGGAGTGTCGAACTCAAGGAGGCAAACTTTCAACTAATTGTAGATATGGTTATTAATTAGGAATTTCTACTATTTTAAGGGTTTCTATTATGATTTTTACATAATTTTATGGATTTTTATTTTTTAATTAAATGTAAATATTGTATATATTTTTTATATTTTTCGAATTTTTATTTTTAATTGATTTTAATTTTTCAATTTTTATGTATTTTTAATTTTTAAAACAATTTATGAATAAAGATTATACAAAAAGTGATAAAAAAACCTTTTTATATTTTTTTCAAATAGGTGAAATGAAGTCAAAATTAAGAAAATAAGAATATTTTGTAGTTTAAGTGTTTTTTACTATTTTTTTGTTTTGTGATTTTTATATTTTTTTATATTTCAAATTGAATTGAAGTTATAAAGTAAAAAAAGCTACTATTTTTATATTTTCAAAAAAATAAACCTAAACAAATTGGAAATCAATTTTATATGAAAATATTTTTATTAAGCTTTTAAATAAGACCAAAGATTAATTTTTGTGAATTTTCTATGATTTTATATGATACTTATAAGGTTTTTTCAAATATTTGTATTTGTAAAGGTTTCTGTTTATATTTTTGTTTGATTTTTGTATATGTGATAAAATACAGTAAAAATACATTACATGATTTTTCAGAACTTTTCAAAGATTTTCGAATTTTCATGAACTTTTTAAAGGGCAACAAGAAAATGTGAGATGCTTTTTGAATTTTTAAAAATAGAAAATTATTCTTTTAAAACTAAAATTATTGATTGTAGATCTGATTATTAAGATTCTAATGTGATTTTTGTAGAATTTTTGAAGCACTAGAATTAATTAATCTATGATATCTAACACAAGATAATTAATCTGCGGAATAGGGACCTAATTGTAATTAAAATAAAGATTTAGAGCATTTATTAACAAAACAAGAAGTTCAGGATGTAATGTGCAAAGGTACCATAAAACATGTGAGTACTCACACGATCAATTGTAAAGGACTAAAAGGAAATTATAATATAACTTCTAATCTTTTATTAACAAAGTAAAAGTTCCAGGACCAACTCTGCAAATAAACCTCGAAGCACGTGGAGATCCACGTGCTCACAGTTCACAAGGACTGAAGAGCAAATAAAACTATATCAAAGTCTGAATTACAATTATTCTAATGAAACTAAGGAAAATTATGCTAATAATAAAAGAAGCTGAAAAATAGTGCAAATTCACCAAATCGGGTGTGCTTGGCACGTGATGCGTGAGAGGCAGCGTGTGACTCCGAGACGATCTGCTCCGATCTAGGGTGACTCCAAGGTTCCAGGTCTTGCTGACCGGAGACATGGGGGATGTGCTACGGATGTGTGCTCTAGAAGGTCGGTCGATCTCCAATCTCCTCCAGCCGGTTAACTGCAAGGTCATTGCTCACGCTCGAAGCTTCACGAGCCTCACCCGTATGTTATTGACAAGAAAATATAAGGGAAAAGTGGATGTGGATCTTCAACGATGGTGGGGAATGGATATCGAGCTTGGATCTATAGATCTGAGGTGTTTAAGCTCTCTAAGAAGGTTTAATGAAGCGGATGATGTCCGAGATGAGATGAATATTGGATTTGGGGAAATCAAATGCGAAGATGGCCTCCTTTCGAGCAGATCAGATGTTGAGATCAGATTTATTGATACTGGACTAAAATCAACTGAAAACTTGATGAAATTGAATAAAATATTTTGTGATTTTTAATAATTTAAATAAATTAATTTATAATGTTAAATTAAATAAATACATGTATTTACAGGTATAAATTACATGTGTACAAAATATACTTATTTTTATTTAGTTATTTTTAGAAATATATCATATATTTTAGTTATTCATAGAATAATTTAAGTGTTATAAATATATTTTAATTTTAATTTTATAAAATAATTATTGATACAAATAAATAGAAATATGTACAACATAGGTGCATTATATATATATAATAAATATACTTATTTATTTTTTGTTCTTTTAATTTTTATGACTTTTATTTTTATTTTAAATAAATAATATAAAATATTTACAACAACATTTAAAATACAATATGTATAAAAATACAAATAATATAATAAATAAAAGTAGTATACAGTGTACAAGTACAATAACACCCCAAAAATCTGACTGTCACATCTTAATTCCAATTTTTATGAAACTACCTTCAATTAAAAATTATTTTATTTTAAACATAGTGAAAATAGTTTGGTTCTTTTTGAGTTCATATGAAAAAGATATTGAGCTTTCAATTATTATTTTATAGTTTTTTCTGAGTGTTGTAACTTTTATTCTATACATGACTTATTTTTGCTAATATTTTTATTATTTAGTATACATTTTAATGTACAAATGTATTGAAGAAAATATTTTTATTTGCAGTCGATTTAATGATAAATAAAATAATACAAGATATGTGCATAATGAATATGATGAATATCTACAATATGGACTTGGTTTTCTGAGATTTTTATAAGTTAATGACCATGTCTCTCCCTATTTTATTTCGTGTAGATTAGATCGATACTCGACCTACTCTCGAGGTCAGAATCAGTCTATCTATTGTACATATATACATCCTTTATTCTTTCTTTCTTTTTTCTTCTTTATCCCTTTATTTTAGGTTAAAATGATGATAATAATACAATATTAACAAACATTGTAAGTTTGTTAATAGTTGAGAATTAGTGATATTTACATGTGTTTTATAGGGGATTTTAACCAAAATGAAGGAATAAAGATGATGCATTATTGATTCTTCGCTGACCTAGAAATTGAAGCACCTCTTTATTTGCAATTGTTATGTGACAATCATGCTATATTATTGTTGCTAATAATCAAGCATTCCATGAGAGAGCCAAAACACATTGAGGTGGATTGCCACTATACCATGGACATGATATAAAAGGAATTCAACTCTGCAATCTTGTCAGCTCAATGCAACAAACATCAGATATATTCACTATAGCAGTAGCCAGGGGGTTGCTCCAGTAATGTTCATCCAAGCTGAGCTTGATAGACATACATGCTCTGGCTTGAATGTGAGAATTATAGGAAATATATATTGTTGTTGTTTTGTTTCTATATGTTATTTCTGTTACCATGTATTTCCTTTCTTATGTATTGCCCTTTAGGGGTTTCTCCTCTGTCTAAAGGAGCCATGTGGCCTCACAATAAAGAAATCATTCATCTCTCTATCTCCCTCTCTCTCTCTCTACAACATACATATAATACACATGTGTGGAAAAATGAAGTTACCGTGTGCCTACACCAAGTGGATGTAGGTGATAGTTTTTTATCATGTGACCTTCTTCTGATGGTTTAGAAGCAATTTAAATATATTTAGAAAAAAGAAAAAAATCCGATACTCATAACCTTCTCATTATTGTAGCATTACATGCTATAAATATCATAAATAATAGAAAATATCAAGTCAACAATTCTCTTACTTGAGTTAACGTTACGGGGAGATCGTGAAAAAAATAGTTGGGGCTATAAATATAAACAGGCTCCCAACCCTTGAACAAAATTACAACAAGTAAATTGAAACACATAAGATGCCACTTTAGACATTGTTATTTTTCAATCCTATTCTATTTTCTTACCTCATTCTATTTTCAACCCATGTTTATTTACCCATCATGCTATTTTCATGTTTACCATGCTATTTTCCACCCAACCTATCATTTTCCATTCACCATGGTATTGTTTACCCATCTTAGTATTTTTTTGCATTACACTACTTTTTCCCATATCTTGCTATTTTTTCACAAGCTATCTTCTACCCTCCTAACTATCTTCCCTCCAACTACTTTCATGTTCATCTTCATGTTATTTATCCACAGCATGTTATCTTCCCATTCACAGTGCTAATTTCCACAATCTTGTCATTTTTACACCACCATGCTATTTTTTTTTCAACCCATCTGTTTTTCACCCACAATGTTCATTTTTCCTTTCTTCTACTAGTTCCCCACACCATTTCTATTTTCTCCTGAGCATAGTAGGATTGAGTAAGACATTATATGTCATCCGTGGCAAGTTGGTGTGGAAGGAAAACAATAGTTTCTAATGGATTTAATAACAGGAATGTACCTTATTGGTTTCTATAATCATATTATCCTCATACATACACATGTATATGTCTGCGTGTGAGTACACATATATATTTACATGTACACATGTGTGTACATACACACACACACGTATGTGCGAGTACATATGTGTGCAAGAGCACGTGTTTATATATATGGATGTATATATGCATGCATGCATGCATATATGCATGCATGTATGTATGTATGTATGTATGCATGCATATGTATGTATGTGTGTGTGTGTATGTGCATGTGCGTCTATATATAAATACATATCCATATATGTTTGCAGCATGCATATGTATTCACGACATATACACATACGATGTATGTATATTATGTAACGTATGTATCTGCGTACACATAGACACGCATACAGAGAGAGAGAGAGATGTATATGTACATGTAAGGCAAAGAGTGTAGTATAAAATGTAAAACACAAAATGATGCAATTGGATTCATTTAAAAATAAGGACATTTTTAAGAATATTAAACCATATAAGAAAATTTATGGACTTTTATAGAATAAAAAATAAACAAAATAGATCGAAAATTTAAGTTATGAAATTACGAAAATTTTATTTCGAGCATCTAATTACGATAAATTTAAGTTATGCAATTGAAAGATAATATAAAAAACTTGTTGCATTTTAATGAAAGAAATAGATAGAGTTATAGTTTTTTGATATATAATTCAAAAGACGGAGCAATTATACCAGTATTCCCAATACATAACAAAACGCAATTTAATTCTAACAAAGCAAAAAAACACAAAAGTATGGACGAATCCCTGTGAAGGAACCATTATGGAGGCAAACTCCGTGATCACGGAAACATAATTGAAGGTTGATCTCCTCCATACATGTCATCCATATGGAATCATCTCTCCTCACCTGTAATATGCATGATTCAGGAACCTCAAGCTCGAATTCATAATTGAAGGTATACGTTTTTTTATACTAAATCCGATAATTTTGGAGGCTCGGATAGCTCATTTTATTAATGAAAAGATGTGTACATGCAGTCCAAAATGAATGACAAGACCTTAAAAGAGATGCTCAACATGACCTTAAACTAAGAAGGGCCAACATGGCCTTGGCCGAAGAAAAAGATTACCTAAGAAAAGCCAACATGGCCTTGACCAAAGAAAAGCTTAACTAAAAATGGCCAACATGGCATAGGAAATATAAAAAACTATAACTTCTCAATGAAGTGGAAAAAACTCCTATTGTGCAAGGTGGAGGAATGATTCCTTAATCCACCTCTTCTCCACTCGTTCCAAAATATGTTTGGCTCGAGGACTTAAAGGTATACTTGCAACAATGGAGAAGGGAATTATACATATAACAAAAAATGGAAATTAAAAAACAAGAAGAGAAAAATGGAAAGGGAAGCATGAGGTTGAGCAAAATCGTGAGTCAGTCAAGATTGTTTGAACCTTTGAAAAACTACGCCAAGCCCCCTACAATAATATATAAATCAAGTTTAAAATAGAACTTCTTCTCAAGAACCCATGTCTTGGTCCACGAGGAAGAAAAAGCCGATGGCTTTTTAAGATATTAAATCTCACATCCAATGTGAATGGAGGAGGTCGAAGATTTTTTAAGGCATATTAAGCATCTAATTGAATATACAATTCTTGCCATTTACCAGATCTAGAAAGTCTGCTGTATTTAAACTTGCATTTTCATTCAAATCTATGCCACTATTGTTTTATAAATATGATGAACTCTATGGCTAAAGAAATGTTTGATGATAATGTGCAAATTAAATCTTTCAACAACTATATTGATAACATCGATCACCCACAATGATTATATTGTAGTGCCACAACATATTCCTATAACAATATGTTAGTTCTACGGCACATTTACATAGCATGTTATTATACCATTCCCGTCTATTAAATCATAAATATATTATTTGTAATCCTACTTACCACAACCATGATTAAGGTTGAGTATCAGGTCGGGTAGGGCCAGGACAAGATCAACCCAACCCAGGCCCATATAAGTTCTCGTGCCCACAGACCTAGGCCCATTTTTTTGTAAGTGGGTTTTCCATGCCTAGGCTCGGTTCATGGCCTTATGGGTCGAGCCGACCCACTAGAGGAATCATACCGATAAATTACAAATTCATCACTGCATGTCACGCGGGTGACCCGGGTTCAATCCCTGACAACGACGCCATCAAATGAACGTGTTTTTGCCTCTCTTAATAGTCTGAGATTGTCATAATACATGAGGCGAAAATGATTCGTGCAGAACCACCCTTTTAAATATGTGGAGTATTTTTAACTTGGTAAGTGTACCAAGGTCGAGCACAGGGACACAAGCTACCTATATTGATTACTCATATAATAATACTTAAATTAAGCGACCAATTATCTACTTAGGTCAACCCTGCAGAAATAAGACATCAGAAAAAAAAGTGCAGACAAAAATGATACAATACAGTACAATGAGGAGTCAAGACTATGATGCAATGCAAATTAATAATGAGACAAATCATGCACCCTACAATGCAGAACATGAATAATGCAATGCAAAATGATGAAACAATGCAAACCAGAACAATGAAGATGCAAGCAGATATACATGTAAAAATAGGATAAAGAATATAATGCATATTAATTTTTATGCAATCAAAATAATAGAATGTGACAAAAATATGATGCAATGCAAATAGATATATACATGCACAAGTATGCCCTAAGTATGTCAATTAATTGAGCAAAACAATGGTGGTTAATTTCAAGATCATCCGATGCATCAAATTATGGCAAATGACATTTCAATGAATAAGAGGAAGACACAATATATTTCAAATTTATCATTTTGTTCTAAGTGTCAAAATATGAAATCAATAATGCCATTAGATAGAGAAAGTAACAAAATAAAATTGGAGTCCATGTGCTCAAGATGTAAGATAAATGCCCAGGAGCATAAATGCAAGAAAGTTATGAAAATAATTAAAGTAAACATAATAAACATGCCCTTGAGGGGTATTTTGCAATTAATTAAAGCTGTAAGGGGTTCCCTATAAATTTTCCTTACGCGAGGATCATTTTGCAGTTAGCAGAAGTTGCAAGAACCCTCGCACAATTTTTCCAGGTGCGATACGTGGAGCATGTTCCGGTTGGACCTGGTTACAATTCTAGAGAAGTGGCTAGGAACGACTGCAAATGGTCCAAACTTTCACGTGCAGAGCATGCAGGCAGAGGCTCGGGTGAAAGTGTGGGGTCGACGTAGGCGCCTCAAGGTGAGGCCCAATCCCACCGAGCCTCTCGCTTCGATGTGCGGGCGTGGCTTCTTTACAACTGTTAGATGAACACTAGGAGTGTTCAATATAATGGAACTTGTACATACTGCAACTCCTCCGCCTCTTCAATGGCGACGCTATTGGAGCTCCAACGAAGAAGGTAGCTCTCCTCCTGGCTCCTCTGATGCAGCAAAAGTTCCAGGACGCTCGCTAGCCAGTCGGCGATGAAGCTGGAGCATCGTAGAAAGGGAGGAGCTCTCTGTTTTGGTGTGTCTACACAACCTCGCAGGAGAAGAGGCTCTAGAACATAGCCTCCTTTGGAGTCTGACCAATGAACTAAAACCTACAAAAGGTTAGGAATGAAAAGCCAAAGCTCGTGCAGTGCATGTTACAGTGAGACAGAGGGCGACGAAACGGAGAAGATGAAGCCCTGGGTGGGTTCTTCTCCGACAAGGTCAGAGAAGAATGCTTGAGATGGGGGAGGTTCGAGAGGAGGGGATATGATGATCTGAAGGTCACACGAAGGTGTCGGATGTACGGTAAATATGAAGGTCTGATCAATCAAAGGTAAGAAAGTATATGAGCGCCTAATTAAATCAGAGAAAACACGGAGGAAGGTTAGGAGGATTACCTTGAGATTGACGAGGTCGACGAATGTAAAGGGTGATGAATCCCTCCTGGATCATCATTATTCGCTATTTTTATCCTCGATTAATAAAAACTTCCTGAGAAATCTTCATTAATTATGCATCTTTAATAATAAATCAACCTGTGTATAATTAACACTATTTTTATTGTATTTAATTACTAACTATTTTATTTGATTTTATATTTTATGAAAAACCCTTAAAAAATTGGTTAATTATTGTCTATATTTATCTTGACCTTTAAAAGAAATAAAAAATACAAAAAAACCTCAAAACCATAAAAACTGTGTTTTACCCATTAAAAATGCCCCTCAAAACACACTTTTGTATGAATGACCTCTTTTGACTTTTTGTCCAACATAAAACTTGTAGTTTCATCGAGATCTACAACTTTCATGTTTTGACTTTTTCCTAATTTTGCTTCCTTCTATTTCTTTTGGATTTTTCTTTATTTTTCTATTTCTCGAATTTTCTGGTGCAGCCACATGGCGCCCTCTAGGCCGCCCACGTGGCCGCACCTCTCTTCGCCACCCGGCCTTTTCTCCGCCCTCTAACCCCCTGACCCACCTCTATCCTCGCTCTTCCTCACCAGAACTCCCTCCACCGCGGATGATCTGATCCAGGTCTTTCACCCCGCTCTAATCAGGACCGTTGGATCACGAGATCCAATGGTCCATGCTTCTTCTTCCACCTTGCAACATCTCCTCCCCCATACGTTACAACTCAATAGATCCTCCCCCTTTCCATTTTAGACATCGCCTTTGTTCACCTCTCCACCACCCAACGGCCGCCGCGTGAAGCCCGCAAAGCCCTCTCCCTCGCGTAACCTCAACACCTCGCCATTACTCCTCATATCCTTCAATCGACCATTGCAAAAACCTCGACCATCACCGGTAACCCCCATCTCCTCCGCCTACAGATATCACCCTCCGCCTACGTTAACCCTCATCCACCAATCCCAGGGCTTAGGCCCAGCTACCATCGACCTCTCTATGACAGAGAGAGGTCGGAGCTTGGAGGTGAAGATGACCTCATCCCTTGGTGGTGACCCATGGTCTTTTGACCATGTTGTGGCTGCCCTAGGCGCCGTTGAGCCACATGCTCAGGCCGAGCATGTTGAGCGACGACCAGAGGTCCTTAGGGACCTCTTCCTAGATCAATCCCTATGCTCAAGGATCCTCTATGATCTCCAGGAATCTTTAATGGTTGGAGACTTCACTACCTCACCAATCTCGAGCACCTCCTCCGGTGGTGCGACGTTGGTATCCATCTCCAGCTACCCTCGTGCCTTCGCCTCCGGTCAGCCACCTTCGCTAGGCATCCATGATCCTCCGACGAGGATCAGGGAGCATGGGGGAGCTCGGCAGATCTAGCAGCCTTGTCGGAGCTCCAATTACGCCACCTCTCCCCCGGCGGAGGAAGAAGCGCATGCGCTGTTAGATGGTGCCTCTCGGCGGCCATCCAACGGCTCTGATGGAGCCACATCACCCGCACCGAGACAAGGAGGCTCGGACCGCCTAGCCATTCCCCGAGCCACCAAAAGCTGCCATGTGCCCCAAGCCTGGTCCGCTACTCCGAGCCTAGCCTTTCGCATGTCCCGCATGTGAGGGGTTGGTTATTTTACAAGGACCCCCGGCCTTCTCCATATTTGCAATAAAGTCCCTAGGCGCGTAGCTCATGGGCGCGCTTGGGAAATTTACATAAAGGCCCTGTTGGGTTTCGATATTTGCAAAGATGCCCCAGCGTACGAGGATAAATTTCACAGGGGCCCCTTCAACTTTCTGAAATTGCAAATAGGTCCCTCAAAGGGCATGTTTGCAATATTAATCTTTTTTTCCTTGCATTTTTACTGCATTTATGCGCTTGCATTGTTTCTTCAATATCTTGATCATTTTAAGTCCAATTTGCATGGTTTCAGTGTTATTTTGAAGCTTATCTGATTCTTTATCTAATGGCATATTTAATTTATTGATTTGACACTGAAATAAATGTGATGAATTTTGAGGACATATAGTGTCTATTGCTCTATAAATCCTTACTATTAATAGTTACTTGTTCTTGATTTTTACACTCGATTTGACTCTGAAATGAAATCATAATTTTTGCTCATATTCTGTAGGGTATATTTGTAGGTCCTTTGCACATCATTGCATACTGTACCCATTACATCATATAATTGCATTGAAAAATCAAAAAAAATACATGCATCACTTGTATTTGCATTATTGTATATGCATTTTACTTTGCATCTGCATGAAGACCTAAGACTTAGAAAATATTCACACATCAATTAGATGATAAAATTTGATAAATAAATGAATAGGCATGTGTCCCTGAGTTCGACCTTGGTACACTTACCAAGTAAAATAATTTCCACATATTCGAAGGTGTGGTCTTTACTTGACCGAAATCTGCCTCCTGTACTATGACAATTCCCCATCATTAAAGAGACAGATTTCACGTTCTTCAAATGGTGGCATTGTCGGGGACATGGCTCACCTTTATTTATTTGTCGAATTTTGTTGAACTATTTGTTATGTGAATATTTTCAAACTTTTCATGTCTTCTCATCATGTTGTTTTCTACATCAATTTGTTGATTATTTTTCTTGATATTTTTCCTTATTGATTCTTTTGTGGCAAGGCCCATAGAGATCGAGGACTCTTGAAATCCATGGAGGCATGGAGTTCGGAGCTCCCACTGCAAGGAGCTACAGAAGAAAAACAAGAAAATTCAGGGAATTTTAGTCAATATCTCATGCATTTTGTTGTAAAAAAATTGTCATGTGCATTTCTAGTGGCCCTCGTTCGAGGGCTCGCGTGTGTAAAAAAGGAAGAAAGGGAAAAAATATAGATCACTAGATGATCTACCCCCTCACACACAAGCACACATCTACATGTGTATATCCACTCACCCCCCCCCCCATCATTCTGTATATTCACACAATGTATACCCCTTCCCTCCCCTTTCCTACATCTTCATCTGTAAAAATTCACCACACTCACCCCGTCCCATCTCCTTTAAATTTTTTATTATAAAATCCCCTTCTAACCCTAGCAACCACGGGGCCCCCAACCAAATTCCAGATCCTTTACTTAGGTTATTTTCAACCTAAGTATAGGGGGGGACACGACTCAATCATTCTTCCCTCTATCTATCCTCTTATACTTAGGTCCTTTTTGACCTAAGTATAGGGGGACCCTCCGATCAGTTCTGCTATATCACCTTGTATTTAACCAGAGCTATGGCTTCATATCACTTGTGTTATGAGGACATAGCAAAAGTTAAGTATAGGGGGTATACCATATATTATTGTATATATATTTTAGCCATGGCTCGTGTTTTAAAATTTTTGAAATCTTTTTGGACTTGGTTTAAGTTGACCTGTGAATTGTTTTTTGTAAAAATTATTGTAAATTTTTTTAAAATTGAGGGATTAACTTTTGAAAATAAAATAAACATTTTTCAAAATTTCATAAAAATCTGAAAAAATTAAAACTTTTCTTTGGTAAAGACTCTGACTACTATGATTAAAAATGAGTAGCTGCTCTTCAGTGAGGAACTTTGTTCTCCCTTAGCAGGGTGGTTTAGAGAGTATGGCTCCGTCCTCAAGTAACACAGGCCCGTCTAACAGTCCGTACTTGCACCCATACTAGCTGAAAGTAGATGCAACCATTCATATGAGCTTGGGCCAATCATTATCTCTCAAAAGAAATAAAAAATGAAAAAAAAATGAAAATTCATAAAAAGTTGCAAAAAGATAAAAATCACAAAATCACTAACCAAGGAGTTGGTGTATTCCTGACACATTCACATTCACTCAAGGCTTAAGGATTTTGAGGACACTTGAGATCTGAGATCTTGAGAGTCTGAGTTAGCAAGCCTTAGTCATTAGGGTTTTGAAACTTAATAATCCACACTTTCCTCGTTTGAAGGTTTGAGCGCTATATTGCACTCTTCATCTCTACCTTCTAAAGAATATGCACAACACATTCACAACTGCTTGATTGATGAGATGAGTTGAGTTATCACTTGAGGAACTAGGACTGGTGATTTGAGTCTAGACCTGATCTAATGATACTTGAGGATGGGATAAAGTTAATGAAGGCTTCATGAAACATGAGTGTCTGCAAAACCCTAGCCAATATGTGAACAAGTTCGCATGTTATCGTCTTATATCTACCTGCATGCTAGGGTGTGATGAAACTTAAATATGCGCCAACTCTTGGTAAAATCAATGGAGCTAGCCAAAAAGAAAAGAAAAGAAAAATATATTCAAAGAAAATCTCAATCATTACAAAGTCAAATTCTATGAGCTTCCATCAAAGTAGAGCGCTCCCAGCCATTTTCAAAGTGTCCACTTGGACCAAAAGCTATTAGGACCAAGGAGTCAGGCTAGCACCATAAAAGGGCTCTGCATCATATAGTGATACAAGTCTGGGTGTCGAAGGTATCTTAGATACTCAAAAGAGACACACCCCTGTGTACTCCCAGAAAAACAAGTGCAGACGACTCCAAATTCTCTTGATAGACACATTGATCAAAAAAATAAAAATGTACAAGTGTTGAGTAATAAGGCACTCGAGAGGTCCCTTGTTCCAATGTGCGGGAAAGAAAAGTTGACACAATCCTATGCCCTCCATCATCTGGCCAACCATCTACACTTTCAAGTATGACAAACTAATGAGACGGTTGACTGGAGCAAGAATCGACTTATTCACTAGTGTGAGGATTAAGTTTAGAGGAGAGTCTCCTGGATTGGAACTTTGGGTGATGTCTCGACTTGACTCTCATGATTGCAATACACTAATTGTCATATCCTTATATTTCTTTATACAAACAGAGATTCTGATAATTAGAGAAGTTGGATTCCTTTTGACTAGAGCATGGTTGAACCCAGAATTTAGGATCACTCAAATTAAGGGTCTTCAATGAATTGAACCTTGAAAATTTTCACATGCACTGTCAGGAAGTAATCTGATTCCTCCATTCTTTATATGCTCGAGGATGAGCATAGTTTAAGTATAGGGGTATGATGAATCCCTCCTGGATTATCATTATTCGTTATTTTTATCCCCGATTAATAAGAACTTTCTGAAAAATCTTCATTAATTCCGCATCTTTAAGAATAAATCAACATGTGTATAATTAACATTATTTTGTTATACTTAATTACTAACTACTTAATTACTAACTGTTTTCTTTTATTTAAAATTTTATTAAAAATGTATAAAAATTAGGTTAATTGTTGTCTATATTTATCTTGACCTTTAAAAGAAATAAAAAATATAAAAAACCCTCAAAAACTGTGTTTTTAACTATTAAAAATGCCCTCAAAAATAAACTTTTGTATAAATGACCTCTTTTGAATTTTTGTCCAACATGAAACTTGTAGATCTCATGGATCTACAACTCTCATGTTTTGACTTTTTCCTAATTTTTCTTCCTTCTATTTCTTTTGGATTTTCCTTTATTTTTCTATTTCTCGAATTTTCTGGTGCAACCATGTGGTGCCCTCTGGGCCGCCCACGTGGCCGCACTCTCTTCGCCACCCGGCCTCTTCTCCTCCCTCTGATCCCCTTGGCCCACCTCCATCCACGTCGTTCCTAACCGCAGTGCCCTCCACCACTGGACCAGATCTGATGATCTGATCAAGGATCTCCGCATGTGCGCTCTAATCAGGACCGTTGGATCACGATATCCAACGGTCCCTACTTCTTCTTCCACCTTGCATCATCTCCTCCCCCATATGTACAACTCAATAGCCCCTCCCCTTTTCCATTTTAGCCATCGCCTCCGTTCACCTCTCCACCCCCCAACGATCGTCGTGCAAAGATCGCATAGTCCTCTCCCTCGTGTAACCCCCGACAACTCGACATTACTCCTTGCATCCTTCAATCGACCATTGCAAAAACCTCGACCATCATCGGTAACCCTCGTCTCCTCCGCCTACAAATATCCCCCTCCGCCTCCTTAACCCACGTCCACCAATTGAGCTTAGGCCCAGCTACCCTCGACCTCTTTGTGACAGAGAGAGGTCAGATCTTGGAGGGGAAGACGACCTCATCCCTTGGTGTTAACCCATGGTATTTTGACCATGTTGCAGCTGCCTTAGGCGTCGTTGAGCCCATGCTCAGGCTGAGCATGTTGAGAGATGAACAGAGGTCCTTAAGGACCTCATCCCAGGTCGATCCGTTCACCCAAGGACCCTCTCTGATCTCCAGGAATCTTCAATGGTCGAAGTCTTCACCGCCTCACCAATCTTGAGCATCTCCTCCGATGGTGCGACGTCGGTAGCCATCTCCAGCTACCCCGCGCCTTTGCCTCCGGTCAGCTACCTTCTCCAAGCATCCACGATCCTCCACTGAGGATCAAGGAGTACAAGGGGAGCTCGACGACGCTCTGGCAGCCTCGTCGGAGCTCTAATTATGCCGCCTCTCCCTCGACAGAGGAAGAAGCGCATGCGTCGTTGGATGGCACCTATTGGCGGCCATCCAACGACCCTTATGGAGCCACATCGCCTACATTGAGGCAAGGAGGCTTGACCGCCTAACCGTTCCCCGAGCCACCAAAGTTGCCATGTGCCCCGAGCCTGATATGCCATGAAAGATATGGTTGATGAATCTCCATTTCATCACCTTTATTCTATCATTTTGGCCTCAAAAACCCCAGCAAATGCAGGTAAATAGCATCAAAGTGTACATAATAGCATTCATGATTCATTGTATTAATTACACATTAAATAAGGTTCTTAATGCCAAAATTATAGAATAAAGAGGAGAAAAGAAAAAGGAATAAAATATTGCAAATATTTTATGACCCAAACCCCGAGACCAAGGCCAGCATGGCATTGGTCGACAAGGAATAAAGTAGGGGGAGATAAGGGCCAGTGTACAATAAATACCTCATTTATTTATTCATTCATTTATGCATTTTTGACACCTATTTTGCACATACTTATTTATTCATCAAATGAAGAAACTTTGTACATGAAAGTTGTAGATAATAATGTGAATAAAATTACAAAATTGAGTTTGTGTAAAAATAATACTCAGTGTACATTTTATACACAGAATAAAAAGCCAAAATCTCAACTTCACAGACCCATATCTTGCAAATAAAAACTCCAAATCACCCAAACTCACTTTAATTGTATATAGCATTCCAAGAACTATTTTATAAAATTGATTTCATAATTTTTGGAGCCCATATGCAGAAGTTAGGTTTTTGGCCCTTCTTGTATATAGTATTGATGAAACTATTATTTTTATCCAATATTCAATATTTTTATAAATTCATATTTTTAGAATTTTGTAAATAATGTATATAATGCATACACATGTTAAAAGTAAAAGAAAACCAAAAATAATTTGTAAAATAAAATAAGTCTACAAAAATTCATAGACAAAATACCTATGTTATATATCTATACATAAATAAAAAGGATTTTATTCCTTGGTTCTTTTATTCTTTTATATTTCTATAATAATGTATACATTATACACAACTCATTAAAAATGTAAATCCAAAATAAAAATCAAGAAAATATATTAAATAAATTAAGAATACAAAACACATAGGTAAAACACCTCTAAGGACACCTACATAGACTTATACCTATTTATTTAAAAATGTAAATAAACTCCTGAAAATTAAATAAAAATACCTTTACACTCACAAAAATAAATTATAAATCTATAAAATAAGCCAATAAAATAATAAAAGAAAATAAACAAATTAAAAATAAAATACCCAAAAATACATGTAAATACATACATATACACATTATTAAATTAAAACCATAATAAAACACCTCGAAAAATTCAATAAAAATCGTAAATAAATACTAGAGGAAATAATACACATTTTTTATTTTATAAGAAAAAATTAATAAAATCGTTTGATGTGTCAAATAAATCAATTTCAAATCAGATCCCCTATTTTGGCGTCTAGCGGCCGACGTGGACCAATCAGCAGCCGGCCTTCGTTGACCCCCTGGTCAACTGTCCCATCCAAGCCACTACGCCTCTGGACTATCCATTCCCCCGATTTCATGCATTTTTCCCGGGCACACCATCCATCAATCGAAGATGCTTCCTTCACAAGAATTACTCTCTAATCTTCCATGATGCCCGCCAAAATCTTAGATCAATTAGATACTCATTGGATCAGTCAATAATCACCGGTCAATAAGGCTACTCGCCAATGTCTATAAATAAGTAGCTCCGCCTCCTTCCTCGAATTTGGCCATTTTCATTCCGATCTCAAGCCTTGATTCTAGTCCTGGGACACTCCTCGTGACAGGGGGGTGTGCTGGTGCCTCGAATCGGCCGGAGGGAGGAGAGTTTTGTCGCGGCGGAGCTCCGGCGTCCGCCCTACTCCCTGGAGGCCCCCAGGTATAAGAGCTGTCTCTTTCTATGCTTTTTAGTTAGTTTCTGATGCTAGTTTTCCATTCCAATCATTAGATTAGGTTTTAGTTAATTCCCGTAGCTTAAAAATCAAAATTTGAAGTTCGCCGGAGCTCCGCTTCGGCGACTTCTTCACCGTATACCCGACTGTTTCCGACCGCCGTGAGCAACCCATCTCGATCCCCATCGCTTTCTCCATCATCCCATCACCTTTGTCCAACCCAGGACCTTCGGTCTTGGCGAATCGGGGCTCCACCTTCGCCGTTTGTCGGAGCCCCTCCGCCCACCTTCATTTTGCGTCGCAGCTTCAAAACCCTGGGTCGAGGAGATAGCTCTCTCGCCCGCGGTTCTTCCTATGCAGGTACAATGAGGAGTAGAGCCCATCTGGGCTTGCATTGAACCAGGAAGAGGTTCCTGGAGGTCCCCTTCTTCACCGACCTCGACCGAGCGACTCGGACCTCCGGGAGCCATGAGAGGACCATCAGACGACGCGGAAGCTTCCCAGCTACGTCCAGAGTGCTTCAGATGCGCGGGAGGTGCCCGGAGGAACCCGTGCTGCTCGGTCAAAGCTCGCCGGAGGCGAGCTTCTTCCCCGTTCTTCCAGACGCCTCCAACACCGTTGGATCGAGAGGCGAGGCCCAGATCGAAGGAGAACCGTCCGATGAAGACACGCGTCCACCGTCAGATCAGCCAGGAGCTTCTAATCTACGCCCTTCATCGACGAACCGGTATCCGTCGTTCGATGGTTGACACGTGGATAAGTGGCGCCTCCAGCGCCGCAGGATGATGCGCCTTATTTGGGGTAAATTTAACATCTAGTCCCCCACTTTTTGTATTTATAGTTTAATCCAAAAAAAAAGTCATGTTGTAAATAAATTGTATAAGTTGCAGAAAGACCCCCAATGTTTGTATATTTACATTTTAGTCCCTCCGCGCCTCACGTGCAGCACCCACGTGAGGCGCGTGAAATTTGTATGTAAACCCCACCGGGTTTCTGTAATTATAAAATGGTCCTGAAAATAAAAGTTAACGTGTATTTTTATTGTGATTTTTGCATGTATGCCCCAGTGAACTATTTTATTTGCAAAAATACCCTTGCCAGGCCATTTATTTTTTTGAATGCTTTGTCTATTTATTTTGTGCTTCATATTTCTTCGAAAAATCTTGCAAAAATAGATTTAAGCTCCTGTTTGGTTGTGCTTGAACGCTATATTTTTATTTTTTTCATTTTCTTGCATTTATACATTTATTAAAAATCAAAAACATGTCTTTTATTCACTGTCTAACTTATAAAATCCCAAAAAAATATGTAAATGCCTCAAAAAATTCCAAAAAAAATTCCATATGGTGCATTTTGACCTATTTTAGTGTCAGTCCAAAAATCCCTAAAAATCTCAAAAGGAAAACCTTAAAAATTTAAAAATACCCAAAAACTTCAAAAAAATATAAAAAATCAAAGAAAAATCAGAAAAATATAAACTCAGTCCCTATTTATGCTATATTTTATTATCTTTATTAGAAAATTAGTGTGGAAAATTTTTGAGGCTGAGTGCTTTTTTTAATGTCTATTTTTCTGACAGCCAGACCCTATTCCACTGTTTGCTCCTATTTTGCTATTTAAAAATACAAAAAATGTTTTCAAAAATGCCCAAAATTCACAAAAGCAGTAAAAAATCATGAAAATCCTAAAAAGACTTTATCCCTGAATTTTTGACTATTTTTGAGTATTTTTGTAAATATTATAGTACCTCTTTATGCATATGTATGTATTGTAAAAAAAAGAGAAAATATATATATATTTATTTATTTATTTAATTAATTACTTATATATGTATTTATATCTATTTATTAACCCTAATATATAAAAAATAAATAAATAATAAATAAATAATTTATATAATATATTATTATACTTGTATATATAGTATGTATTATAAGCTATATTCTAACCCTCTATGGGTATACATATATTTATATATTTATATTTTATATGTATATATATATATTACTTAATTATATTATTCAAAAATAAAAATAAAAAAAATTAAAAAATTCAAAAACCCACTTCACACAAGGATGACTCTGAGATACGTGTAGGCTATGGTATTTTGTATTGCTCTCTGTGGTTCGACCTCTACATGCTTGTCACTGTACATTTTATGGTAGAGTAAATAAAGATTTATTCACATTTCTTTTTGAGCTTCATTGTTTTATTCGTTTGTTGTGGGTTAATTGATGATTAACACCGGTCTTATATGAGTGGTCGCCTCAGCGACAACACTTTTATATTATTCATTATGACCCTCATGGAAAACCGCTGTTATCAGATGGCGCCGTTGCCGGGGAGCAATGAGCATAACCTAAATTATTTTGTCATTCTTGTATAAAATTTTTGATTCATCATTCATTTTTTGTGAGCAGCTATTTTTATTGCTATTAATCACCATGCTTTATTTATTTAATTATTGTGATTATTTTATCTGCTCCATTTGATTGATTAAGCTCTACTAATGCAATCTTTTTGTGACTTTGATGCGAGGGCCCGCCACGCGAGGATGGCTTCTTAGGAGGCCAATGCAGCCAAGCTTGGAGGAGGATGGTCTTCTTCTCATGACCATCTGGAGAGAGCACCAAAGAAGCAAAGAGAGGGAGATTAGATAGGATTAGAACACTTAGGATTATTTATTTTGTAATTTATGGTGAGAGAGAGAGACTATTTTGGCATGTAATTAAACAGGACTCTACTCTTCACAATGAGGTCCAGTGCCCGGGTGATTGTTCACCTGGGGGCCTCATCGCGGCTTTTTGAGTTTTTATCGCCTTCTTTTATTTGTTTTCCGAAGTTTTGAGCTTTCCGCCTTTCTTTTACTTTGTTTTGTGTGCTTGGAGCCCCTAGATATAGGTTGCTTGACTCGGTAGCTAGGTCCAAACATTAATAAGAATGCATGTTCCTATAGTCTACTTCGCTTGGATCTAGTCAAACTTAAACAAGCCGTTCATTTATCTCTTAGCCCTTGTGCCGCAGTGAGCTCTGTAAAGCGCTTTCTCCTAAGCTCAAGTGTGTTGAGTACAGAGGAGGGGTGAGCCAAGACCGGACCCTCTTGGGCTAGAGATAAATGAGCGACTTACGGTTCTTAATGCTAATAGCAGCTAATGTTTAGGACGATTTTGTGCCTTGCATACCGACATGTAGATAGGTTTAAAAATTTTTTTTTGCATACAACATGGAGAGAGCTGGGATGCACTGTAAGTCTTCTAACTCAGCATGCATCATTCGGTTCAATGGTGAGATTTCCATCATGGAACCACTTGCACGGCTTTTCCGCTATCTCCCTCTGATTTTGAGCACCTAGGACTTAAATGAAAATCTACAAAAACGTTAGGCGCTGGTATGAAACAGACTCAAAAAAAAGTGAAAACCCAAAAACTAAAACAAGGGGACTGCTAAATAAACTTTGACCTTAATTAAAATCTGTAATGGACTATCATTGTACCGGGTTCATAAAGCCCTCATTGTTTTCAGGTACCTTGGATGGGGACCAAAACCCTACTCCCTGAGCGAGTGCGACCCCTAAGGATTAAAGCCCGAAACTCAGTCTGCAACTGCCTTGTGTATCGCCTGGATTTCCGAAGTAATGGCGCTTCTATCGTACGTAGGCGAGTAGGACTTGGTCGCCAATGGTGACTCTCTGTTGTGAGAGCATCGACCCTGTCCGAAGTATTGAGCATAGGCCACGCCTTCACGGGGGTGTCTGTCTCATCGTCCTGCGTCCGAGTAGGTTCTTGCACGCTCACGGGTGATTCCGTTGCGAGCGAGAACCGAAGTATTGGTTTCGCCTATCGGCTTCCTCTCTCTTTTCTTTGGCTGAGTAGGGATCCAGGAAGGGTTACAAGGACTCCAAAAAGTACAGACTACAGGTTACACAGGAGGAGGAAAAGTACGGGATACTCTTCCGGCAGCACTCTCTCTCCTATAGGGTAGCGTACTAAGGACTTGTTATAAGATATGCCTGAAAATCACAACTCTAAAAATGAAAAGATAATAAATAGCCGAGCTTTCACGGCTTCACATGGCGTGAGTTGGTGAACCCGATTTTGTATTGTGTTTGTATGGATCTAGATTAAGGTTCAAAGATCAAGTCCCGCGCATTTGCGCACATTTTGTTGTTTCTCCCTTTGACCACCCCGCTCAACCGAGCCTCTCTACTGTTTTACACTCCTTTTATTCCTCGTTGACCATCGTATCTTTCATCCAACATCCGATCTTCTCTTCTACTCCGCGAAGTTGATCCATGGATGGTTCCCGTCGGGACCATGCCGACACCCACATCGATTCCATGAACTGAACTCCGCCAATAAAATTCGAGGCGATTCCCGAGAACCCGATCCGGACTTTGCGGATCGACCTCCAGACTCCTCGTTTTCTACCTTTCTCTTGGCCACCCAATAAACCGGGATCACTTTAGTCCCACTTCCGCCGTTGTGAATGGAAGTCGATTACAGTCTACATCCTTCTCCATTCACAGCATGCTGGGGTTGACCTAAATCCCAACTTCATCACGGCAGCTGGACATTAATTGTAAGTGATCTGATTCGGACCATCTCATTATGCAGATAGAAGACAGTGCGAGCCCTGGAGACTACTCCGGAGTTCATCTCGTCCGACTCAGACCCTGACATGGCTCCAGGAGGAAAGGGCAAGGGTCAGCAGCCACCACCAGAGGGACAGGTGCCATATCAGAACCAAGTCAATGCACAGTTGTTGGCATCTATCCAGGCAATACAGCAGCAGCTGACCGAGCAGGCCCTGACACAGACCGCATTCCAGGATATGTTGAATGACATGATGAACCGTGACGATGGAGGAGGAGGCAGAGGCAGAGGAGGCAGGGGAGGAGGAGGTGGAGGTGGAGGTGGTGATCCTCCTGATGATGACCTTGAATTACCACCACCAAAGCCAACACTCAAAGAAACATATAATCCGGGAGACAGCCAGATGACCGAGTGGATTCTCATTCCACCAGTACACACTCACTTTGAGCTGAAGCCCCATTTCATAGCCCTTCTCCCTGCCTTTCATGGAAACACAAGCGAGGAGCCGTACATTCACCTGCAGCAATTCTCCCGCATTTGCCATACCACACACTATCCCAATGTCCCTCTGGACATTGTAAAGATGATGGCTTTCCCCTTCAGCCTACAGGACAAGGCCCTCTATTGGGTCAACCACCTGGGAAAGGTTGTGATGACTTGGGAGGAGTTGAAATCCGCCTTCCTGCATAAATATTACCCTCTCGGTCGGCTCAACCAGATGCGAGCCCGTATCAGTAATTTCACCCAAGGACCCCACGAGTCGATACATGAAGCTTGGGAGAGATTCACTGACCTGCAGTAGAAGTGCCCCCATCATGATATCCCGAAGACCAGCTTGGTCCAGCATTTCTTTGGCGGACTGAACATTGAAAGCCAAAGGCTCGTGGATGCAGCATGTGGGGGTTCCCATTTTAATAAGGATGAAGATGTAGTTTGGCAAATCTTTGAAGAAATGGTCGAAGGAGAGGCCGCCCTCTCTTCATCCAAGGCGTACCAGAAGCAGCCCCAGATCCTCCAGAAGCAAGTACACATGGCTGCATCCAAGGAAGCAGAGAGAGATGAGAGCTCCAACCTCAGCATCATCGGGGGCCATCTCTCTAAGCTAGATATCATTGAGAAGCGATCACAGGACCTCGAGAAATTCGTTGTGATCGAGAAGAGGACCCAGAACCTGGACAAGCTAGATCAGATCAACAAATACCTTGAACTGTTGGTCGGCACTATCAATTCTGTCCAGTCGGCTACACCATCGGACGCTCCCGCTGAGAAGAAGGACGAGCAGCAATCGCAGCATCAGCCTCAGCCGAGCCAGCAGCCACCGGCAGTCCAGCACGTATACTACGTGCAGGCGCCCGACCAGGGCCCGCCGCAGCAGCAGATGGTAGTATACCAACCAGAGTTCCTTTCTGTACCTGATCCAGTTTTCCCTCCACCACCCCTGATTCAAGAAGTGAATGGGGTATGGACTCATGATGCACATCCGACCCGTCCTCAGGGACAACCCCAGGGTCAGCAATTTGCCAATCAGCAGTACCACCAACCTCAGGGTGGTCGTTTTGGTCAATCCTCCCAGCAGCACCAGCAGTACCAGCAGCCTCCCCAGTTTGCACAACAGTGGAGGCAGAACTTTCCTTATCAACAGCAGCCGCAGTACCGCCACCCGCAGCTGTATCACCAGTACGCGGCTGCCCCCTCTCCGCAATATCAGCAGTATCCTCCGCCATCCTACCAACAACTTCAACTTCCTGCACCACCGCAGCACCACCAACTACAACCTCCACACCCATCCAACCAACAGCAGCGTGGTCTGCACGCTGAACCATCAGAAGTACCCCCTGTGAATCCCACCATGGATTGTCTGGCCCAGCTTGTTAAAGGGCTAGCGGATATGACAAAGAGGCTCGACGACCTGACCGCCACCAGAACTACCATTCCGGCGCAGGTCGAAGCCAACCCCAATAATTTCAAAAAGAAAGAGCAGGTAGATTGTGATGTCCTGTCCGAGTCTGGTAATGATATTACTGTTTATTCTAATGCTGTTACTCTCAGGAGCGGTAGGGCCTTGCCTCCGTCTGCTACCACCAGTGGGGTGAATAAAGAAACAGGTGGATCGTCATCTTCCGCATCAGCCATGCCAGCTCCAGGGGCGGGTGAGGAGGAAGAAGAAGGAGAAGCTAGTCCAGCCGCCGTGCCTTGTCAGCAGCAACCTCAGCCAAAAATATAAAAAAATCAGCAAAAACAAAAACAACAAAAAGAAGCTTGTAGCAGAAGCGACGCCGCGCCAGCCTTGGAGGAGCCGCCAGTAGCAGCCGATCCCTCGCCAGCTGATGGAGCAGACGCTACCCTTTTTGATCGCCCTGCAGCACCAGCACGTTCAGATCCAGCTTGTACTCCTTTTTGTAGTTCGGATGTACAACATTCTGTGGGCGATGATTTTGATGTAAATAAGAACTCTGATTTTCCTGCTAGTAGTGTACATATTCCTTTTCCTCATACAATACAAAAATCCAAAAAAATTGCAAAACGAAAAAAGGCATTGTCTGATCCAGGTGTTGTGGATATTTTGGATAAATTGACTGTTGAGATTCCCTTGTTGAAGGTCGTGGAATACATGCCAGCTGTGAAGAAAGGACTGAAAGAGGTATGTACTAACAGGCGTCGCCCAGCGCAAGACAACAGACGCCGAGAAGTAGAAAAGCACGTTTTCTCCATGGCCACTGTTGCTGCCATCAGCAATCTCCCCCAGAAAAAGAAAGATACAGGAGCACCTCTGATCAGTTGTGTGATTTTTGACCAGGTCTTCGAGCGCACTCTTCTTGACAGTGGTTCTTCCATCAACCTTCTGCCCTCGTCCATAATGCAAGAATTCGGGCTGGGACCGCTCAAGCAGACACGCATGATCCTTCAGTTTGCTGACCGATCCGTCAAGCGGCCCCGAGGTCTGTTGGAAGATGTGGTAGTTAAGGTGCAGGAAATGAAATTCTCAGCTGACTTTGTAGTCCTTGATATGGACTCGCCTGCACCCCTGCTCCAGACCCCTATCATCCTTGGCAGACCATTCCTCCGCACTTCAGGTGCCGTGGTTGATTACGGGTCTGGGAAGATCACATTCAGCTCGAACACCCAGCAAATCACGATAAACATGAACAAAGAGCCGAACGCCACAACTGATGAGAGCCAGGCAGCATCATAAGCAGACTGTGATTTCATTGCGGAGATCAGAGATTCAGAGTTATCGTTGGACGATCCATGGACCCAAGAAATCCTCACTCTTGAGGAGGACTTGGAAAGTGCAATCAGCATATGCTCCGATGATTCTTGGGAGATAGATTCTCAGATGCAGGCGCATCTTCCTGAGCATTCACTCCAGTCCGAACATGATCAGCTTAGTGCAGAATCGTTCGGTGCATCACTGGGATCTCAACAGGATGACGAGGATGGTAGCAGCCTCAAAGTACATTCCACCACCAGCACGGTATCAGAAGTGACAGATAAAGTGGATAGATCAAAGCCAGAACTCAAGCCACTTCCTGCAGGCCTAAAGTATGCTTTCCTTGCGGGTGGAGAACACATGTATCCGGTCATCATAAGCAGCAGGCTGACGCCGGATCAGGAATCTCGTCTTCTCGAGATTCTAGAAAAGAACCGCAAGGCACTTGTTTGGAGCGTATCAGACCTCCGAGGGATAAATCTAGCCTTGTGTTCGCACCATATATATTTGGAAGAAGATGCCAAGCCGTCCCGCGAATTCCAGAGAAGATTGAACCCTAACCTTCGGGACGTCGTCATGAAAGAAATCACGAAATGGTGTGACGCAGGCTTCATCTATCCCATCTCCGATTCAAAATGGGTAAGCCCACTGCATGTAGTTCCCAAGAAATCTGGGCTTACCGTTGTTACAAACGATAAAGGAGAGGAAATTTCTACTCGGGTACCAACATCCTGGCGGGTGTATGTTGACTACCGCCGACTTAATGCAGCAACCAAGAAGGACCACTTCCCCTTGCCATTCATTGATCAAGTTTTGGAGAGATTAGCAGGCAAGGAGTTCTTCTGCTTTCTGGATGGGTACTCCGGGTACAACCAAGTGGCGATCGCTCCTGAAAATCAAGAGAAGACTACCTTTACTTGCCCGTTCAGCACCTACGCCTTCAAGATAATGCCCTTTGGATTATGCAATGCACCTGCAACCTTCCAAAGATGCATGTTAGCAGTCTTCGCTGAGATGGTAGGCAGTTTTCTCAAGGTATTCATGGACGATTTCTCCGTCTATGGTGATAGTTTCGATGCTTGTCTTGAGCACCTAGACCGAGTGCTTCAGAAGTGTCGGGAAGTCAATTTAGTGCTCTCATGGGAAAAGAGCCATTTTATGGTCACTGAAGGTATTGTGCTGGGCCACGTCGTTTTCAAACGTGGCATGGAAGTCGATCCGGCAAAGGTGGATGTTATTTCGAATCTTCAGCCACCTCAGTCAGTGAAAAATGTGAGGTCATTCCTGGGGCATGTGGGATTTTACAGACGATTCATCAAGGATTTCAGCCGCATTGCCCGACCTCTAACAGAAATTTTGTGCAAGGAAACAGAGTTCATTGTTGATCAGCCAGTTCTCCTTGCTTTCAATCAGTTGAAGGAGCTCATCACTCAGGCTCCAATCTTACAGCCTCCTGACTGGACTCTTCCCTTTGAGATAATGACCGATACGTCAGATTTTGCAGTCGGAGTTGTTCTTGGGCAGAGGAAAGACAGAGCTCCCTATACCATTCACTATGCCAGCAGAACATTAGATGAAGCACAAAGAAATTATACAGTAACAGAGAAAGAATTGATGGCTGTGGTTTTCGCCTTAGAGAAGTTCAGATCCTATTTGTTGGGATCAAAAGTCACAATTTTCACGGACCACTCTGCTATCCGGTACCTACAGCAGAAGAAGGATGCCAAGCCAAGACTTATTCGTTGGATCCTTCTCCTCCAGGAATTCGATTTGGAAATCAAGGACAAGCATGAGTTCATTATGTGGTAGCATATCACCTCTCCAGAATTGAGCAACATGAGCCTCTTCTGAGCAATGCACCTATCACCGAAACCTTCCCTGACGAAGCCATCTTAGCAGTGGATTCTCTCCCTTGGTATGCTGATATAGTAAATTACCTCGCCTCTGGGGTAATACCTTCAGATTGGACGAAGAACCAAAAGAACAAATTCATGTCGACCATCCGCTTCTACCAATGGGAAGATCCTCTCTTATTCAGAGAAGGAGCAGATTGTATTTGGCGCAGGTGCATCCCTCAGACGGAGCAATCTAGTGTCCTCGAGCATTGTCATTCGCTCGAATCTGGTGGACATCACTCTGGAGATCGTACGGCAGCAAAAGTTCCACAGTGTGGCTTCTGGTGGCCCACATTATTCAAGGATGCAGCAGAGTTTGTCAAAAGATGTCTTGACTGTCAGCGACTGAAAGGTACACTTACTGCCAAAGATTCAATGCCCCTGAAAATCATTTAGATAGCAGACGTTTTCGATGCATGGGGCATTGACTTCATGGGACCTTTCCCTAGCAGTCAAGGTTTTGAGCACATCCTTCTTGCCGTAGATTACGTGAGTCGTTGGGTAGAAGCTATCCCTGCTCGAGCCGCCGACAGCAAAACAGTTTGCCAGTTTCTGAAGAAGAACATCATTTTGCAGTTTGGGATACCAAAGATTCTCATATCAGACGGGGGTAGCCACTTCATCAACAAAGAGGTCAAGAAGTTAACGAAGGAGTACAGCATCGATCACCGTGTCGCGTCTCCTTATCATCCGCAGACCAATGGCATGGCAGAGTTATCCAACAGAGAAATCAAGACTATACTGCAAAAACTTGTTAGGCCAAACAGAAAAGACTGGTCTCAACTCTTAGACTCAGTTCTATGGGCTTACCGAACCGCCTACAAGTCTCCCTTGGGCATGTCGCCCTATCGTCTTGTATATGGGAAACCATTCCATCTGCCGTGGAATTGAACCATAAATCTCTTTGGGCAATCAACGGTTGTAACGTGGACTCACGAAGAAGTGGTCAGAAGAGAAAAGACGATCTGAACAAGCTCTTGGAATTCCGAGACTATGCATACGATAACACCTTGATGTACAAGGAGAAGGTGAAACGCTGGCATGACCGGCACATCAAATGAAAGACCTTCGACGTTGGACAGAAAGTGTGGCTATTTGATGCAAAGTTGCGGATATTCCCAGGTAAATTAAAGAGTAAGTGGACAGGGCCATTTCGAGTATGTGAAGTGCGTGACAATGGAAGCATCGCTATATCAGAATTGTCCCCTGACGCACAGCCCTTCGAACCAGATGCATTCTTGGCCGTTGTTGACTCTATTCAGCTAGTGCACCACGATGACATCTCCACAGCGCCTGCGGCATCGAAACGATTCAGACTATGCCATCCAACCACTGTTTCTCTGATTTTCTTCTTTTTTTCTTTTCTTCTTTTCCTTTTCTATTTTCTTTTTCTATCTAAAAGGTGCCGCCCTTGTAGTCAGTTTTCTATACTTAGGATGTACCTTGTCCCAAGTATAGGGGGGATGTGCACCTAGAGTTTTTCATTTCGGTCCGATCCTCTCCATTGTCTCCTCTTCTGTCTATACTTAGGAGTATCTTACCCTAAGTATAGGGGGAGACAATCTGAGTACGATCAGTATATTCCCACCCTTGACCCTCCCTGCTTTTTGTACAGTCTGCTATACTTAGGATTATTTGATCCTAAGTATAGGGGGGACAGTCAACTTCTCATTCATTCATTTCATTCATATTTATTCTTTAGATCTGTCTATACTCAGTACGAGTTATGTCTTTGCTTTTTCCTTTCGATCTATGAGGACATAGCTCAAGCTAAGTATAGGGGGGTCGTATATACTATGTATATACTATAAGCCATAACTCATACTGAAAAATAACTCATACCTCAATATAAAATACAGTGTAAAAATAGCTCTATAATAATGAAAGATGACTGTGAAGTTCCTCAGACTCTTTAATTATACTGATTACTAAGTCAGAAAAGCATTTTGTGCAAAAAGTTCTCTGTGAAAAATCTTGTGAAAATAGTTTGGAAAATAGTGTGTACAAGTATTCAACCTTTGAAAAATCAGTTTTGTGTGTAAAATTTATTTTCTTTGAGTGAAACCAAAATGTGTGAAAATCAGTGTGCAAATGATTGTGAAAATTTGATTGTCAAAATTGTTTTGAAAAATTTATCTATGCTGTGTAAACCTTTGTAAAAGGATTTTCAAATGCGTGAACATGCTTGCAAAATTATCTTGGACTATAGTTTTCAAAATCCTTGTGAAAATGATTCTCAAATAAGTCTGAGGAGTCCGCACAAAAATCTCTCATTTGTAAATAATGAATAAGCCCGAACAAAGCCTATAAGAACCAAAACCATACTGTACATCAAATACAATTTCCCTTCTTTTGTACATACTGATTAATAAATCAGATACCTATACAGTATGATTTGAAAAATAGTGTGACCAGTTTTGAAAAATTTGATGTGAAATGATTTCAAATGTGTGAAAATGTTTTGATTGAAAAACTTTTCCTTTGTGTGGAAGAAAGGATTTGAAAAACCTATGTGCAAATATTTTAAAAAAATGCTTGCCAAAACTATTGTGAAAATTGTATATATAGTGTGAAAAATCTTTGCAAAAATAGTTTTCAAATGTGTGTAAACGATTGCGAAAATTATTGTGTACTATAGTTTGCAAAATTATTTTCAAGAACTCATAAGAACACCATTACAAATACTTGTAAATCATAAAGAAGACACATACAATTCTTTCTGTGCAGTTCTAAATAAACTACTTCATTTAAATCTGTAAAGTTTTTAGAAATGCATACACTTTGTAAATAAAGCGGCACGCCCGTGTAAATAATTGTATATACTTTTTGTATGTGTCCAAGTTCTTAGTTTATTTGCAAAAATTCTTTGTGTAAAAACATTCTTTGATTCTTTCAAACTCTTTGTGAAAAATTTGCATCATTCATTGTGCATAGCATAAGCATACCATTCATATTCTTTTTGAGTGAGCTTGATGATTGAATCAGTCTAATAAAGTCTCAAATTGGAGCTTAGTTGGACCTTACCGCACCTAATTGCACTGGAACCTTATGAGAACTAGGTTTAAGCTACTTCAGGTCTATGCAGACTTAATTCTTTGAGAAATCAGGGCTGGGTTCAAGTCACCTCAGTGGACTAACTAGAACTTTTCGAGACACACGTATGACTCTTGCCGACCGTGACCTAACTTGGACACTTGCACCTTTCACTTGGCTCAACTCAGTTGGAGTGGTGAGGGGGTTGGATTTGCCAGTCTGAGATGCACACGGGTGGAAACATTCGTCCTCGTCTAGGGAGGGAAGTGCACCCCAACCTGGTCCAATAGCCATGAGGTCTAAAGACGGGAGATTGTGGGTTGCGATAAAGCTTCAAAAGAGGGATAGTCTACTGGCTCAAGAGAAAAAAAACTCCTTATGTAAATGCTGTTGTGAATAGTATGTTGAAAAAAAAAGGAAAAGAAAAAAAATGGTCAGGCCTGTACAAAAATAAAAATGCATGCAAAGTATGTACAAAGTCAATAAGCAAGCTTGAGTTCCAAAGACAAATATGTGAGCCTGCAGCTGGATGACTTGACTACACTGGTCTTGCGTCCCAGGATAGGTAGCTACACTGGCTACCGTCCATTCTTCTCTTCACCCCCTCCTCTTGAGCTGGTTGCCACTTGAACTTAGAAGGGAATACCCTGCTCCTCGAGGAAAGAGCTGTTGGATTGGGGAATCATTGGGTTGTCATTCTGGAGAAGTCAGTTCTTTTATCATTTCAGTTGGGGAGAGCCACTATCACTTACACCGTACAAGTCAGCTTCATAGTTATAAGGGTTTGCGTATGATGTAGACTAGTTCTGACCCGGCTATTAAGGTGGGTTGAACCGAGTTCTGTGACTATCGAAGGCTGTTGTGTCTTAGAGTTGGTTCCCGACTAAGTTCCACACACATTCACACCCAAGGTCTGACAGGAGCTCCAAATTCAGATTTTGTAAAGACATGCATTGCACTGAAAGCACCCCTATTCACTCTATCTTTCTTTCATTCTCCTTTTTCTTTTCTTTATTCTTTTTGTACTTATTTCATAAGTGTTTGCTAGGGACTAGAAAAGGCAAGTATAGGGGGTTGATGAATCTCCATTTCATCACCTTTATTCTATCATTTTGGCCTCAAAAACCCCAGCAAATGCAGGTAAATAGCATCAAAGTGTACATAATAGCATTCATGATTCATTGTATTAATTACACATTAAATAAGGTTCTTAATGCCAAAATTATAGAATAAAGAGGAGAAAAGAAAAAAGAAAAAATATTGCAAATATTTTATGACCCAAACCCCGAGACCAAGGCCAGCATGGCATTGGTCGACAAGGAATAAAGTAGGGGGAGATAAGGGCCAGTGTACAATAAATACCTCATTTATTTATTCATTCATTTATGCATTTTTGACACCTATTTTGCACATACTTATTTATTCATCAAATTAAGAAACTTTGTACATGAAAGTTGTAGATAATAATGTGAATAAAATTACAAAATTGAGTTTGTGTAAAAATAATACTCAGTGTACATTTTATACACAGAATAAAAAGCCAAAATCTCAACTTCACAGACCCATATCTTGCAAATAAAAACTCCAAATCACCCAAACTCACTTTAATTGTATATAGCATTCCAAGAACTATTTTATAAAATTGGTTTCATAATTTTTGGAGCCCATATGCAGAAGTTAGGTTTTTGGCCCTTCTTGTATATAGTATTGATGAAACTATTCTTTTTATCCAATATTCATTATTTTTTATAAATTCATATTTTTAGAATTTTGTAAATAATGTATATAATTCATACACATATTAAAAGTAAAAGAAAACCAAAAATAATTTGTAAAATAAAATAAGTCTACAAAAATTCATAGACAAAATACCTATGCTATATATCTATACATAAATAAAAAGGATTTTATTCCTTGGTTCTTTTATTCTTTTATATTTCTATAATAATGTATACATTATACACAACTCACTAAAATATAAATCCAAAATAAAAATCAAGAAAATATATTAAATAAATTAAGAATACAAAACACATAGGTAAAACACCTATAAGGACACCTACATAGACTTATACCTATTTATTTAAAAATGTAAATAAACTCCTAAAAATTAAATAAAAATACTTTATACTCACAAAAATAAATTATAAATTTATAAAATAAGCCAATAAAATAATAAAAGAAAATAAACAAATTAAAAATAAAATACCCAAAAATACATGTAAATACATACATATACACATTATTAAATTAAAACCATAATAAAACACCTCGAAAAATTCAATAAAAATCATAAATAAATACTAGAGGAAATAATACACATTTTTTATTTTATAAGAAAAAATTAATAAAATCGTTTGATGTGTCAAATAAATCAATTTCTAATCAGATCCCCTATTTCGGCGTCTAGCGGCCGACGTGGACCAATCAGCAGCCGGCCTTCGTTGACCCCCTGGTCAACTGTCCCATCCAAGCCACTGCGCCTCTAGACTGTCCATTCCCCCGATTTCATGCATTTTTCCCAGGCACACCATCCATCAATCGAAGATGCTTCCTTCACAAAAATTACTCTCTAATCTTCCATGATGCCCTCCAAAATCTTAGATCAATTAGATACTCATTGGATCAGTCAATAATCGCCAGTCAATAAGGCTACTCGCCAATGTCTATAAATAAGTAACTCCGCCTCCTTCCTTGAATTTGGCCATTTTCATTCCGATCTCAAGCCTTGATTCTAGTCCTGGGACACTCCTCGTGACAGGGGGGTGTGCTGGTGCCTCGAATCGGCCGGAGGGAGGAGAGTTTTGTCGTGGCGGAGCTCCGGCGTCCGCCCTGCTCCCTGGAGGCCCCCAGGTATAAGAGTTGTCTCTTTCTATGCTTTTTAGTTAGTTTCTGATGCTAGTTTTCCATTCCAGTCATTAGATTAGGTTTTAGTTAATTCCCGTAGCTTAAAAATCAAAATTCGAAGTTCGCCGGAGCTCCGCTCTGGCGACTTCTTCACCGTATACCCGACTGTTTCCGACCGCCGTGAGCACCCCATCTCGATCCCCATCACTTTCTCCATCATCCCATCACCTTTGTCCAACCCAGGACCTTCGGTCTTGGCGAATCGGGGCTCCACCTCCGTCGTTCGCCGGAGCCCCTCCGCCCACCTTCATTTTGCGTCGCAACTTCAAAACCCCGAGTCGAGGAGATAGCTCTCTCGCCCGCGGTTCTTCCTATGCAGGTACAAGGAGGAGTAGAGCCCATCTGGGCTTGCATTGAACCAGGAAGAGGTTCCTGGAGGTCCCCTTCTTCACCGACCTCGACCGAGCGACTCGGACCTCCGGGAGCCATGAGAGGACCATCAGGCGACGCGGAAGCTTCCCAGCTACGTCCAGAGTGCTTCAGATGCACGGGAGGTGCCCGGAGGAACCCGTGCTGCTCGGTCAAAGCTCACCGGAGGCGAGCTTCTTCCCCGTTCTTCCAGACGCCTCCAGCACCGTTGGATCGGGAGGTGAGGCCCAGATCGAAGGAGAACCGTCCGATGAAGACACGCGTCCACTGTCAGATCAGCCAGGAGCTTCTAATCCACGCCCTTCATCGACAAACCGGTATCCGTCGTCCGATGGTTGACACGTGGATAAGTGGCGCCTCCAGCGCCGTAGGATGATGCGCCTTATTTGGGGTAAATTTCACATCTAGTCCCCCGCTTTTTTTATTTATAGTTTAATCCAAAAAATAAAAGGTCACGTTGTAAATAAATTGTATAAGTTGCAGAAAGACCCCCAATATTTGTATATTTACATTTTAGTCCCTCCGCGCCTCACGTGCAGCACCCACGTGAGACGCGTGAAATTTGCATGTAAACCCCGCCGGCTTTCTGTAATTATAAAATGGTCCTGAAAATAAAAGTTAACGTGTATTTTTATTGTGATTTTTCATGTATGCCCCTGTGAACTATTTTATTTGCAAAAATACCCTTGCCAGGCCATTTATTTTTTTGAATGCTTTGTCTATTTATTTTATGCTTCATATTTCTTCGAAAAATCTTGCAAAAATAGACTTAAAACTCATATTTTGTGCTTCATATTTTGTGCTTCATATTTTGTTTGGTTGTGCTTGAACATTATATTTTTAGTTTTTCATTTTGTTGCATTTTTGCATTTTTAAAAAATCAAAAACATGTCTTTTATTCACTGTCTAACTTATAAAATCCCAAAAAAATATGAAAATGCCTCGAAAAATTCCAAAAAAAATTCCCTATGGTGCATTTTGACCTATTTTAGTGTCAGTCCAAAAATCCCTAAAAATCTCAAAAGGAAAACCTTTAAAACTCAAAAATACCCAAAAACTTCAAAAAAATATAAAAAATCGAAGAAAAATCAGAAAAATATAAACCCAGTCCCTATTTATGCTATATTTTATTATCTTTATTAGAAAAATAGTGTGGAAAATTTTTGAGGCTGATTGCTATTTTTAATGTCTATTTTTCTGACAGCCAGACCCTATTCCACTGTTTGCGCCTATTTTGCTATTTAAAAATACAAAAAATGTTTTCAAAAATGCCCAAAATTCACAAATGCAGTAAAAAATCATGAAAATCCTAAAAAGGCTTTATCCCTGAATTTTTGACTATTTTTAGTATTTTTGTAAATATTATAGTACCTCTTTATGCATATGTATGTATTGTAAAAAAAGAGAAAATATATATATATCTAATTACTTATATATGTATATATATCTATTTATTAACCCTAATATATAAAATAATAAATAATAAATAAATAAATAATTTATATAATATATTATTATACTTATATATATAGTATGTATTATAAGCTACATTCTAACCCTCTATGGGTATACATATATTTATATATTTATTTTATATGTATATATATATTACTTAATTATATTATTCAAAAATAAAAATAAAAAAATTTAAAAAAATTCAAAAACCCACTTCACACAAGGATGACTCTGAGATACGTATAGGCTATGGTATTTTGTATTGCTCTCTGTGGTTCGACCTCTACATGCTTGTCACTATACATTTTATGGTAGAGTAAATAAAGATTAATTCACATTTCTTTTTGAGCTTCATTGTTTTATTCATTTATTGTGGGTTAATTGCTGATTAACATCGGTCTTCTATGAGTGGTCGCCTCAGCAACAACACTTTTATATTATTCATGGTGACCCTCGTGGAAAACCACTGTTATCAATGGTGAGATCCTTAAGCGCATCACGGAAGCGTGAGGATCGCATCGTATGCGATCGAGAGCGACTAGTCGCACTTGTTGCTCGAGGCAGCGGAATTTAAAAAATTTAATGTGATGAAACTGTATGATCCAATAACACTTCTCGTATCGTTTCATCTAAACCAGAATTAGGTATAAGGTTTATCTCTTGAAGTGTGGTTGCGATCGAGTCTCTAAACTAAGAGACCTCCTATCTCAATTCCGATCCAACGGAGGAGACGCTTGCGAGCGCGTTGATGAGATGTGTCCTTATCGCAATCCATGTTTATGATCCAAGCAGTGAATCTCCTGATCTCGTCACACGAGATCCGACATCTTCTTCACGAGCGAGGTGCACCGAAGGAGATGGAGATCCACGAGCAAATACTCCGGCAGCATGACGACAATGCTACGGCAATGGCGACTCTCTCTAAGGCTCCATGATGGAAGGCCATAATAGAGAGAGGAAGAGAGTCTTGGCGTGCAGAGAGAGAGAGAGGGAGAGAGCATTACTTGATTTGTAATCGTGTAACCCGAAGAGCAAGGGGTGTCTCTTCTTATATAGGGTTTTGGGATATATGGATCATCCATGGACAACATAAAATCAATTATTGAGATTGATTTGTGTTTCTTTCAATGGCCATGATGTTGTGGTAAAAAACACAACAACACTTGATTTAAATTAAATTAAATTAGTTTATATTGATAAATCAATATAATTAACTTAAAAAATAAATCATTTGATTGGTCTTGGAGATAATGTGAAGATTGACCACATTCCTTAAAGAAAAGGGGACGGCTACCCTTTTGAGATAGAATGGGTCTATCTCCTCATAATCTCACGAGATCTCATTATCCCATGATATCTCCAAGATTTGCAACAACATTTGTTGTAAATTATTTCATAAAAATAATTCATAATTATATTGTGAATATTTCAATCATGCTATTGGAAAAATGTGAATCACATTCACATCCCAAAATAAAATATAAATTATATTTTCAATTAATCATCCAATGTGAATCCAATTCACATCAATAATTAATTAATAAAATAAATCACAATATGCTCTCTTTAATATATTATAAATCACATTTATAATATACCTGATTAATATGGATAGTGATATCCACATTATTCGTATCTACGATAATTAAATCATATTTAATCATCTTGCATCTCTGTTCTCATGTGCCCAAATAACATGAATCACATTTACATTATTCACATCTTTTGATAACTACATTTAATTATCTCAAATAACTCTCTTTATAATATGAATCAAATTCATATTATTCATGATAATTAAATCACATTTAATTATCCATATCTCAATGCTCAGATACATATATCAACAATGAAATTATCCATGAACTCTTTCAAGGATAATGCACTTTCTCCACGGATAATTGGAGATAAGGGTAGGACGATTGTAGTGTTCCATGTATAGTGACTTGGATATTGAGATCACGTCTCAAATCCAGATCTTGTGGACCTCCCATAGATGCTTGATTAAATCAAGACCGCAAATCTAATCTTCTCATTACATCTGAATCACATTCATATCAATGTCCAACATTTGGACTAAGATCATATTACTTCTCTATGAGAGGAGTCACTAAAATCCAGACATGTCATCACTCCCTCGGAATGGAAGAGTCATGGTTATACAATCATTTATGATCACATCACCCTCAGGTATTCCTAATACCTGTACATCGTGCATACTGGAAGACCCAGAATAAATCTGAAGTCTTAGATCTCTTTTAGACTGTCTCCTTCGGGATTTTATCATTAAGGTTCTCATTCGATCATTGGGAGTCGTTATCGATTATATACTTTCCAAAAGCATATATCATACCTAGGTGTTGATCATATACTTTCCAAAAGCATATATCAAACCTTACAAATTCAGTCAAGCTTCCAATGCGAGACGACCATGCGTGGAATTTGATTCTTTCCAATATCTCATGAGTGAGCTCATGTCTTCCGGTTCAACAATGAACATGTATGATCCCTTTGAGAGATCGTATTACTCATATGCCATTGCATGCACTTTAGGGAACTAGTGTATAGGCCTTGGTTAGGTCATCAACCTATTGGTCTTCCAAATGTACATACTCAAACATATAGTAACACATCTGTCTCCGGTCAGAGGATGCGCGCCTATATCGTGACAACATACGACATAGGCCTTTGGTTATCTCGGTCTCGTTAAGTCAACTCTTTGACCTAACTAATTTGACACCTCCGAATCTCTATTCCCTTGCAGAGGACCTGCATCAAGAGGTCGGTCGGTTATCAGTCAAATGAGAAAGGATTGCTATCTCCTACTCAGGCTGGAGATCATCTCTTAACAATCATTTGACGGTGCTTGATGAGTCCCCAATCTAACTCTTTGGATATTCATCCAAATACCAGCCTCTATGATTTAATAATTGAATCAACAGTTGTATGATCATTAAGATGCCAGTGGTACATATGTTATCCATGTGAGCCCAAGGCGTCTTGAAGGATATCGAGAATCCTCAAGCGCATCACGGAAGCGTGATGATCGCATCTTATGTGATCGGGGCGACTAGTCGTACTAGTTGCTATGTGCAGCGAAATTTAAAAAATTTAAATCATACGATGAAACCACATGATCACAAGAACGTTTCTTGGATCGTTTCATCTAATCATAAAGTATTAGAAATACCTCTCGAAGTGTGGTTGCGATCACCAGATCTCTAAAGCAAGAGATCCTCCTGACTTAAGTCCGATCTACGAAGATGGCACTTGTGGGCACGATGATGAGACACGTGTTTCCCACAATCCTCGATGAAGATCCAAGCCTTGAATCTCCTGATTTCATCCAACGAAATCCGACGTCTCCTTCTAGAGCAAGAAGCCCTAAAGAAGATGGAGATCTTCTAGCAATCAAAGCGACAGCACGACGGCGTAGAGTCGATGGCTAAAACCCTCTAACTCACAAGGTGACAGCCACCTTTAGAGAGAGAGAGAGAGAGATGGCGAGAATGAGAGAGAAGAGAGAGAGAGAGTAGACGTGTATTGATGTTGTTGTTCCTCAAAGGGCTATGGATGTCCTCTTTATATACTAGTTTGGAAGCCTATGGATCTCAATCCATGGCATATAAAATCAACGGTTAGATTGATTTAAGCATATGATCAACGGTCATGATCATTGTTGTTCTCAACAACAATTGATTAATTTAAATTAAATCAAATATATGTTGCATTATCATCAACATAATTTAATTTAATAAAATTAATTATCATAAGATAATAAGGTAGTAAAAAAGAGGATAATAAAGGTAATTATTATGCAAATTAATTATTCTTCATTTTAGGTCATGGAATGATATTTGCAATAACAATTATTGCATAATATCTCACTGTGGGCTCGCATGTCCAACAATCTCCCACTAGCCCAAAGAGTATTAATGGTCTAATCGTTTAAACCCGCACTCATGTGACAATCATAGGATATTTAGGAAAATAGCTATGTAAGCTGATCAGTCAATCTGTTCCTGAGAGACTATGTCAAGTCCTTTTACGACACTTTCATATCCCCTAGTAACAGTGCTCGCATCCAATGCAATGTTGCATCTTATGCAACCAATATTCAATTTTGTTAGCTATAGTATCCTTGACACTACAACTCAATAATTATCATAACCAAATTTTCATTTCTATTATCCTTATCAGAATACCCTTATTCCCGGAGATCTCTATCTCCTTAGGTATTCGCAGTTAAGATCTTTTAGATCACCATCTATAAAGTCTTAATTTCTTGAAGATAAGACTTTGAGATCACTATCTTTAAGTCTTGTCATCTATGAAGATATTTGTTATTACTGCAATTAAGTGTTTTATCACCTTAGAAGGATTAGCAACAATTTACTACTCCCACTGCATGACAGACATCTAGCTTTTGTAACATCTAGCATACACCCAGCTTCTCACAACTGATGCACAAGGGCAAGTCGTTTTAGCATTCACTTCCTCAACTCTTTTAGGTGCTATCCCTTTAGAAAGGTCAGTATCATATCTTAAGGGAAAGAAGCCTTTCTTAGAAATTTCCAGAAAATGGAATATGTCCAAGGTGTACCACTAATGCAACTGTTCCAATGCCCTCTTCTCTTTGCTTCTGAACACTTTCAGAATTAAGATCTTAAGAGGTTTCCTTGAGATTATATCTCAAGGTATGGAATAGCCAGACTATAAAACACTTATTATGATCCTTATATTATTCCAAATGATTAGGATATCATCTACATTTAGCACGATGAACACAAGGACACTCCTACTAAGCTTCACATGGTTCATCAAGATTCTATTTGAAATCATAACATTTATGATTTCATCAAATCTGATGTTCCAACTATAAGAAGCTTATTCGAGTCCACATATGGAGTTATTCAGCTTGCACAGCTTGCTTTCCTCAACTATGAAACCCTGGGGCTACTTCATATGAATATCCTCGGAGAGGCATTCATAGAGAAATGCAATATTGACTTCCATCTTGAAGATGTCATAGTCAAATTGTATAGCTATAGTTAGCAATATTCTGACGGGTTTAAGCAAGGTTACTGAAGAGCAAGTCTCATTGCAAGCAATGTCTTCTCTTCGGTGTGTAGCTCATGGCTACGAGCCGTGCTTTGAAGGTCTCTACCTTCTCATCAGGTTCCCTCTTTCTCTTGAAGATCCATTTATACCTTAACGGGTCTTTCCCATGTAGGTGGATCCTTGAGGGTCCATATACAACACTTGTAAATGAAGTCTACTTTAGACTTAATTGCTAGCATCCATCTTTCCATGACATGATCTTCAGATGCTTCATCACATGAAGTTCGATCATTGTCTGATTTTTCTAACACATGAAATCCATCCTCAAACTCATTGGAAGAGGTATTAGTGTTTCATCTTTAATTGTCCTTTTAGTTTCCGATTTCAGGAGCCTCATTATCTTCTCAAGATTAAATGAGTTCCTTCACTTCATTTTCATCTTGATTCTCAAGAGAGTCATCCTCTAAGAATCACACCCTTGGAGATGAGATCTTTTAAGAATCTCAAGGTCATAAAGTAGGTACCTGGTACCATCCTTTATTTTCCTAATAAAGCAGCACTCTCTTTTGCTAGATTCCAGCTTAGTTGCACCCATGACAAAGTTATGGACCAAGCAACCCTAAATCCTCACCAACACTAGGCTACGCTCCAAACCATAGCTTATGAGGATGCAGATTTAGATATGCATGGAATCTCATTAAGGATATATATTGTAGTCATATATACCTTAGAAACTAAGAGGTAAATATGTTAATAATCATCATTGACCAAATCATGTCACACATGATATAATTGTATCTCCCTACAACGCCATTGAGTTCAGGTGTATTAGTAGGATTGAGATAGGAATGATATTCCTTTCTCTATAAGATATTCTTTGAATTCATCTAATAGGTATAATCTACCTTGATTAGATAAAATTTATTTCATCTTCCTTCAAACTTTGGTTCTGAACCAAAATTGTGAAAACTTTGAACATTTCAAAGGTTTCTAAAGTGAAGGGAAGAAAACTCATATCACAATTAATCATCAAATGATATCACATATCACCAATATTTATTATGATACAGGAATCCACATACATCACTACCATGGCATCTAGCACCATTCCCAAAGAAGGGTGCATTGGACATTTTCATGTTTTGAATACAATATTCACAAGCATGTAAGATTTGAAATTTCAGACAATCTAAAGGTTCATCTCTTACTAGTCTATTGATCTTATCAACAGACATATGCCCAAGACTCGATGCTAGATCATTGTCAAATGATCTCCATCCTCCTATTGATCTTATAAGGTTTAATTTTCAGTATTTAGAAACATTAATAAACCATTCATTAATTTTCTATTCTAGTAGAGTCCTCTAGATGTTAGATTACTTTCTGAAATATGTCCATCATAACTCTTTATGATAGGTCTATTCTGGAATTCATGTTTATTTCCAACACTTAGAAATAAACCACGAGTGTATTCTAATATCTATTTCAAATAGACATTCTCTAACTAACGGCTCCCCCACTGAAAATATGATATATCAATCCAATAGAGACTGTTGCAATAATTGCACCAATATCCAGGTGGATGATTATTAAACCTTAAGATCAAATTTTATAGTCTTCTAAAATATATGCAACCAATTGCAAGTGTATAGAAGAATGAGATACAATAATTAGACTTTTAATCTTATCCAATAAGAAAGTCAATTTCAATGATTAAATGTAGATTATTACGATGCATTATCCGAGTCCTTCTCTAAGGATCCTAGATAGACTTGATAGTCATGTTATCAACACATCAACTCATTGCAGTATTGGCATTTATCCGACCCTTTGGATGTCATATGTGTGTGGAAACCATAGAAGTACAACCAACTCTTTGACTTTCCTTCTAACTTGGATCAGACCCATGCTTCCATTGCGCTCCTTTCATCTCTAAACAACCATTGCTTAAGACAAAGGTACTCTTATGTTGAATTAAAAAAAATCAATATAAGAGTATTTCAACATTTATACATGTTTCATTTAATTCATACAATATGAATATTATGAAGTTTCATGAATGACTTGAGTATAGACAGTAGAATGATGACACTCATCGTATCTACATCCATCTAAACTCTTAAATACTTTTAGTTCAGGTGGGCATTGAAACAGTTTGAATACATCATCTCTTATAGAGCCAACATTCTGCATGATGCAGTGAACCATGTCATTCATGATTAAATATCGAGAGCATATATGTATGCTAGAACATCTTCTTCGGTTTTATAAGGATTATTTGACAATTATGATCATCATCGACATGTCACTTCTAAAGTACATTCGATGAGAGATCAAGACTATAGAGACATACAAACCCTGGGTTGTTGTCTCATTGTCTATTTAATTGTCATTCCTCATTATTATGAGGAAACTTACACATTACAACCACATACAATATGTGTCCAACTGCAAGCACAATATATTGATCATGGATCCAATCCATGATATTTTATTGGTTATTATTGAGTATAGTACTGAGTGGGATTAATGAATGATTATTTGAAATAAGAAATTTGCATATATATATATATATATATATTACTTTGATTTAGGAATTTTATATCAAAGTTGTCTTGCCTTGTCAACACTGATAGTTCATTCCCTTAATTACTTTCAATGTAAGAGATATACTTACCATTATATCTCAAGCAAGCTCTGGGATGTCCTTTCTTATCTTTGTCACATCCCAATAATATGAGAACATCTAACTCGAATAAAAAGAAGCAGGAACTCATTCCGCCTTGCAAGTCCAACTTGCATTCCCAATTCGGTCTTTAACACCCGGGCCACCACCCCTAAGGCAATGTTGACCCGTCATTAATTGAACCAGCCATCAACAGGATTAGAACTCGCAATGCGCAATCCAATATCACCCAATAATATGAGGATCTGATATTGGGGTCGCTACACATACGACCTTACTCTTTCGAGAAGCAAAGAGCTAGATCCAGATGCGCTTGTATGTAGGAGCTGTCACTTCGGAGATGCATCTCCTACATACAATCCCTGACGACGGAACCCTTTGCCTTGATGGGAGACCATGGATGTCACTTATGTGATCCTCCACCTTATATTCAAATTCTAATTAATCATTATGAATAATATTCATTATGATTAATTTTTCCAAGGGAAATAACAACTCTATTCATGATAGAGTATTTTAATTTTAATTGGATTCCAATTAATCTAATCATATTAAGTTAATGATCCAATTAGTATCCAACAAACATTCTTTATTGTTACTTGAAAATATGGTATTATCTCAAATACGTATTATTCCAAATTTTGATAATTAGAAAAATACATCATGATCTCTCAAACATTATCCGTTCCCTACCCATTGTCATGTCCAGTACCGATGGGAGTGGGACAAAAGCACATGGTGTAACCTGCTACCCCAACGCTCCCCAACTAAACACCATATCCGCCTTGGGAAAAAATAATGCCAAGTCAATCACTTTGTACTTGAGATGATAATCAATTTTTCAATTGAAGTTATACCATATAGTAATAATCAAAATTATTTTGATTATACGGAAATTTGCTAAATAAATTCCCAAACCTATTCAAACAACATGTTTGTTGAAAAGTGTATGAAGCAATCAATTTGTGATCTAGATCATATCTAATCAATTATTGGTTAATGCAATGTCATTTAATGAAATAATTATCATATTTAAATTTTACAAATATTTATCAATAATTATCTCAAGAAATTGACATTAATTTCTATAAAAATTAAATGACAATCACAAGGTTCTCGATTAAGTATGCAATTTCCAGCAGTGACTCTCACTTACTAAAATTAGCATATCTCATTCATTTTAAATCCATACAAAATCAGTTTATAAAGTTAGCTAATTTTATACAAAAAAACAGAACCCAAGTGATTATTACATATTTCTAAGCATGTCAAAATAGTAACTAACTCTTTAGTTACGTCATGATTCGTCATCCGTGAAACAGTTGATATAGGTTCATTAAAATGATCATATCTTGAGTTATCATATTCCAAATCACGCAAACTCAAATCCTATGGTTTCCTTAATTAATAGGAAACATTATCCAAGTGATAGTTTTGTGACTCAAATCCCGTGATTTCCTTAAATAATGGGGAACATTATCCAAGTGATATTTTAAACAGGGCTGAAATTAATCACAAAACAGGGCTGCGAAAATTGAAATGCGATAAAATTTTCACGAACCTTAACGAGCCCAAATCTTCCTAGGTTTATGGATCGTATCCAAAACCTCCAACCTGGCTCTGATACCACTTGAAGGATATGGTGAGATCCTTAAACACATCACAGAAGATTGAGGATCACATCGTATGCAATCGGAAGCGACTAGTCGCACTATTTGCTCGAGGCAGCGGAATTTAAAAAATTTAACTTGATGAATCCACATGATCCAATAACACTTCTCGGATCGCTTCATCTAAACCATAATTAGGTATAAGGATTACCTCTTGAAGCATGGTAGCGATCGAGTCTCTAACTAAGAGACCTCCTGTCTAAGGTCTGATCCAACAGAGGATAAGCTTGCGAGCACGTTGATGAGACACGTCCTTCTCGCAATCCATGTTTATGATCCAAGCGGCGAATCTTCTGATCTCGTCACATGAGACTGACGTCTTTTTCACGAGTGAGGCGCACCGAAGGAGACGGAGATCCACGAGCAAATACTTTGACAGCATGACGACGATGTTGCGGCGTTGGAGACTCTCTCTAAGGCTCCTTGATGGACGACCATAATAGAGATAGGAAGAGAGTCTTGGCGTGTAGAGAGAGAGAGAGGGAGAGATCATTACTTGATTTTGTAATCATGTAACCCGAAGAGCAAGGGATGCCACTTCTTATATAGGGTTTGGGGATCCATGGATCTCAATCCATGAACAACACAAAATCAATGGTTGAGGTTGATTTGTGTTTCTTTCAATGGCCATGATGTTGTTGTGAAAAACACAACAACAATTGATTTAAATTAAATTAATTTATATTGATAAATCAATATAATTAATTTCAAATTTAAATCATTTGACTTGTCTTGGAGATAATGTGAAGACTGACCACATTCCCTAAAGAAAAGGGGACGGTTACCCTTTTGAGATAGAATGGGTCTATCCCCTCATAATCTCATGAGACCTCATTATCTCATGAGATCTCTAAGATTTACAACAACATTTGTTGTAAATTATTTCACAAAAATAATTCATAATTATTTATGAATATTGCAATCATGTCATTGGAAAAATGTGAATCACATTTACATCCCAAAACAAAATGTAAATTATATTTTCAATTAATCATCCAATGTGAATCCAATTCACATCAATAATTAATTAACAAATATAAATCACAATATTCTCTCTTTAATATATTATAAATCACATTTATAATATACCTGATTAATATGGATAGTACTATCCATATTATTCATATCCACGATAATTAAATCACAATTAATCATCTAGGATCTCTATTCTCATGTTCCCAAATAACATGAATCACATTCACATTATTCACATCTTTTAATAATTAAATCGCATTTAATTATCTCAAATAACTCTCTTTATAATATAAATCAAATTCATATTATTCATGATAATTAAATTACATTTAATTATCAATATCTCAATGCTTAGATTCATATATCAACCATGAAATTATCCATGAACTCTTTCAAGGATAATGCGCTTTCTCTGCGGATACTTGGAGATAAGGACAGGGCGATTGTATTATTCCACTTATAATGACTTGGATATTGAGATCATATCTCAAATCCAGATCTTGCGGACCTCCCATAGATGCTTGATTAAATCAAGTCCGCAAATCTAATCTTCTCATTACATCTGAATCACATTCAGATCAACGTCCAACATTTGGACTAAGATCGGATTACTTCTCTATGAGAGGAGTCACTAATATCCAGACATGTTTCATCACTCCCTCAGAATGGAAGCGTCATGGTTATACAATCGTTTATGATCACATCACCCTCAGGTATTCCTAATACCTATACATCCTGCATACTGGAAGACCCATAGTAAATCCGAAGTTTTAGATCTCTTTTAGACTGTAAGGTTCTCATTCGATCATTGGGAGTCGATATCGATCATGCATTTTCCAAAAGCATATATCATACCCAGGTGTTGATCATATACTTTTCAAAAGTATATATCAAACCTTACAATTCAGTCAAGCTTCCAAAGTGAGACGACCACGCGTGGAATTTGATTCTTCCCAGTATCTCATGAGTGAGCTCGAGTCTTCCGGTTCAACAATAAACCTTTATGATCCCTTTGAGAGATCGTATTACTCATATGCCCTTGCATGCACACCAGCACACCGGTGTATAGATCTTGGTTAGGTCATCAACATATTGGTCTGACAAATGTATATACTCAAACATATAGCAACACATCTGTCTCCAGTCAGAGGATGCGTGCCTATATCGTGACAGCATACGACATACGTCTTTGGTTATCTCGATCTCGTTAAGTCAACTCTTTGACCTAACTAATCTGACACCTCCGAATCTCTATTCCCATGCAAAGGACATGCATCAAGAGGTCAGTCGGATATCAGCCAAATGAGAAAGAATTGTTATCTCCTACTCAGGCTGGAGATCATCTCTTAACAATCGTTTGACGGTGCTTGATGAGTCCTCAATATAACTCTTTAGATATTCATCCAACCACCAACCTCTATGATTCAATAATTGAATCAACAGTTGTATGATCATTATGATGGCCATGGTACATAACCCTAATTATATTAAGGGACCTTATTATGCAAATTAGTTATTCTTCATTTCAGATCAGGGAATGATATTTGCAATAACAATTATTGCATAATGGCTCGCCGTGGGCTCGCATGTCCAACACGCCACTCCGACCCTAGCATCTCGCATGTCCCGCATGGAGGGGCTAGGTCTTTTACAAGGACACCCCAACCTTCTCCAGATTTACAACAAAGTCCCCAAGCATGTGTCTCACGTATGTGCATGGGAAATTTACATAAAGGCCCTACCGGGTTTCAATATTTGCAAAGATGCCCCCGTGTACAAGGATAAATTTCGTAGGGGCCCTTCAACTTTCTGAAATTGTAAATAGGTCCCTTTAGGGCCTGTTTGCAATATTAATCTTTATTTTCCTTGCATTTTTACTGCATTTATGCCCTTGCATTGTTTCTTCAATATCTTGAGCATTTTAAGTCCAATTTGCATGATTTTAATGTCGTTTTGAAGCTTATCTGACCCTCTATCTAATGCCATATTTAATTTCTTGATTTGACACTAAATTAAGTGTGATGAATTTTGATGACATATAGTGCCTATTGCTCTATAAATCCTTGCCATTAATAGTTACTTGTTCTTGATTTTTACGCTCGATTTGACTCTAAAATGAAATCATAATTTGTGATCATATTCTGTAGGGTATATTTGTAGATAGTCTTTTGCATGCTTGTCCTTTTCATATCACTGCATACTGTGTCCATTACATCATATAAATGTGGGTATTTCTGTCTCCAGAGTAGGATCCACCGCTCAAATTAAAGCCATGAAACAAGTATCCGGCAAATTAAAATTGGAATTAGCTCAATTCGTGGAGTTAGAAGCCTTTGCACAATTCTCTTCTGATCTTGATAAAGCTACTCAGAATCAATTGGAAAGAGGTCAACGATTACGTGAGTTGCTTAAACAACCCCAACAAATCCTCTTACGACCGATGAACAAATAGCTACTATTTATACCGGAATGAACGGATATCTTGATTCGTTAGAAACTGGACATGTAAAGAAATTTCTTGTTCAGTTATGTAGTATATATAATTTGTCTGATTTTAATATAAATAAAATAGGAAAACTTTTATATATAAAAAAAATTATTATTTTTTTCTAAGATGAAAATTTAATTGAATATGCTATTATCGGAATTATAAATTATATCAATTATAGATATTAAAATATTATAAAATAATATATACATAATATACATATTATATATAAAGAAATAAAAAATAAAAAATGAAGAAATAAAGAAATTGTTATGATATTTTTAAATTCTTAATAGTTTCTCTATTATTTTTATCTCGTATCTTATATAGGTTTAAAACTCCAATTCTAATAAAAATAATAAGAATACATTCTTATAAACTTAAAAAATAAATTAGTAAAAAAGTTGGTGCATTGAAAAATGATATAAAAATTGCATGCATCACTTGTCTTCGCATTTTTATAGCTGCATTTTACTTTGCCATCTGCATGAAGACCTAAGACTTAGAAAATATTCACACATCAATTAGACAATAAATTTTGATAAATACAAAGAGGCTCGTGTCCCTGAGTTCGACCTTGGTACACTTACCAAGTAAAATAATTTCTGCATATTCGAAGTTGTGGTCTTTTCTTGACCGAAATCTGCCTCATGTACTATGATAATTCCCCATCATTAAAGAGGCAGTTTTCACGTTCATCAAAGGCATAGATTGGGATGGGCTTTGAGTGAAGCTCCGATCTTCGAATTAATATGGCTAGCCGGACCAGAGAGCTTAAACAGCCATGGAGTGGTCGTGGCATGGTTGTAATGACCATGGGTTAACACCAACGTTGCCAGCCATAGTCGCTCATCCCTGCCTTCCTCCCCTATCATAGGAGAAATAAATGGCTGGGTTGGGGCTCGTGAAAATTGTGGGACGCTGAGCGAAGTGGGGCGGAGCAGTGCTTTTGTGGAAGGGGACGATAGTTACAGAAGATGGGGAGTGAAGTTGTAACCGCCATCCAATATCCTAGAAATTAGGCCGTGGGTTAATTATGCCATGGTGTGGATGATGGACAATATGCCTACATGGGAGGGGGGGGGGTAATATCGTGGAGAGGGTGGCTAAGGATTGGATGAAGCGCATCCAAGGGCTGAGGAAATGGCACGCATGGATTGTCCTGATCTCTGATCATGAGATCAGATCAAGCAACCGTGGAATGATGCGGTCGTGGAGTGCTCTTAGCCGCCTGATCTAGCTGATCAGACAGTTAAGATGGAGGGCAGTCAAGAGAGAAGGATCGGGCCACATGTGCGGCCCAGGGGACGCCACGTGGCCCAATGAAAAAAAGAAAATAAAGAAATAAAGAAAATCAAAATGAAATAAAATACAAGCTGATTTAGGAAAAATTCCAAGCATGGAAGTTGTAGATCTCATTGATATCTACAAGTTTCATGTTGAACAAAAAGCCAAAACTGGTCATACAAAAAGAAATAATTTTGTAAGATTTTTTAAGGAATAAAAAACTTGTCTTTAATTTTTTTGTTATTTTTTTTGTATTTTTAATTTATAGAAAAAATCAAAATAAATATATACAATAATTACCAATTTTTTAAATTTTTTAATACAGAAAATAAAAGGAATAAAATAATATTAATTATATATAATAGTTATGGTTAGTTATGAACAAAGGTTACCTTGTTAATATTAGTGAACTAGTGATAGATTTTATTGGAATGTCTAAGCTAGGAGGATAATAAATAATAAATATGATGATAAATTAGAGATTCATCACATACATCATGTATTTTAAGTGCCAGTGGATAGCGGACACATGCTTATTGAAATTATTAGGCAAAGAAATACGCAACAATCCTACAAATTATACTAAATTTGATCTCCAGTACACCCACGGTGCACTAATTAGTGTGAACAGTATGCACGCATATTTTTAGCTCTTGCACTTTATCATATCATTGGATATCTGTTCTTGCTCTAGTATTTTCAAACAACAATAATGCATTGAAGTAGCACCATCTTGAGGGCAAGTAGGCTGCAACTAGGGATGTAAATGGACGGATACAAATAAAGATATAGGTATTACCGTATCCTTATCTATTTTTGAATACGAATATGGATGCGGATACTAATATTGATGGATATTAAAACTATCTTACCATATCCTTAAAAAATAGATACAGATGTAAAATGTATACTGATCGCATACGAGTAAGGTTAGAAATACTCTATAGAATCGATTAAAATATATACAAATTGGATAGAAAACACATGATATAAATTTACTAAATGTGTTTGTATCATAAAATTTATACAAATATGGTAAAAGAAGGTATATAATTAGGGTTTAATGTGGTTGCCCCTAAGGGGGAGCTAACTTGCTCCCCCACCCCATTTTCCTCAGTTTTTTTTGAAAATTTCTTCCGTGAATATTCATCACTATATCCCTATATTATGCTATTAAAATTTCGTGCAAAACAGAAACTCCTACGGCCTCCATCCAAACAGTTATTTTTTAATGGTAACAGAATTATTAAAAACGACCCCGTCTGGATGGAGGCCGTAGGAGTCTTTGTTTCGCACGAAATTTTAACAGCATAATATAGGGATATATTGATGAAAATCCACGAAAGAAATTTTCAAAAAAAAAATAAGGAAAATGAGGCGAGGGAGCCAAGTTAGCTCCCCCTCAAGGGGGTAGCCCCATTTTACCCATATAATTATAGTATGGGAAAAATGGGGCTGCCCCCATCCCATTTTTCGCAATTTTTTTTATTTTTTTGAAAAATATCAATATGTATATTCATCCCTATATCCTTCATATATGTCATTCGAATTTCGTCAGAAACAGAGACTCCTACGGCCTCCATCCAGATGCCATTTTTTAACGGTCGCAGGATTTTTTAAATCGACCCTGTCTAGATGGAGGCCGTAGGAGTCTCTGTTTCTGACGAAATTCGAATGGCATATAGGAGCGATATAGAGGTGAATATACATGGCGATATTTTTCAAAAAAAATAAAAAAAATTGCCCAAAAATGGGGCGGGGCAGCCCCATCAACCCCTTATAGTATATAGGGTTAAAAATAAATCTATGACTATTTATATATGAAAACAGATATACGATACAGATACAAATGTTTGCGGATATCAAAATGATATCCATATCCGTATCCATTTTAAAACAGATACGGATACAAATGTCAAAATATGTATAAAACGGATACGGTAATGGATCGGATACGAATATATCCGTAACCATTTTGCATCCTTAGCTGCAACCTAAGTCTTTTCCTATAATATGCAGTGACAAATGGTTATTCTTTCCTACTCAGTTGGAGAAAATGGTATCTCAAGCGTGCCCTCAATGAAATATTCCCTCCTTTACATAACCAAACAACAATTATAAACAAACACGAGAAACATATGCCTCACATTCATAATATCTAAAGGCAACCCATCAACTCACCAATTAAATTGGTTGGCTCAATCACTTCGAACTTATTATAAAAAACAACTCTCAAATCACCGCTTCCCTGATTATATGCGTAAAAAGGGGATGTGCCAACTAAAATAAATCAGGCATAAAGAGACGGGTTTATGGGCACAAAGAGTATTCAAAAATAGGATATGAACTTATAGAAGGTTTGAAGCAAATGGGGGCACCATCGTTTGGGACGGGGTCTTCAGTGCATCACCATTGGAGCTGGGAGTGGAGACATGGGATCGAGCGATGATCTAACAGGATACACTGGTTGTCAAGGGGGTGGGTGGGGCTCGTGGTCCTGTGGAAGATTACATAGAAGGGTTGTGGGGTTGGAGGCATGAATGGAGTGGATCGGGATCGTGGAGATTTTGGGTGACGATATGGGATTGGAGTGGGTATCAGGTACTCCTGACTATAAAGTACTAACCTTAATGGGTTAGGACCGGGCTGAATATCATGCCTTAGGTGTGCTTCTAATGAGCTGTTATATGAGAAAGTAATCGGGTCGGCCCTGTGGACCTTGGGTTCGAGCAAAACAATGCTCGAGCCCCATCAAAATAATAAGATAGGTCGAAATTTAATCCCAACCTCGCCCATATTGATGGGCAATGCTTTGATCTGGATCGGGGTGACCCCATCCAATGTCGAACATTAACCATAGTTACTTGTTTTTTCTCTACGAATTCAACCAATTATCAAATATTAATCTCTATGTCAATATCATGAAGTAAATTCGCCTGAGGGGTACCTGTGGAATCTTATTCCACAGGACCCCCATGAGAATATATATTTTGTTAAGTGCCCCAAGGAAGCCGTGACTTCAAGTCACGGCTTCTATAATAGGAAGCCGTCACTTGAAGTCACAGCTTCCACTGAAGGAAGCCGTAACCTCAAGTCACGGCTTTGTCTGATTTCAGGACAGACAAGTCCCTACCCATTGTGATGGGGACTTGTCTACATAGCACATACACAAAAATTGGATTTGTATATTGTGTTTCAGCTAAAAACATAGCACAAGCACAACAATAAAATATAACGCATATATATTGATCCAAAGAAGAGATACATAGGAGATAAGAAGGTTTTCATTCCATATGCTAGTGAATATACATTGTGATACAAATATGGTCTCTATTAATTTACAAATACATTACACACATTTCCTTCTACGAAACACACTAAGTTTTGGCGGTCTCTCGTCAGATTCCTGCGGTAGCGCCTCAAGCTGCAGTTGGCTTGAGGGCATGATCTGACTAGCTTCATCAATCTGTGAGATCATAGATCCATCGAGTGCCCCCACATCGTCTATATGAAGCACTGGAAGTGGAGAGCATCGTGAAGGGGCCGGCGTCAGAAGGACCCCTCTCCTTCACCGGGGCGGCTGGTGTGGATGGGATAATAGGGATGCAATGGTCCTGGAAAGGAGTCTGAAAATCATCAATAGTAGATGCTATGACTTGTCGCCTCGGACCACCTCCAGCTCTTGATCTTTCGCGTCCTCGTCCATGACCCCTGTTAGTAGGAGTTGGTTCCTCGACAACCCCTTCTTCATATACTTCAGCTCCCTGATCATCATATGGCCCATCTCTGAACTATCTCTCGATGGCTTCTAGTAGTCGCCGCTCAGAATCAACCGCCAAAAATGCCACACGTTATGGATCATCCCTTGCTAGATGGATGTCTCCAAACATCGATACCTGCAAAATGAGACATATTCGAGTCATATTCCTTCTATGTTGAAAATGAAATGTTAATATAATTATTACTCACAACAAAGTCCATCATGCACCCGTGTCTACCAATAAACCGTCGGGTGATACGGTTATACCAACTCATGTATTCATCTGTCACCCCATCTCCTCCTGGCACTATGGGTACCGTATCCACGATATAATCTCTCATGTGCTCCCATATCCCCAAGAAGTTGGCGTGGAATTGGATCCAATCAACGTTAATCTGCCCTCGCAGATCTATCGAGTGGAGCTTTGGACATGTGTTGCATGGGCCTGGGATCCCCTATACTGCTCCAAACTGTCGTAACACACGATCCGAAGTGTATAACTCTACCAAACAGAAATGAATCAGTGGTATTCGTGCGACATGAAGATCCGGTGCTTCCAAGCAATACAAAGGAAGCATCTGCATCACATCTGCGGTGTACGACCTCCAAACAACCTACCAAAATAGGGAGAATTTTATTAGAATCCTGGGTAAAATGCATCTGAAGTTCAAATGTTTAAATTCGTACTTGTGACATAGTCTGAAGGTTAAATGCATCTCGATATGTACGCACCACATGTGTTGGCTTTGTAGTGACATCAAACTGTGCCTGCCAACGGCATCCTAAGGGGCTCCCCCCCAATCGGGTCTTCAGTGAACAGTGGGGGCTATGTGAGGAAAATATTCCCATGCCCATACCTGCAGTAGGACCAAAGTCCCACATATCTCTATTGCTTCAGCCTTGGATGCTATGCACAACTGTCTGTAAAGAAAAGCAAGGAAAGCAGATCCCCAAGAAAACTGTCCACATGCCTCCAAGTCTTCGAGCAAAGGAAGATAAATCAGAGAAACCTCATTGCCAGACTTGTCCGAAAAGACAACTCCGCCCAAGAGCTGTAGTATATATGCACGGGTGTGCTGCAGAATGGTGACCTCATCAGCATACTCTGGAAGTACGGAGAAATGCTCAACAAGCCATGTCATGCGGATACGTGCACCGTCAATGTTAGGCTTCTCAGGCCTCACTCCAAGAAGCCTCTCGCATAGTCCTGGCCAACTAGGAGATGCTGTATACTCAATCACAGGATGCCCATCAATCTTCAATCCAAAAATATAGGCCTTCCTGCAAAGTGATCGCCAACTCTCCATGGTGCATCCGTTGCCCTATGATGACTTCATATAAATGTAATGGAGCACCCCTAATTCGAGTGATTCGATGGCTGTTGCTCCTATCCATCCATCTCTTTAGCGTCAGCGGCATATTTGGTGAATCGGTCACCACGAGCAAGATGAGACATCGCCTCACTATGACGGTCGTAGAAATATTTAATGCAATTGTAGTATGTCTTCTGCACCAAAGCTGCCACAGGAAGTGATGTTACATCTTTCAATACTTCGTTATAACTTTCAGAGAAATTAGATGTCATGTACCCAAAATGATATCCACCATCAAAAGCCAAGGTCCATTGATCTCTGGGGCAATTGTGTGTGTCAAACCAGTACCATGCGTTCTCGTCCATTTCCTTCAACTTGTCCATATAAGTGGTCTACTTTCTTTGAGTATATGCCTTCCCAGCCCTCATTACTAGGCTCTTCATTGTATGATTCTTCATGACATCATTGAAGTTACTAGCAACATGACGTAGGCAGAAATACCAGTACATATAGGGCGGCTGAAATTGCACTTCTTGGCGCCGCATGGCAGAATGAATTCTTGGTGCGCGATCAGATATAACACAAATTGGACCAATACAATCCCCAAAAATATGAAGACGAACTCTCTCCAGAAACCAACACCAACTGTCTTCGTCCTCCTCGTTCACGAAGGCAAACGCAAGAAGGTAGGATGCGATTTGCTGCATCAACACCTGTAAAGCCTTGATTTTGGCATATCTCGGATCCTGTATAATAAGATCCGGCTCGTCAAGAGAAAACCAACGAAATTTGTTTCGTGTGAATCGGACTTCGTTTCGAATTGTTATGATTTTCCGAAGAAAGAGAAGTCATTAATCCATAATGACTGTCATTAAGACTAATTAAACATGATTAAAGAAATTAATGACGATTGAAAGCCGCTAATGATCAGTAGTAAACACTAATCAATAGTTAACAAAAGATAAGCGTAAGCCGCGAAAGTTAAATCGCGATTAGTGAAAGTTAATCACGATTAGTGTTAATTAAGCGTCATTAGCGAATCTAGAATCCTCTAGAATGTTCTAACTTGAGCTCCAAGTTTGGGATAAGTTTTGGCTAAAACCATGGGCCAAAACCATGGGCCGCTAAACCATGGTTAAAGTCTAAACCATGGTTTTCTAACCATGGTTAGTGGTTTTCTGGGGCCTATAAATAGACCCCCCTACCCATTCATTCTCTACAACTTCCACTACCACCACCACCCCAAGGGCTAGGGTCGAGAGGTTGGGAGGAGGAGTGGGAGGCGAGGGAGGAGCGCTAGCGAAGCGCTGCCGGGAGAACGAGGAGGAGAAAGGTATGATCCTCTCTTAGTTGCTTCGTAAAATAGGCTTTCAATTCATACTCTTGTTCTTCCAAGTTTTGTTCTTGATTCATCTTTCTTTCCGATTCGTTTTCCTGTTGTGGTTCGAGGAGAAATCTGTGTAACACCCTACTTAGGTGCGGGCGGCTATGCATGTCAGTGACCCTGTGATTCGTCACACGTTCACTCATCTAAGACGCGTGGTGTCTACCGATTCTCCATCGTTTATGTTTCTATTCTCCGCTTTATGCTTTTATAGTTATTTTGATGGAGAAATCTGTGTAATACCCTACTTAGGTGCGGACGGCTATGCACGTCAGTGACCCTGTGATTCGTCACACGTTCACTCACCTAAGATGTGTGGTGTCTACCGGTTCTTCATCTCTTGTTGTTGAGTATATTCTTTCAGTTTCGTTGTTATTTCCTCTCGATTGATTTTATAGAGGAAACTCTTTTCGTTTTTATTTTGAAATATGTCCCGATATAAGGGGAAACTCTGCCGAAATTTTCCGAGAAATATGTCCCGATATAAGGGGAAACTCTGCCGAAATTTTTCGAGAAATATGTCCCGATATAAGGGGAAACTCTGCCGAAATTTTAAGAGAAAATATGTTCTTGGCGTTCTTCGTGTTCTTCGCGTTCTTCGCGTTCTTACATGTTCTTAGCGTTTTGATACGAAAAATGAAATTCGATCTTTTCAGGAGCCTTAAAATAGCCTTTCTAAAAACGAAACTTGATAAAACCTTGCATACATGAGAGAGAGCTTGATTAGGTAACGAAATCCTTCCTTTTGCTGTTGGGTTTTCATATGAAATTATTGAAATTCTTGATTTTATGTTCTTTGCTACGAAGAACCCTAATTTTGGTTATTTTTGAAAAAGTCTGAAGAATTGCTTTGTGATTCCCACTAAAATAAGATTTACGCATCAAATTGATGCGTTGGCTCTGAAAGTTAGGGTTTGGGAGTTAAAATAGGCATAAATAGGAGTATACATATGGTTATGAATAATATATATGTGAGTCGATACTAAGTATTACGGTTTATGCAAATCAAAGACTTAACGAAAGAATTACATCATGTGAATTGGTGTGATTTGAGTTGGATCCTGAAAAGGATTATATGTCACGATAAGGATGACTGGGAGTAGTACTACAGGTCGGGCATGCAACCTGTAGGTTGTCGAAAGGAACCCGTATTGGCGTTTCCCTACCTAGGTGGTACACGGTTGCCCTGTTATGATAAGTGCGCACAAATTGAATGTTTTGCAACGCATGGTACCGGGAGCCAATATATTCGGGTTGGAACGACGGAAGATGTGGTCGTGCCATGTGGAGGCACGGGTGGTTCAATAGCGGCTGGGTCACGATAACATGTATTTAAAGCCGCTAGGTTATATGATTAAATGTTAGCCTGAGGTTTTAAGCAACCGAGTCCTCAAGGATGGTGTGCTCATTTGTTTTTCCAGACCGAGGGTTGAGACCCTGTTTAATAAAAGAAAAGGAATTGTCAGGGCAGTATTGGAGGATTGGTTGAGGCGACGTGCGGCGGCATAAGCTTACCAAGATCAACACAATCTCCAATCCCGAAGCATCCACAGCTTCGGAGTCCAAGAATGGTGGGGTTCCCCTGGACTAATCCCTGATGTGGAATAGAAAGGAATAGGACTTAAATTAATGAAAAGGAATGAAATTTTTATGATATCAAGTTTTGAAAAATTACACAATTTGTTTGCTTTTCTCTTCCTCGTTACTTAGCATTCGCTAATTTTTATCCTATGATTTATGGAAAACTCAACAGGTATCGGTGAGCCATAGCAAGGACTTTAAAAATTCATCCGGCTTACATACTAGACATCCATCCAGCCACAATAGCTTTACTCTTTAAGGTAGTTAGTAATCTTTTGTATATTTTCCTTTCAAGATGATGTACATGTAATGGTTATAGTTGGACAGTACATCATCTAAACTTTATTTTGTGAATGGAAAAGTGTTGAAATACTTTCTTCCGAGTATTTTTATTTGCAGTATATTTCTGAATGTAGTTGTGATTGCTGAATAAATTATTGCTGAGTAACTAGATCCGGATATGGGAGGATCCGACGGCCCGGAAAACGGGGTCGTGACAATGCCACACGCAATTAGCACCTTCTGCTTGTACCTACCATACATATGAGTACCATCAATGCTAACAATAGGTCTGTAGTGTCTCCATGCACTGATACATGGACCAAATGACCAGAAAGCCCACTTGAAGACCTTCTCATAGCCACCAAAAGGTTCCCCATGGAGATCGGTCATAGATCCTGGAATTGAAGTCTCCAATGTACGAAACAAGTACGGCAATTCATTGTATGAAGCCGCCCAATCACCGTATAATGTCTCTATTCTCTTTCTCCTAGCATCCCATATCCTCCGACGACTCACCATGTACCCGAACTCATCAGAAATAGATTGCTGCAGGTACGAAACCTTCACTACTAGTGAAATCTTGATTTGATTCAGAATTTTCTATGTCATGAAGTTGCAATCAAGTTGAGGGTGGTCTTGGTTTGCTACACAGTGCAAGCAGGCATGTAGTGCATCTAATTTTGTAATCACAAAGAGGCCATCAATTGGGCGACGATGTCCACGCAACCGCCAAAGGCAACCTCTGCTCTTCTCGCTCAATAAATAACCCATACATGACGGTCAGATTCGTGCACCTCAAAATTGTAATGATGCTTGATGTGAAACAATTTGACCGAATAAACCAAGTCTTCTTTGGACTTAAAGGTCATCCCATTTCTCAACTCATCGGAACTTGCCATTCCATCATGAATATCCATCACGTCATCACCGTTACGGATGTAATCATCACCACCTCGTGTGTTATAAAAGGGAATGCCAGACTCAACACGCACCCTCTCGTTCTCATCGTTCAACATTTCACCATCATCATTTTTCATTTCATCATCAATGTTCGGTGGGGTATCCTCCATCATTCGATCAATCTCGGGATCGTGATCCTCCCCTATAATGTACATGGGGTCATTCAGAGATGGTCCCAAAGGTTGGGGAACAACATGTGCTCTCGGAGCCGTCGCATCAGCTTGGCGTATGCACATAGGAGCTCTTGTGCTTACAAGGTCAGTAAATAAAACTGGTCTGACGAGCTTCCCATCATCTCAACGTAGTTCAAAACATCGGCAATGTTACCATCATACTCCACATCAAGCAAAAAAGTCTCATTATTCTCTGTCATCTTGTGAAACACATGTAACTCTGAACCATTTGTTACGTCAAGACGAAATGCATTTGCAATCATCTCGACCAATCAATTGAATGTCAAACCCATCCCAATTTTTATGGGTTTCACCCGACCTCCCTCGTATCGGACTTCTTTGTCATCCTTACAAATCTTTCCACCAACACGTCACAAGCACAACACTTTCATTGCTTTGACTATCTTGTAAAACATGAGTAATTAAACTATGTGGCTTATACAAAACCGAAAAAAACATAAAACAAACAATGCTAGGGTTCCTCCAACAATGGATGAGATGAAGTACCTCTAGAAGAGGAATAGGAGGACGTGGCGGCACGGAAGGGGGCGTGCACGCGGAGGGAGCGCCTGGGTAGGGAGGAACGGCGGGGGCGACTCGCAGTTGGAGGAGGGAGCAGGGAGCTTGCCGCTGGTAGAGGAAGAATGGTCTGTGCGCGTGAAGGAGAAGGCCGTCGTGCGGCCTGTCTATATTTGAACCAAAGCCGTGACTTGAGGTTACGGCTTCCTTCAGTGGAAGCCGTGACTTCAAGTGACGGCTTCCTACTATATAAGCCGTGACTTGAAGTCACGGCTTCCTTAAGGTACTTAACAAAATATATATTCGCCTCCCTCAGACGAATTTACTTCTCAATATCATGATTTTTTTAGTTACATTTCTTTCCACATTTGTAGTTATCCACCTCCGCCTCGTCCCTATAATCATTTGGAACCCATCTTTCGCCACCATCCATGCTCCCCACATCCACCCACCCATCGTCACTAACGGCCAGGATTCGTCTACTCCATCACTCCCGCTCCTACAGTCATAGCCCGCCTTCCCCCACCCCCATCAAATCTAGGGTTTCCAATTAAACCCCTATCTGCACCTTCTCCGCTACTGCAGTCGAAGCCCTAAATCCCCCAATCATGGTCGGCGACGCCGGAGACAGCGGCGGGGCCGGTGGTTTCCACAGCCACGAAGCCATCGCTGCCGTCCAGGATGAGGATCCCTATCTCGGCGACGAAGACTACGACGACTACGACGACCTCTACAACGACGTCAACGTCGGCGAATCCTTCATCCACTCCGTGGCCCCCAAAGTCGACGATGTCCAACAGAAGACTCTGCCACCCCTGCCTCCGCCTCCGGCGGCCCCGTTGGTGGCGCTACAGGCGCCCAAGATTGAGGAAGTCCCGATCCCCGGCCTGTCCGCCCCGCAGAAGGCGAACGAAGGAGTTGGACTTGAGAAACCAGTGGCGGGCTACCAAGATATGGGTTTTAGGGAGAACAACAGTGAATCTTTGGCCGTAAAGGCTCCGCCTTTGCCAGGTACGGGCGGGATGAGGCACGATTCCGGGCAGTTCGGGACCCCGGGGTTTGCAAATGAGGGTTTTGCAAGGCCGGTCGGTGGAGTTGGTGGTGCTGGAATGGGAGGAAATGTGAATTATGGTCATAGTATGAGTAACGGTGGTGGGGGAGGTGGTGGGACAATGCTGTTTGTGGGTGATCTCCATTGGTGGACAACCGACGCTCAACTGGAAACGGAGCTCTGCAAGTATGGGCAGGTGAAGGAGGTGAAGTTCTTCGACGAGAAGGCTAGCGGGAAGTCAAAGGGATTCTGCCAAGTTGAGTTCTTCGACCCAATGGCTGCGGCTGCTTGCAGGGAAGGGATGAATGGGCATATTTTCAATGGGAAGCCATGCTCGGTTGCATCTGCTTCACCCTCGACGATTAGGAGGATGGGGGATGCACAGGTGAGCAGGAACCTGTCCATGGTGCAGAACCAGTCTTCAATTGGCCCCATGAAGAACAGGGTTGGTGGTGGTGTGCCGCAGGGTGGGAATTTCGGAGGGAGAGGCGGGCCTGGGGGGAATTGGGGAAGGGGTGGCGGTGGTGTCGGAGGGAGGGGGAATATGGGGAATATTAGGAACAGGATGGGTCCAATTGGTGGGAGGGGGATTATGGGTAATGGCGCGATGATGAACCCACCACCACCGCCTATGATGCACCCTGGAGGGATGATGGGCCAAGGTTTTGATCCGATGGGTGGTTATGGTCCGGCAATGGGGAGAATGGGAGGTGGATTTGGCGCTTTTCCTGCTGGATCTGCAGCTCCGTTTCCTGGTATATTACCATCATTCCCACCTGTGGTGGCTCCACACTTGAACCCTGCATTCTTTGCGAGAGGAATGACGCCTGGTGGGGGTATGGGGATGTGGCCTGACCCAAATGCCGGTGGATGGGGAGGTGAGGAGCAGTCGAGCTTCGGGGAAGATGCTGCGTCAGATCATCAGTATGGTGACGGTCAGTATGCCGATGGTAGCCATGGCAAAGACAGGGCTCCGGAGAAGGATTGGTCTGGGCCTCCAGAAAGGAAATATCGTGAGGACAGGGAAAGAGAGACAGGATCTGGGCAAGATTGGCATGAGAAGAGGCATTTTGATGACAGGGATGCTAGTCGTGATCGAGAGAGGGAAAGGGAGAGGGACAGAGAAAGAGAAAGGGATCGCGAAAGGGAGAAGGAGAGGGAGCGGGAAAGGGAGAAGGAGCGGGAACGAGAGAGAGAAAGAGAGAGGGAAAGGGATAGGGAAAGAGATAGAGAACGAGAACGTGAGAGAGACAGGTATCGGGATGAGAGAGAAAGGCACGGTGACCCCCGTAGGCACAGGGAGCATGAAGAGTGGGATCGAGGGCGGGCCTCCAGACCAAGAAGTAAATCACGAGAAGTTGAGCATTCCAAGAGGCGAAGGTTAACTCCTGAGCGGTAATAGAAAGTTTGACGTGGAAATGAAGGTTCTGAGTGCTAGAATGGTTTATTGTCTTTTTTCTGGAATGCTGCATCTGCTGATGCATTCTCATCCTATCGCTGCAAAATCTAGTAATAGGTACGCATAATTAGCATTTTCTATATTTTATTTAGTTGTACCTTTTATATTACTTTGTTTGATTTTTCTGTTACTCAACGAAAGGAATAGAATGTTATTGCTTGATGTTAATTTTGTATAATCATGTTCCATTTAATTTTGATTATCATAAATCGAAGGTTACTTCTTTTATCAGGAAGGAAAAATGATTAACTTATTTGTTATTGATTTCATATGTGTTTCAGAGGTGTCTCGAGGGCATATATTCATATTCATAGTTGAATTTATGGTGTCATTTGTTAAATTTTAGAGTTTCCCATATGGAGTGATTTATCATAGGTCTTTGTTGCCAACCTTTTTTCAATTTTAGAACGAAGTAGAAATTCATGATGGAATTTGGATGTGCGGGGATTTATGTTGTAGGATCTTTTCTTGCACCCAAACAGATATACATGACCGGACCAAAATGGCAATAGCAGAAATGTGCAAAGAATGATGGCAACATCAATGAAAATGCTAAGGTGGATGTATGATCATACACGTAGAGATCAGATTCGGAATGATGCGATTAGAATGAAAGTTGGTGTAGCTCCAATAAAGGATCAGATGAGAAAAACGCTTAAGATGATTTGGTCATTTGCAAAGGAGGTCGTCCGATGCACGAGTTAGAAGATGCGAGTTTTGGGATGTTAAGCCGGTTAAAATAGGGTGATGGAGGCCCAAGAAGTGTTGGAATGAGACTATCCAAAGGGATCTTACTTTTTTGGATTTAAGCCTCATAATATCCCAAGTTAGATCTGAATGGAGGCAATTACTTAATGTGGGAAAATGATTTGTTGTATACATGATCATGATCCTACCCATGACTGGCCCATACCCTCACGGGTTGGGCCCAAGCTTGGAATTGCAATTATGAAATATGATTGGGTGCAAGCTTGGCCCATAGCGTCCACTATCATGTCCATGCTTAGGATGGGCTATACTGGGCTTGACATGAACGACCTGATGCTCATCTTTAGTTGGGACTTGGGAGGGACAAGCTGGTTGCCGGGGCAATCAAAGAGTATTTTTGGGATATGTTAGGAATACAAAATGATATCATAGCTATGATTCCAGGTCATGCGTGCACTATATTAGTGCGGAGATTGTTTTTAGGATATCCAGGAATTAGAAAGGATATTGTTGCTACGATATGAGGTCATGAGAGCACTATATAAGTGCGAGTGTCACTTTCCTTGAGTCCATTCCTTTTTTTTCCAGTGCATGCCCATGTGTCCCCGCCTCCTGCTATTTTTAAGATTGCTCCTATACCTGTTCCTGCACCATTTCTTGTTCCCTAGGGTACTCGATCACAACCTTCTCCTTATCTTGCACAGAGTAATTCATCTTCTGAAACATTACAAACAAATTGTTTTGCTATCTCTAGTGAGATCGTTATAGGGATATATGCCCTCTAGCTTTAAGAAGGGTAAAAATTAGTGTACTATGCACTATATTTCAAGAGCAGTTTCCTTCTCCAGCCTTGGATCTTTCTACATGCGATTTGCAGAATCATTATCCATGATAAAAATTACAGTATTCATTTTGAAGCATTACACAAGTCTAGATGATGGCATGTCATTGAGGAGATGTTTGTTCTAATCACCCATGAGACATGGCAAATTGTAAATAAATTCACTTACAGATGACAAGGTTGTTGGATCTAAGATGGGTCTTTGCTGTGAAGTATAGTTCAGATGGTTCAATTATCAGATACAACACCTAGCTAGTAGCCAAAGACTTTACAGTTTACACAAACATATGTAGTTGACTTCTTTGATACAACATTTGTGGTCGACTTCTTTGATACTTTCTTGTATGATGCCTTTCTATAATATGTATTCTTCAATCTACATTAATACAACTTGATTGGTCCTTTTATCAACTTGACGTGAAGAATGACTTTCTCTACTATGATCTATAAAAGTTGTTTAAGCAATCTCCTGGCTCTGAGGTTCAGGTTGAGTGTCAGAGGGTATGCTTGCTGAAGAGTACTCTTGATATCCTTAAATAGGGTCCTCGAGGCTAGTACAAAATGGATATCGGAAGTTCTTGAGAATTTGGAGATCTTCATTGGATCATTCCTTGATTGTACATAATAGAAAAATTCATTGTGTGATTGTTGATATATGTAGATTCCATTGTTCTCACTGGGGATGACTCGGAAGATACTGTAGGAGTACGACAAGGCTACAGAGTAATTTTGTAATCAAAGATCTTGGACCACTGTGAAACTTTCTTCATAATGAAATAGCGCATTTCAAAAACGACTTTGTTTGCCCCCAAGGAAGTACAGAATACCGGGATGTTGGGATTTAAGCCAGTTCAGATCCCAATGGATCATTATTTTTTTCCTAAAAACGTTTTCATGTAATCCTATTTTTTTCTGAATAAAAAAGATGAATAATTTGAATGTCAACTACACATCGTAAGTAAGTTGATCATGGTTCATTTATTTGATAACCAGAGTCATTCTTTAATAATTGATCATTATGAGCCAAACTCTATAGAGTTTGAACCATTATTTTTTCTATCGTTAGGGTGGAAAACTGACCTAGAAATTCTCTTTCTTCAATTATGATTATATTATTATATATTAATGGACCTTCTGTCAAAACAAATGAATAGGACATAATCAAGATAGTACCAGAATTATGAAAATTTTAATTTTGACACCCATTCAGATTACATGACTTGTTAAAATCAAACAGTTGAATTAAGTTTGCTTAACTAACATAAAAATAGCATTCAAGTTATGCATTTTGCTGTGAACATGGCCTCAAATTTCTGCGAAATTCGGTCGAATTTCTGTCGAATATCGATATCCAGTCGAAATCGAAATTCGACCGAAATGACCGAAATATGGGGGTCCTAGTACAAAAAATGACTGAAATGACCGAAATTTCGGTCGAAACATGGCCTCAAATTTCAGCGAAATTCAGTCGAATTTCTGTCGAATATCGATATCCAGTCGAAATCGAAATTCGACCGAAATGACCGAAATATGGGGGTCCTAGTACAAAAAATGACCGAAATGACCGAAATTTCGGTCGAAATTCCACCATTAGTCGATACCGAAATGGTGACCGAAACCGACATTTAGGGCCTTGGGTCGAAATTCCACCGAAATTCCATCGAAATTCTGTTTTGGTCGATACCGAAATGGTGACCGAAACCGACATTTAGGGCCTTGGCTGTGAATTCATTATTAACAAGGTGTGTGTGGGTAGCCCTAAAAGATCGAATGGAACAATATGCAGATAAGTGAATATAGACAAGTAGATTCCTTACTTTAGGAGTTTCAAAATATTTCGTTAAGATGATTCAATATTTTTTGGGAATCAGACTAATAGTGATTGAAAATAAATAGGCATTCAAAAAAGTGCACGCTCAAACATCATTGACGAATTCATTATCTGGATTCAGTTCAATATTGAATATGAATGAATCTTTGTTCAAACAGTTCCAGTGGAAATAAATAATTACATTTGGCTAAAAAAGTACATAGCAAAATAAAAAATAAGGTATAGATACATTTAAAAGCTTTGCTTATCTTGTAGTAGCTTATTTTGTTACTTATACTTTTAGATTTTTTACATTTATGCCTCTCTTAGATTCAACAATATCAGTCATGCCCCTCCTTTTTTGCATTATCAGTTGTGCTACTGCCTTCTTGCACCATTCTCACTTGTGTCCTTCTGTTAGTTTAGCTATCATTGGGGTAAACCAGTGTTGCAGAAGACGATATTCGGTATTCAGTCAGAGGGGTCACTGAATAAAGAATAATCAGTATTCGGTCGACTATTCGGAATTATCCGGTTTTGTATTTTTTAATATAAAAATGATTTATAATACATATATTCTTATATTTTTATACATATATGGTTATTAGTTAACATGAATCCAAGATAAAAGTACCAATGAATATAATAGATATATAGAATTTGACATTTGTTGCGATACCGTGATAAAATGTAACCCATTAAAGCTGAAAATTGAAAATTAAAAAAAATAAAAAATCAAAAGTCAAACTCCAGTCGGCCTAATAGTCGAGCCAGTCGGCCGAATAGTCGGCCGACTATTGACAGACTGGAGGCCTGTTCAGTTCGGGGACCCCCCGCACCGCATAGTCGGACCGACTATTCGGGATAGTCGGCCGGCTATTGCAACACTGGGGTAAACCAAATCATGATTTATTCAAACTAAGGTTTGGTTAAGGATTCATTTATTACATCTATATCCCTACATGCTTGATATATTACACGTATAACCTATTGGTGGGAGGGTTAATGTTCTTCTTCTCGCCCAAGTCCTTCCTCATGCGATCGAGCCTTCGCGGAGCTCCTGGAATGTGCTCCAACTCCGATGATGTTGTAGAAGCCCTCTAGGTCTTGTGAATGATCGGAGGAAGGCTCACAATAATAGAGATGACGTGATGGTCTTGAGGTGAGCAAAATGATATCAGGAAGATGGGTTCATGCTGATGCTGCCAACTCAGCTCCGACTGAGGGTCGATCATGGGTGCTATAGAGATCAGAAGACAAAAAGGCAATGCCAATGGGACATGGAGGTCCTCTGGGAGTGTATGGAGAGAGGGAGGACCTTATGGATCTTGACCATGTGCAAGGGCTTAGAAGGAACGTGATGGTTGGGTTGCACATAAGGAGATAGTCAGATTGATAGAAGAGGTTTGAAATCACATGAACCAGAAGTTTGGAGGAAAGAAATACAAAGTTGTAGAGGATTGGAAACAAAGAAGAAAGAAAACAAAGAGGATCGTTATTGCGCAGGTGTTGTTCGTTTTGGAGTGTTGTTGGTTCCTGATCGAAGTTCGCTCTTGCGCGGCTGCAATGATGCGGGATTCTTATCAATCGAGATGAAGCGGATGTTGCGGTGAGGTCTGTTGCAAGAGGGTTGGTGGAGCTTTGGCCTAAGCGAGGCTCATCTCTAATGTGCAACAACTTTGGCAGGTCCTGTAAACAAAAACAAGGTTCGAGCACTACAAGCTTGGTTGGAATGTCACTATCGAGGGCGATTGACAATTTGGAATTGAAAGATGGATGCTAGGAGCGAGAGGAGTGAAGGAGGAGAATGTTTGATTCTCAGTGGTGATTTGGGGATAAATGGAGAAGTTTTTTTAAGCCCGATTAATGGAGAAGTTTAAAGAGAGAAGGGGCAGTTGCATAGGTTTAATTCTTGGTTGTGGTTTGGGTTCAGAGGAAGGAGTTGGGGAAGAATTAAGAAATTTCACATCTACCCTTCCTTTTCTTTATAATTACGATTTTGACTATAACTTAATATTTGTACCCTAGGTTTTCTTTCTAATTACCTTTGTGTCCAAAAGTTAACATCATATTAAGAGGTGTGTGGATATCAACTAACCCGAGGGGCGCAAGTGATAATGATGCAATAAGGTACAAGTCTATAGAGATTGGAGATACAAGTCGCTACAAGCGGTTGGCTAGAAAACTACTTTGTTTGCTCATCACTAGGTTATATATCTTGCTTGCAGTTAGCATGCTTAGTCATTTTATGGATTATCTTGATAAGGCATAATGTGATGTACGCATGATGAATCTGAGGTCCATCAAGTACGAGAATTGGTATTTACCAAGGGGTCATTATAGATGCTATAGCTTATCTCGATGATGATTATGCATGACATCTATTGGATAGAAAGTCCACCATAAGCTTTTGTACTTCCTTGGTAGGAAATGTGATCACTTAAAGGATCAAGAAACCAACAATAGATTCCCGCTCTAGTGCAAAGAGCGAGTACAAGGCAATGACTCTTATAGCTAGGGGTGCACGTAGATCAGATAAAATATGTAATCCGATCCAATTCGATTTGAATTGATTTAGTTTTATCATTATAATGGATTGTATGAGATTGAGATTTTGACAACAACAAAAACAACAAAGCCTTTTCCCACATTAAGTAGGGTCGGCTATGTAGATTCTTTGCCTCCATTCAGATCTATCTTGGGTCAGTCTCGTACTTAGATCCAAAAAACTAAGATCCCTTCGTATAGTCTCATTCCAACACTTATTGGGCTTCGCGAAAATGTAATTTTCCACTCTAGGTCTATCCTTGAGTCCTGGACACTGCAAGTCTTTCTGTAACATCCTTTCTTTTTAGCAATATATATGGGGTGGGCACCATAACATGTTCCCCCCTTTTTGGGCTAAAAAACACTTCTTGGACCTTCCTCGCCCTCTCTTAGTCAGCTCAACATCCCAAAACTTGCACCTCCTAACTGGTGCATTAGCCGACTTCCTTTGCAAATGGCCAAACCATCTTAACGATTTTCTCACATCTTATCCTCAAGTGGAGCTATACCAACTTTCCTTCTGATTGCATCATTCTGAATCCGATCCATACATGTGTCCACACATCCACCTTAGCATTTTTATTTCTGCTACTGCCATTATCTGCACATGTCTATGGTTCACAGGCCAACATTCAGATCCATAGAGCATAGCAGGTTTCACAGCTGCTTTGTAAAACTTTCCTTTGATTTAAAAGGATTATTCTTATCACATATAATAGTAGAGGCTCCTCTCCACTTTAGCCAACCTGCATTTATTATATCAGTAACATCTCCATCAATGTCCCATCATGTTGCAAAATAGATCCCAAGCATATAAAAGAATCTCTCTTCTGAATTGAGATTTTGAAAATACATCGAATTATGGATTCGATTGGATTAGATTGATTCTCTCAAAAAAAATATGGATTGAATCGGATCGCTACCGGTCTGATTTGATCTAATTCATTATTCTGTTAATATTATATATGATAACTATTAACATTTACAACTTTCTTTCTTATTTTACTTTATGAATTCTACCCTCAATAGTCTAGTGACCCTTTAATTTTAATTTAACATGTAACATCATGCTAGGAATAAAAAAATCCAACTATTTATTCTACATCTCACCAACCAACTTCACAAACTGACAATGTAAGTGCTGGGACTGTGCATCTCCTTGTCAAAGTATAGCTTACTTCATCTTTAGATCAATTACCTATGCTCCAACCTTAACTCCCCAGGACCACCTTCACTGCCTTCTTTTGTTGTTTGGAGATGCATACTACGACCTTCTTTCCTATCTCATTTTCTAGCCGCAAATGTAAATCATACACATATGCTAATGTTGTTGCCTTCTAGGTCAAGTTCTTCCGCAGTTGTGTGCTATCTTTTGGTTACGTTCTTTTTGATCCAAAACTAATACTACTATATTTTCTACATTTCTTTTTATAAAGTTTTATAATTATTGTAGTTAACTTAATAATTGTGCTAACTCTGTCGCAACATTCTTTTTTACATTGATTCAGCACAAAACTATAATCCAAATGTTAAGTGCTACTAGCTAGAGCGTACACCATGTAGGGGAGAATATAGAAGTTTAAAAAATTCGACTCAATCTGATTCAATCCATAGTCTGGTGGCTTGGATTGGTTTGGATTTGAATGTTTAATGGATTGGTTGAGAAACGCATAATCCATTATGGTTGGATTGTACATGGATTAAGATAAAATTTGATCCAACCCGATCCATGTGCACCTTACTTAAAGGCATTGAATTAGTATGTATTCGATTTGTACTTACAAACGTACCCATAACTTCTATTGGGATGATCTAGCTCAGATATGACAACATGGCAACTTTACATTTAGCCAACAACCCCATATTTCATTAATGCACAAAATATGTAGATGTTGACTGTCATTACAATAAGGATTTGTTACAGAGAGGTTATTGCACACATTTATATGATGATTCTCTCTTGTAACCCTAACCCTAAGACTCCACCTATACAAGGAGCTTGTATGCTATTGTAATTAAGTCATTACACTAGTGATTTGATACAGAAAGGGTTACTACTGTGCACATCTAGTGTGACTTCGGATAACTGTTGACATATTCACCAAGCAAGCATGTTGCCACACTTAATTTCAGAGATGTCCTAGCAATTTGAGAATGATTAATATATATGCTCCATCTCGAGAGGAGTGTTGGGAGATATTTTTGGTTCCATATACTTAGAGGTACATTTATCTTTTCAATGTATGATGACTATCTCATGTAACCCCAATCCTAAAACTCCACCTATATGAACTCTTATTTCCATCTACTATCACGTTTACCCACAAAATGGCCGTCATAAAGCACTAATCAACTTGCTTCTTATCGGTCAAAAAAGCCCAAATAAGCCATCATTGGTTCATTATCTATATTCCATCTGATTATTGGTGAAATCAAACCTTCTAAACATTACTTATTCTATACCACAATGAAACCCTTGGGGGGGGGGGCACTTCACGTCTCTCCACTTTAACTAATTCATTGTAACTGTTTACTTTCTTATCTTCCACACAAACATCTATTCCTTCTACTCTCCCTCTCTCCAAGATCCTTTCCCTTTCTCAGTCCAAAGTGCATTTGTTCTACCTAACAAGGTAACAGCTGCTATGGGCCCTATTCTACCTGCACTCACCTACTTTTGTTAACCCCTCTGTATCAATGTGAGCTCCATCACCTCACCTCAATCACCTCCTTTGCCCTCATTTTCATTGATGCACATGGAAGACTCTTCTGCCAAAGCCTCTTGAAGACCTCGCTTGAATGAGTACCTCCACGATGATGTGTTGTATTTTTTCCTTGCCAATATGTTTTTGTTGTCATGCAACAATTCCATCTACGGGCAGCAAGGTTGCCACTAGTATAATGAGAGGTGGAAGGAACCCCCATTTTGGGAGTGCAGTGCAATCCTAAATTGCAAAAGGAAAAATCTAGGAGTGGAGCGCAAGCCCTCACTCTAACAACATGGCTTTCATATGATGGCTCAACAAGCAAATTAGAGTGAATGGCATAAACCTTTGGTTGTTGTGTTCTTTAGAGATTGAAGCTTCGTTTTTTCTAAAACCTGAATCTGATTGTTGTTCCACGAGTTGGTTGAAGAAGGCTTGGAAAGGTCTCGAAGAATCGAATTCATGTATGTGGGTGGTAGGGATGAATGCCCACCCGAGATTGAGGTTTTTCTCGGCTTAATTGTTGGACTTCCATGCGTTCTTGCACAATTTATTCTGTTATGTGCAACATTTTTCTTAGCTGTGAAACTTTCATTCAACCTTCCATAGCATAATATTTGGTCAGGATTGGCAAAAGGTTACATGACAAGGATCAGCATAAGTTGTGCATGGGATCATGCCAGCTCTCTTTCTGATTAAAACCTATAGGGCTAAAAAAAGTATTTGATGACGTTCTTGGAGTTGGTTCACATTGCAATTGTTTACCTGCAAGTCCAAGTCTGCCCCCTTTGTTCATGATCAAGAGAGGGGGATACCTCAGATTACCTTGCAATTTATAATTTTTTGGAGTTGCCTGAGACAGGCTTCTGGTTGGGGTTTGTCAATCGTGCTTATGTTCATGGCTGTCTTTATATTTGTGATGGTTGTTATTAAACATTGTCACACCAATCTCACCTCTGCTTTATTTGGACTAGTAGAACAATGTCTTGAGGGTGAAGATGAAGATTACTACGCGGAGGATTTATTTTGCCATTTGATCTTTACAACCCTAAACTCTAGTATACTAATCACCTAGAATTATTCTGTTTGATTTTATGCGACCTTGTGGTCACCATCCATTCCAGTTATGAACCAATGCAGGCTTTGCTGGTTACTCTTATTTTTTGTTTGTCCATGATATGCCTCCTTTGTTTGCAATCTTTGGAGCAACTTTGGATGGAACGAAGAGTCACTGTTATTGACTGATGTACACATTAGTCACTGTTATCGACTTCTATCATGTAATAACTGACCGATTTTGTATTGCAGAACGTTGGAGATTTCATGGACTGTCCTACTGGAGATGTTTTTATCTGCCTTTCTTTTGCAATGCTGCGAAGCCTCTTCTACACAATAAAAAGCAAACTATTAATGCAAACTTATGTACTGTCATGTTTTCCAACTGTTGGAGGCTGGTTTATATGTTTTCTTGCTCTCCTCTGATCTAGGACTAGATGGATTCACTTTATGCTATGTATCTTGAGATGTATGTCTTGCTGTACCTCGGTGTGTGGTCTTGTAATTTATTTTATAGAACTAGAAGGTTGTAATGAGGATAGAAGGTGGCATCCACTGGATGATTAGGTTCTATATACAAGAGTTGTTTAGCTGACCAATATAGGAGGGATAAAGGCCATCATCATTGTATTGAATAGTTGTAAGTCGAGCGACATAAGGATTTGAAGCGCTGGCTAACACCTCAACTCGGCTTCAGTGTTCGCCCCATAACTAATGTTGTTTCTCTGCATGTTTTTTTAATCTGCAGAGCATCTCAGCTGTAGCTGTTTTTCATGTATCTTATCCGTTGTAGGTTGGAATGTGGGGAGCATGTGGCTCTTGTAGGTTGAAATGTAAATATTATTCTTGTAGGTCGAAGTGTATCATATCGTTAATTTTATATCCAAATGCCCCTGGGGAGGGCTTGTTTAACTGCAGCTCTCTTTTTTTATCCATAGTATGTTCTCTAAGTATTTAACTTATGTTTTAGGTTGTTTATATCTTTATTAGTAATGCAGACGAGAAGGAACTTCTGTGATGACTTCTATGTTAAAGGATATGCAGAATGCTTTAATTGGTTTGTATGCAATGGTTACTTGTAACAATTTCCACTTCTGTGATAGTTGCATGAATCCCTTTTAACAATTATGTTCATGTATGGAACGATGAACCCTTTTCTTTACATATTACTTTTTCATGGGTTATATCAGAATGTTGGAATCACTGCTGGGTCCTTTAGTATATTTTGCATTGAAAGAAGGGAAATATTTCTATCTTTAGAAGGATGATATGGTCGATACTTGATAGATCTGTTTTTAAGAATCCACTCTTACATGCCTCTGGGGCCTGTTTCATTGCCTGTTTATTCTTCGGTAAGCGGATCACTTGTTTAAGCAATCCCAAGTTTGGGGATCGGGTTACCTGCTTTTTATTCATAATTCCTTGGTTAGACTTAATAGCGTTAGTCCTGTGTTAACTAAACTATTCCTTACTACATTCAAATAAACAAAGTCAACATAAACAACATACCCTAATTGTAATTACAATTAATGTAACTTATGATTATGATTTGTGGCTTTTTGTAATGTTGCTCAAGTAATTGTTATTTGCATGTATTTGTAAAGGATTTTAGCACAATAGATAAGGTATATGAATATGGTAAGTAGTGTTTGAATTTTATATCAGCTCTAAGCCTATGACAATCTGATTGTGGATGGTAAGTAGTGTTGGTAATCAACATATTACCTAAGTATCAACAAAATTAATGCTAGAAATCTCTCGTGAACTATGGTTTTTTGACCAGGCATTGTATCTTCCGGTATATCATGGAGTTGGACATTTTTAGGTAAACAAACAAGTTGCAATGCAATATATTGCATTTTCATTGTTAGGAAGTGTGCCGGCTTGATCGGTCAGTTGATGACTGCCTAGATGGGGTGTTGACTTAATTGATTGGTTGATGATTATCTAGATGGGATCATAGCCAGATGAGATGTTGGGCAATCCTATGATAAAATCTATGGGCATGCTTACCCATTTCCGCTTAATGAATAGAAAGCAAATTCTACAAGCCCGCAACACATAGGTTAGCCTCAATATACTAAGACATAACACTATCACATAAGAATGCCACTTTCCTTCTTCGTTCACACCACCAGTAGAAGTGGCTCATGTCTCTATTTGTCTTTATAGTGAGAGATGAACCATTAGTCGATAATGATGATGGTTCTAAAGAAGACCATTAGATAAATCCCTAATTATCATCTTAATATTTATTATCCCTCTAGCTTAAACAAATTCCATTAATTAATCCTAAATGAACTTTAATTAATAATTAGAATCTTGTAAACAATTCAATCATAATTATTGTCTTAATAAGTAGCTATGTGTTATACATATATATATCTATATTGTTTTATTAGGTGTTTTCTTAATATATAAAAATCACATAAAAAATAGATTAATATTGTAACTAATAATATGTATATTACTATTATTTAAAAAAATAAAAAAATATATATTAAAAGAAATAAATTAAGTATATTTATATCTATACAAATAATTGCAAAAAAATAATATGTTTGTATAGATGATGCATTTTGACTATGATATCTATATGAAAGTTGTAGATCTTGAAGAGATCTAGAACTTCCATTTAGATCATTTTTTTAGTTAACCTTATTTATTATTTATTTTATACTATTTTTTCTAAGTCCTATTTTCAGATTGGGTCACGTGGCCCAATCACTACTCGATACTTAGCGGGGTATATGGGTTATGCCTCTCTTGGTAACCGTCCGATCTCGCCTTTGGTCTGAGCCCTCTGATCAGCTGATCAGAGCGATCCGATCCCTTCATTCACGCCCAAATTTAGGCCGTTGGATCTCAAGATCCAATGACCCAGGTCCATCGTCAACCTCCATCAGTTGAATCCAAGGGACACATCCTTTCGTGGACGTTGGTTCTCAGATTTCTCTACGATAACCAACGTATCATCTCCCCACAACTCTGGTGCGTTAACAAAGTCCTTTCATTCCTCTTTCACACCCTAACCTCCCTTTCCTCTAACTCACTCACGTGCCTCGCCTGGAGGTGGTTGAAACCACCCTCCTGAAACGGCTCAACCTCCTTCATTCGTTGATTAAAAGCCTCACCAACCTCCACTTTCTCACCTATTCGCCACTCGAGCGAGGTTTCTCTGAGCCCCAATAACTTTTAAATGACAGTTAAAGTCCTAATTGGTGAGTGAAGAAGGAGATCACCTCTGGTGATATCCTTGGCAATTAAACCAAGTTGCATACCTGAGTTTGGTGCTTCGAGATTCAAGGTTAGCCTATCTTGTCAAGCGAAGACCTACAAAGCCTTCAAGCTTCGGATTTGGCTAAGATTCAACCACAAGTACCTCAGTGCTTCTCCATTCATTGTTCCCATGTAATGTAAATAATCATTTCTTCTTAGCTTCTCCGTTTTATTCTCACCCATCCACATACTCGCGCACCACTCTGAAATCACCTACGCCATCATCGTGGTTCACCGACCTTCACGGAACCAACACCCCAATCTATTGAACTCAAGATCATTCCATTCCTTTCAATCTTCAACCTTTGTCTACAAGATGAAAGACCCATTAGGGCTCCGCCTTATTCCACCTTTGGTCAACCCTCTGACCATCTCATTCTATCCATCATTCCCCTTGTGCATTGGCGTTGTCAAATAACCCTGCAGGTATCGAAGACCATCAATGATCAGAGGCTTACATGCAACTCTGTTCTCTTTCTTCTTGCTCCGGTCAGCCAGCATCGACACAACTATCTAGACCTCTTCGGAGCATCCTTGACCCACAAGCTCCTTCGCTAGACCCTCATCGACAAGCCTGACCTTCTGATGGATATGTGATTCATCACTCTAAAATATGAAAATAGAGCTCTGTACTCGAGCATTTAGCATCATTTAATCATCTATTACACATTATTATCATTCATGCACTTGTAAATAATATCTGCATTTTAGCATGCATAATTGCATAAATAAAGAAGCCAAATTCTCTTGTAAAATATCACATGTATAATACCATATTTTCCCTTCTTTTTAATTATTTTTACCAACTCAAAACAAAATAAAATCAACCCTAAAGTGTAGATATTACTAATAGTAACAACAAAAATACCAAAAAGATACTAACTTGTATATTTTCCTAATAAAATCCAAACCCTAGTTTTTTGAGACTAAAAATCGTAAATGTCAATATCTCTATTATACAGTCTCCTGTGGACATCTACTCACTTTTAAATTATATATATTCAATTATCTACAAAATAAGATCACATTCAAAAGAATCAGAGTTCTTATGTGAAACTTGGATTTTGGGACCTCATTGTATATTGCACATATTGTCTAATTTGACCCTATTATTTTATGTACAAAAATAATTCTTTTTGATTTATTTATTATTTATTTATTTTCTTTGATTTATGTTTTAATAAATTGTGTAAAAGTCCGAATAAAAATTGAAGCAAAAATCAAAGAAAATAAATACCTTGGGTATGTATATATAGTCTGTACATGTGCTCCCTTTATTTTATTTCTTTATTTTCGTAATCATTAAAAAATTAAAAAAGATTAAGTTTAAATATTTATTTTATATTTAATCTTATTTTATTTTGATTTTTACCTTATTTAAAAATGATAAAAATTTGCAAAATAAAAAAGTACGGTATTTTATATCTATAGAGTACCACCGAAGATACTTTTTGTAAGTATGATCTATTTTGATTTTGGGTCCTTCAAGAAAGTTGTAGATCTCACAAACAACTTTCATGCAGATCACTTTTTGAGTTGACTTCGTTTGTTTTTTATTTTTCTTTTAATTTATTTTTTTTGATTTTTCTAAAAGCGACACGTGGTAGATCCTAGAGCGACCACATGTCACACCTTTTTATTTTATTTTATTTATTATTTATTATTTTATTATTTTTATTTATACTTATTATTTTACGTAATTTAATTATTTTATTTTTCCTTGCCACGTGGCTCCCCGACGCCTTTCACGTGGCCCCTTTTCTTCCCCAGCAGGCCGCCTCCTACGGTGGCATGCGCCGCCCCTGCCTCCTTCGATGCTGACCACAACCACCTGCTCCCTACGGCGACCCACAACTGCCGTGCATGAATGTCATCCCTCCCACCTTTTCCATCCACGATATCCACCCCTCTCCATCTTTTTTGCCATGCCCTAACTTCCCATAAAAGGGGGTCACCCCGCCGCGCGCCCCATCCTCCATTCCATGTGTCAGAAAAAGTAGCGAGCTCTTAGAGCTTCGTCGATGATAGCGACCCAACATCCTCCTCGAGCAGCGACCCTCCCACAAGTGAGATCTGCGACTTGCCCTTGTGTAGCAGTGAGATTCAAGTTCAGCTGTAGAGCTTCAGTCCTAAACACTGAGGACTTTGAGGCAATGACCCAGAGAGACAAGCTTCACCCCGCTCGCTCCTCCCACGACGAACACAACATGTATTATCTTAACTCTTCTTCTTTCCCTCCTTCTTCTTCTGCCCCCTTCTTCTCCTTCTTTCTTCCTCTTCTTTCTTCTTATATTTCTTCTACTTCTTTTGCTCTTGCTTTCGCTTCGTTTTTCTCCGTCACCACTCCACTCTCCATCTCCGCACATACGCCATCCACCCGCTCTGCCTCGATTTTGCAGCACCGCCAGTTCCCCTACCACATCTCACTTTCGCACTATCCTTATGCTTCACCACCTAAGGACGCACGTCCAAGCACCACTGAGCCATTGACGCCGCGCCTCCGACCCTCTCCCCTTGACACCCCTTCTGCCTCGACAGCGGCGCAACGCGACTCCATTACCCCTGCTCCAGACATACTCTGCCACATCCTCGACACCTGGACGAGCTCCTCCATTGCTCGCCCTCATCGCAGTCGTACCTCATCCTTCAGGAGGAGCCACCGCAACTCCGCCACCTCGACCTCAGGCGTGTGTCGCCTAAGGTTTGAACGTATTCATTCCTGCGTTTGGTTCGTGGGTTATCCAGGGGTGGATAACCCGGTTTTGTGTTAGTGTGTTTGGTTGGTGGGTTAAGGGTTGGGAGGATTTATGTGATGTGATTGTATTGGAATTGGAAAAAGTTGGTAGTTATTATGATATTATTGTATTGAAATTTGAAAAAGTGGGTAGTTGTTGTGATGTGATTGTATTGAAGTTTGGAATAGTGAGTAAAGTTGAGTATTTTATGATTTTTAGATGATATGATGGTATAATATATAATTTTTTTGATGGTAAGGGAGTGGGCCCCACTGGTGGGTTGGGAATATGGGTTTTGGGGGTTACCCACCCAAAGTGGGGGGTAACCCCCCAACCAAACGCCCAGGCCCACATCCCTTGCCCTTCGAGTGGAGAAGTCATGACTTCGCCGCTTCGACCCCCATGCGCCTCCACCCACCGATCTCTCATCCAAAGCTCTTGGCTCGGACGAGCCGAGCCTTTCTCGTGAGCCACGTGCAGGCTCGAGAGGTGAGCTTTAGCTTCGTCCATCCGTACCTCAGCCTGCACCCAAAGCCCCCTCCGAGCCACGCATGCACATGCTGCGTACATGTGTGGGAGGATAAATTGCAAGGCACCCCCAAACTTTCATCCAATCGCACAGAAGACCCCCTCCAACAGACACATGCAATGTACATGCCTCCTTGGAGAAATTGCAGGAAACCCATGAGGGTTTTGGATAATTTCTCTTAGGCCCCTGACATCATATTTTTCACTATTTTCAATTTATTCGGTATTGCATTTAGACCCTTGTCCTGGCATCTCACTTTAAACTATTATTTTTTTTTTATCATTTTCTCATCTTAAAAATTGCATGTTGTAGCTCAAATAGTTCTTTATCTAGTGATTAATTATTTGCAATTTTGTGAGTTGTAATTTATTACATTTTCTTTGGTGTCAAATTTCATATTTTCCCATCTATGAGATTAAATCTCTTTAAATTGATTCTAGCTCTAAAAATTCCTGAAAAACCACGTTAAGTATATTTAGTTGTGCTATACAATGTGCCAAAAAAACATCTCATTTTCGCGCATCTCTAGGTTGAAATAAAAGATTTTGTGATATGAGTAGTTGATTTTTAATTAACTGTACACTTAGTATTTTGAGGAAATAAAAGTTGTTCTGGATACCTATGTCTTAGAACTATCTCTGATAATTTTATTTCCGAGAAATAGATAGGTTTGCTATTTATTAAAATTAATTTACAAACAATCACCTAGTCTGCATATTTAATTCATAATAACTTTATTTTGCATTAGAAAATTCCAAAAAATCATAATAGCTTAATTTTGTATATTTTCATATTCTGACCAAGTTTTAGGATTTTTAGAATTCATTTGATTGTAAATTGCAGTTAAACCCCTAAACTTGCCAAAATTTGAATTTCTTGATTATTGCATAAAAAAAATGCTTCTCTCAAAACCTAGTATTTATATTATTTGTAATTGACCTAAGTAGACAGTAGCCTCCCTGAGTTTGACCTTGGGCTCGCCCAAGTAAAATAAATCTGACCACTCGCTTTAATTAGTAAATTAATTTAAGTGGTCTTTCCTATTAATCCAAATTGCCTGCCTACAACGAACATTAAATCGTTAATTCCACATTATTTGTGAGGGCATTTCAGGGTTCATCACCCTTCATCCATGACTTAGGAAGAAGGAGGAGCAAATCGTGCTTCGATGCTATTGTGCAAGGAGGAGGAGCCCCCCCTTCGAGCTACCTATACCATAGGATCGACTCGATCCTACGGCGTAGGAGTCTCCACATATCACATGCTTAACCTGTAGCCTTAGAACCATTCGGGCCATAACCGAAGCGCCACGCTGGACCATGCGTTCCGAACCAGCGAGCGTCGTTGGAGACTCACTCTAGACCTAAGTTCACGTGCAAGCGACACCTGTTCTTGGGTAATCTGCTCTCCTGCCCTTGTAACTTCTTGATTTTGCATTTATACCCCTACACAGGGGGGTATCTTATAAAAGTTAAGTGCAACATTTTCTCTATTTTAGTCCATCCAGTCCATGTAGGGACATGTTTATAATAATTTCTGATATTTTTAAAATATTATCTTTGAATTTAATGCCCTAACTTACAGGTTGAATATCTTTTTCATGTGATGTCCATTTTAATGAAATTGGTCTCGTTTGAAAGCTAATTTCTTGATCTTTAATTTGGTTTAGTTAAATTCCTATTAGGACATTTTTATTACAAAGTAAAAATCATAGAGATCAAGCTATCTTTCTACTGTGATTAGTTATCCCAATTACACATGATTGCTTCATTTAATGCTTCCTTGGTTTCCTGATTGACCTTAAATCATAAAAATCTAATTAGGTTGTTAGAATCATTTCTCTAAAATATCAATTCCTGATTATACTTTGATTAAGGTGCCTTGTTGAATGAATTATCAATTGACCAACTAAGTGATGCATTGAATAATTGGAGACATCGGAGCTTTCTAATTGAGCAGTTATTTGGATATCTTCTTTCTTAACTCTATCTGTGGATTAATTAATAAATTAGGAGCTCATGGTATACTTGTTGTGCTCATTGTGTTGAACTGCACATTGTTGCATTGGTCATATAATTTTTGTGCATTCTAAGTAATTGCATTTAAAACCAATAATAAAATGTGATTTTTACCCGGCAAACCCTAAAAACTTTGCCAATCACCTCCACGACCTTTGAAACAACCTAATTCCCCCCTCGACCCTGTAAACATGCCAACTCTTACCCCATGAACCCTCTGGGTAATATGTTTTAAGCCCGTGGGGGTTCTTGGGGTAATTACGTTGTGCAAAAGGTCGTAGAGGCATTTTAAAACGTTTATAAGGTCTGCTAGGTAAAAATCCCAAAAAAATGCATGCATTATGTTGCATTAACTTGACATAGATTCCACTGATAATTCACTTAATTAGATACTAATACATTGGTTTAATTTACTAATTGCTCGTGTCCTTGCGTTCGACCGTGGACTTATCCATGATAAATTAAACCGAGTCACTATTCACAGATATTCTACTCGATTTTTATAAATTGTTTAAGCAATCATATTACAATGAAGTGATATTAAAAAAAATCTATTTAGCGATTCATCAGATGGCGCCGTTGCCGGGGATACGTCATAATTAGTTGGATTATTTAGGTTTAAATATTGACTTAGTGATTTTAGTGTAATTTAGGTCTTGTTGTTTTGTTGACTATTTTGGTTCTACGTTTGATTTTCTGTTGTATTATTTGTCTTCTTATAGCTAGCTTAAGTTTCTTTCTGAATTATCTAATCTATAATTGTTTTGTGGCAGGGCCTATGGAGTCGACGGAACCTGAAGTGACGCGGATGCGACGGGCTTGGAGCGCGATCTAAGTTGAGTTCAAAGCTACTACTTCAGTAGATATTTTAGCTAGCTTGTTTAATTTGTCATTTTGTTGTAATAATTAGTTTAATTGCCCATTTATAATATTTCTCTTCTGGGATCTCGCATGTATAGAAAAAGGCCTTTGTTGTTATTTTTTATGTTGTGGTGTGTCGAGGACTCGCGGGGACTCGACTTGAGTGGCAATGTTTAGGATTAGGCATTCATTTCAAATAGTCAAACTTTAGATCATTTTGCATGAGTCCAATTGTAAAATAGGGCACCATTGTTTACATCTTGAGATTTACTCATTTCGCAGATTCATTAATTTACGTACCTAAGTATGTTCAACTTAGCTTCACATTAAAAAGATTTCTATCCGCTAATTGAAATACTACTTAGGATGCAGTTTCTCGCCTTGCATTCATACAATGTAATTCTCTCAATTCAGTACAACATCCCACCTGTAGAGAACTAGTGTTAATTGTGAGGATCGAAGTTCCTAATGCCAGGTCTTGGAGGGCCTGCGATGTCCGACAAGTCGGATCCGACGATCGCTATAGTTGCCTCTCCCACGATACTAGGAACTCAATCAAATGCAAACAGACAAACAATCAACCCATGATATAGATAAAACAATGAATAAATGCGAGGTGAAATTTATTATACCCTACAAAATGTGTATAGTAATAAAGTAGTAGGGGTCAAACCATTAAAAGAAATTTGGGATAGGTATAATTATTACTAATTATAAAACTAATAATAATTATTTTTGTACTTTTTCTATTTTTTTGATTTTTTTGTGAGTTTTTAAGTATATCAATTTTCATGAATTTTATTTGTTTTATATATTTATATATTTTTGATTTTTTACTTTCTTTTTAGTTTTGCAATTTTTTGGTTTCCTTTTGTTTTTAAAGGTATAATATATATCTATATATAATAATATATATTATAAATAAGATATATAAAATAGAATAAATAAATATATGTATATATACATGAACAATCCTTTTTATTTTTAAAGGGGGTTTAAATATAAAATATGTATTTATAATTAATAATAATCAATAAATAAATATATTAAGTATATATAATATATATATAGGTTTTGATAATTTTAAATATTGCTATATATAGTCAAAATTCAGAAAATATAATCCTTTTACGTTTTCAATATTTTTCTCTACTTTTATGATTTTTAATATAATATTTTCTAATTTTTACGTATTTTAATGTATTAAATATACCAAAATAGTAAATTATATAAATAGGCTGAATAGCTTTGAATTTAAAATATTAAATAGGTTCAAAATTTCTCAAAACTATTTTAATATATACTATATATGATAGATATAAATATATAACAGAAGATTATTTTTTAGGTTTTTAAGGAATTTTTATAAGCTTTCTACGATTTTGTGATTGTAATGTTTTCTTTTTTTGTCATTTTTGATATGAAGTTATAGTATATAATAATAAGGAAAAATGGGGTTGCCCCATGGGGGAGCTAACTTGGCTCCCCCATTTTCCTATATTTTTTACGTTTTTTGAAAAATAAATCCCTGGAAATACATCACTATATCCCTATATTATGTCATTCAAGTTTCGTGAAAAACAGAGACTCCTGTGGCCTCCATCTAGATAATCGTTTTTAATGGTCGTAGAATTGTTGAAATCGATGCCATCTGGATGGGGGACATATGAGTCTTTATTTCGCATGAACATAATAATGAAAATCGATAGAAGTATTTTTTAAAAATAAAAAAATACAGAAAAATGGTGCAGGAGGAGCCAAGTTAGCTCCCCCTGGGGGCAGCCCCATTTTACCCATAGTTATATATATTATACATTTTTTGAATTTTTAAATATATTTTTATATTTTTTGTATTTTTATGTAAACATGGAATAAATAACTCATTTTTGATTTTTTATAAATCGTAAAAATACTTAAAATGCCTAGCAAAAATTATACGCAACAAGTCTAAACAACATGCATATTATATAATTTCCTATGATTTTTAGATATAATATGCTATTTATAAAACTAAATATAAAAAAATAAAACTAAATTACTGGTAGGGACCTATATGAAATTCATCAAAATTTTTTATGCATTTAATAACACTATTAAGAATTCCCGAGGCATTCAAGAAAACATTTCGATTAATTTTGTATTTAAAAACAACATGGCGAGGGTATAAATGTAATAGAATAGAAAGTTAAGGGAATGCACACAATTTTTACAAAAATATAACTCTAATTATAGCATTTTCTGGACGAAATAGAAACACTAAAACCCGAAAGGGCACATGCAAAGTACCCTACCTCATGTGTGGGCGCACAGAGGTGAGCTGGCATAAGACCTCAATGCAAATACAAATAAATTCGAGACCCTTCTGCAAAATATATGGAAGTTTTAAAACTGATGTTATTTACAGGACCAAAGCATTTATTAGTGGGTAAATGTAAATTACCGACTAATAGACGTGATCAAGCAGACGTGCGCTTTCCACGTGGTTGACTTAAGTACGATCCAATGACAATGGACTGCTTCGCTTCACTTCATCTCGAGTGACCCAGATTGGTCTGAGTCATGTCCGTCATTCGATGGCTGGAAGGCCCTCTAGAAGAACATTCAAGAATAGAGCCCTTGGGCTGTGTTAATCCGTGATATCTCACTCCTCCGACGTCCGTTTCCTCTGTCGACCAGCGCTACACCTTTTTAGAAGTGACGAACCCGTAGAAGATTACCCTATGTTTTTTTTATTTTTATATTGTTGTCAGGAAATCAGGGGTCAATAAAAAAATTAACCACACGAATAGATAAATCAATCAATTAAGCAATGTGAGGTTTTTGTGTTTATTTAACCTGGGCAAGCCCCATGGTCGACTCAAGGAGGCAAAGATACAATTTAGGGTTCAATTTATCAAACTTGATGTACTTTCAAATTGGAACTATTTAGGTATTTTATAAGCGAAATGATGCAAATGTAAACATACACTTTTTCTGGATTTTTTCTACAAATTTTCATGCAAATGGTATGTAAAATTATGAAAACAAGAGGTTGAAAATTATAGAATTAACCTACTTTTTAATTTTTGAGATTTTTCTGATAAAAATGAATTTTTTATAAATAAAAAAATGCAGATCGTGTGATTTTAAGTAAATTAATTATAATAATTAGAAAACTTGAATAATTTCCAAAACTAAAAACAACCTAGATGTATCTAATTAAAATCTATCTAGGAAAAAATATAACTCCTAAAATTATCATGTCCGTAGAGAATTAAAAATCAATTACATCAATCACCAAACAATTTAATCTAAGAACAATATGTGTGCAAATGACTTGATTTTTGGGTATATATTAGAACATAGTTAATTCTACAAAGTGATTTTTCGGGAATTTTTGGAGCAATGAGTAATTTAATATGAATTATAGAGCTCACACTGGGTAAAGTATGCAAATAATCACCAAAATAATATTAATAAAATAATCACAACTCACAAAAATACATTCATTTCATTAAGTGATAGAGAATTAATTGTTTACAAATGCACATTTTGGAATAAAAAAATTGATGATAAATGAAGGTTCAAAATAACGTGTAAAGATAAGGGTCCAAATGTAAATGGCAAATTTAAAATTATTGAAAAAAAGTGCAAAATGGCCTAACTGTAATTACCAAATCCCGTGAGGGCTCCTTATGCAAATTTCCTTGGTGGGCATGTGCGACGCACGTGCCTCTGGTCAGTGGGAGCTTCGTCCAAATATTTGAGAAACATAAAGGCCTTACTGCAATTTGTCCCCTAATGCACGTGCATGGTGCATGACAGGGATGGTCGGGTGGCGGAGCTGAGCCTCCGAGGCTCCACGTGGAGGCAGCTGTGTGCTTAAAAATGCTTCGAGTGCCCAAGGCACAAGGCTCTAGCAACATCTGACGTGGATGCTTGGGAGCCATCTCATGGCGATCGGATGGTCGTGGCATACAGGACTGAGGCGACGTGGGGGGTCCGGAGAGCGGCCAGATGCTAGTGATCATGGTGGCGCTCATCTAGGGTGGAGGTGAAAGGGATCGTCGAAGCTGCTGATGGTGCCTATAGGTGTCGATGGCGATCAGCGAAAGCGAGCGGTGCTCTGCGGTGGAGTGGGTCGAGGATGGTGTGACAGAGGAGATGAGTGCGGTGTGACAGAGGAAGATAGAGCAAAGCAGAGAAAAGAGTAGAAGAAGGAAGAAGAAAAGAAGATAGAGAAGAATAAGAGATGGAAGTATACCTGGGGTTGGGTTCGCCTGGGAAGATCTCTAAACAGCTCTGAGGTTATCACTCGATCACCTCGGCAAGGCAGATCGTGGTAGCTTGAAGCGGTTGCGACAAGGGACGAGCCCGTGGATCTCGTCGGCAAGGTGGAGGTTGTCGCTCGAAGGGAAGGTAGCCCACTGTCACCGGTGAACTAGGTTCCAGGGCTTACTCTCAGCTTATGCAAATGGCAGATGAAGATGAAGAAGGCCAGCGAGGGGTTTTTTTGAGGGAAGTCAGGGGCGACGACCATGAAGAAGGTGGACTGTAATGGTTGCAAGCCCTTGGGCTACCGTCGACCAAAGGAGGCTGGGTGTAATGACCAGGGGTCACCGCAGAAGGCAGAGGGAGGCAGAATACGGTTGATGAAGAATGTGGGTCCCTTGGATCGACCCAGATCCAAGGATGGAAAATGTGCCACATGATGTAGTAAAATAAAATAAGTAAATAAAAAAACAAAAATAAAAACAAAATAGGGGGGGGGGGGTAAAAGAGCTGGAACTGACACGTGTTGCTCCCAGAAAATTCGAAAAAGAAAATAAAAGGAAAAAAAACAATTAAAAACAGAAAATAAGGTGAAATCAAAAGGTGATATTCATGAATGTTGTTCGTCTTGATGAGATATACGACTTTCATGATGCAATCAAAATCAAAATAAATCATATGTACAAAACATATTTTTGGTGGTACTCTGTAGATATAAAATAGATGTATTTTTATATTATGTATTTTTTTTATGAATTCAAAATAAGATAAAAATCAAGATAAAATTAGATAAAATAGAAAATAAATACTTTCAACTTAATCTATTTTTTGGTATTATTAATAATTAAGAAAATAAAGAAATGAAATAAAAGGGACTTATATACAGATTATGTATAAGATGACTTATTTTCTTCGATTTTTGATTACTTTATATTTTTTGCATACTTTATCAAAATTTAAATCAAAGAAAATAAATGAAAAATAAATAAATAAATAAGATTTATTTTTGTACAGAAAATAATAGGGTTAAAATCGGGTAATATGTACAATATACAATGAGGTCCCAAAACCCAACTTTCACATATGAACTCCGATTCTTTTGAATTTAGTCTTGTTTTGTAGATAATCGAATGTATATTAATTCAAAATTGAGTATATGAACTCCGATTCTTTTGACATTTATGTCTTTCGGTCTCAGAACTAGGATTTGTGTTTTATTGGACAAATACATAAGTTATTATTTTTTAGTATTTTTCCTTGATTGTTGTTAGTAATATGTATACAACTAAGTTGATTTTATTTTATTTGGATTTAGTAAAAAATATTTAAAAATTAGGGAGGTTATGGTAATATACATGTGATAATGTACACAGTTTTTGGGCTTCTTATTAAATGCAATTATGCATGCTAAAACATGAATATTAATTACATATGAATGAATGATAAAAATACAATTTAAATGAGTACATGCAATGAATCACTTGGGAACAGAGCACTATTTTCATCTTTTAGAGTGATGAATCACAGATTCATCAGAAGGTTCGCGGATCTGCATGGATATCTCGAATGGATCCAGGTCCCCTATAACGTGACATGGGAATCTGGCTTCTCAACACATCCTGGAGCTTCTATTGAAGCTTTGATTCGACTCTAGGAGGTTTGCTGAAGGGTTGTACCCGCACAAAAAGAACCTCCGGCTCGAGGCAACGATCCTCAACCAGTTCCTAAAGCTGAAAGCACTAAGAATGGGCTTCGATGGACCTCCATCCTTGCAGGATCGAGGGGAAACATAGGGAAAATATGAAGAAAGCAATGGGGTCTGAAGTGGGCATGAAATGGCAGTTGAACGGGTCAGATTCACCGTGAAATACAGTTGGAACCTAATGCTCCAGTGGATTTTAAAATCTAGAAATTAAGCTAATCTACGAATTAAATGCTACACCACATTGCAGGAAGGAAATGCAATGAAAAGAACCTAAAACTGACAGCTCTACCAAACCAGAGCCATGGAGCAAAAGGCCTTGTAGGAGCAAGCTTCCAACAACAATGACCTTCAAGATCTCTCCCTTTTCCAAACCAACAAGTCCAGGGATCGCTCCCTGTCATCGAGGTGATCAACCTAGATGAATCCTATAGGGGTTACAGAGGAGAAAATTGGGATCAAAATCAAGAAGGAAGGAGGTGGGTAATATTTATAGGCATGGATTTTGGCAAAAAAGGTGAAGGGGATTGTGTGAGGGCAAAAGGTGGTTGGTGGACTCTAGAGGTCCGACGTGGAGTAGGGTCGTGGGATGAATAGAATGGGGGGAGCTCGAGGAAGAAGAAAGCATGGAGTACGTGGAGAAATTGAGCGAGGTCAGAGGTGTCACGGTTTTCTAACAAAGGAGGCGGAGGGATGTATAATTGACTTGTGGTTAATAAGAGGAGCTCCTTGATTGGCCAACGTGGACCAATCGGGAAAATCTGAGACAAAAATCCCTTATTAATTCATTTAAACATGTTAAATGATTTTATTAATTTTAGGTTAAACCATAAAAAATTTTGTTATTTTATGTAGTATTTTGTGGATATTTTTATTCATTTTACATTACTTTTTATTAGGGGCTAATATTTGCATGTATATGCGTAGGTATAAATACCTGTATTTTAAGTTCTTTATTTTTATTTTGTATTCTGCATTGTATTATTGTATACACATATTTATATATTTATAACTTATTTAATTACATATTTACATATTTTATTGTATTTTTCTGAATTTTATTTATTTACTTAAATAAATATGCATATGTATTATATAGGTATGGTTTATATATATATATATATTATAGTATTTATTTTAATGCATTTTCATGCTTTTATTTTATGTTTATAATTTAAATGTATTTTGTAAATTATTTATACATAAAAATATAATAAATTTAAAAATATAAAGAATTGATATATTGAATATAATATACATGAATACAATACAATAGGGACCTAAAAGCTAATTTTGCATCTTAACTTCATTTTTAATGAAACTACCTTCATTAAATAGATTATTTAACTTTATGAATAATAAATGTGAGTTTGGTCAATTTTGAGTTCATGTGGAGGAGATAAAGATCTGGGAAGTTTTGTTTGCAGCTTTTTGTTCTGAGTGTTCCTGGTGTACTATGTATTATTTTTATGTGAGATAAATTTTGTATTTTTTTATTTCTATGTACAACTTTCATGTTGAGGGTTTTATTATTTGAGGTATTAAAGTTAGAAAATAAAAAAAGTTCCGAATGGCCATTGATTGGTAATTAGAATTAGGGTCCCTGACCTATATTTCGTATTATTTCTCTGCCCTATCTCCCCTACTTTATTCCTTATCGACCAAGTCAATATTGAATGGTCTCAGGGTCTAGGGTCATTCAATGTCTTTGACACTTCATTTCTTTTTCTTTTCTTTCATTACTCTTTTATTTTGGAATTAAATCCACATATTTATATAGTATTTAAGTGTCTATATTGAGTGTTATTTTGTAGAAATTAATGTTATTTACATGCATTTTTCTGGGATTTACGACCAAAATGAAATAATAAAGGTGATCAAATGGAGATTCATCACCCCCTATACTTGCCTTTGCTAGTCCCTAGCAAACACTTATGACAGTGAGTGCAGAAAAAGAAAATAAAGAAAAGAAAAACAGAGAACTTGGAATGATTTTTAACTCTTAAACATGTATTTATAAAATCAAAGTTTGTAGCTCAGGTAAGACCTTTTGATTTTAGGTTTGTTTGCAACCACATTTAGGTTAAGATTTGTAACTTAACAACCCTTCAGTTCCATGCTACTCTATCCAGTTCAATACTCAGCCTAGTCAAACCTTTATGTAAATTGATTTTTGATTAAATTTAGATTTAGATTTTTATACACTTTATTTAACCTTAAATCAAAGGAAATAAATGAAAAGGAATAAATAAAAAGAGTTATTTTTATACATAAAATAACATGTTTAAATCAAGTAATATGTACAAGATACAACGAGGCCCCAAAGTCCATGTTTCACATATAAGCTACGATTCTTTTGAATTTGGTCTTCTTTTTTAGATAATTAAATGCATATTAATTCAAAAATGAGTTGGGGTTCATAGGAGACTGTATGAGAGATATATTGACATTTATGACTTTTGATGTCAGAATTAGGGTTTGGGTTTTATTAGGCAAATATACAAGTTATTATTTTTGGTATTTTACCTTGATTGATGTTAGTAATATGTACACAACTAAGTTGATTTTATTTTATTTGGTAATAAAATTAAGGGAAGTTATGGTAATATACAAGTGATAATGTACACGGTTTTTAAGCTTCTTAAAATGCAATTATGCATGCTAAAACATGAATATTAATTACATATGCATGAATGATAAAAAATACAATTTAAATGAATACATGAAATGAATGACATGGGAACATAGCTCTATTTTTATCTTTTAGATTGAAGAATCACAGATTCATCAACCCCCTATACGTAAACCTTGCTTGTCCCCGAGCAACTAAAATGAAATGTATATGTGAAATGATAATGGGTTCCATACCAAGGTCATGAACAAAAGGTGAATAGTGCTCAACTCAACCTTTGGATTAATAGTGTGGCGGAACTCCTTATGAGAATTAGGATTTTGAGAACAACATTCTCCACGTTATACAAGTCATTATCCCGACCCGTCTCAGAAGTCATCTTAGATCAACCCCTTCCCAAAGCATCCAACATGAACATTGAATAACCCATCTCTATTGCATGAGGATGTTAGCTCTTCCCATCCAAAATGCCGGACTACCATGCAATCTCGTCCTCCAGTAACTCATCCTCAGGGAGTTAGGTATTTCCTTCTAAGTTCAGGAATGTGCTAGTTCACAATGAGTGGGGGGAGAAATCTAGAAGAAGGGGAAAAGAAATGGGGAGTGACGAGTGCAGTGAACTCTCCTGTGAAGCTTAGCAGGTGTAGCCAAGTCTCCACCAGATATGTAGTCTATTTGAAGCTTGGACCATTGTGGTCAAATATTATTCTTTTTCTTTGGGTTTGCCTTCTTTTTGGTAGACTTGTGGTTGCTATTCATTGATCTATTGTGTGTCAATGGATATAGAATCTTTATTCCACCCTTATTTTAGGGTCTTAGAAAGAATTGTGCTAGCCGTCCATCCCTCATCTGAAGCTTTATTTCAACCTGGTACTATGGTCATTAGATGTCGGCGCTACCAAAGAAAAATACACACGATCTTCCAACACCTCGTCTGAGTTGAGCTAAGTGCGCGGTGTAGAGTACAGATTAGTTCCTTATCCAAGAGTCTACTCAGAATGAGATGACCAAGTTAGACACTAAGAGTTAAAGTCTAGACACTTCCTTGTAAACTTGGAGAATTAAGTCTATGACTCAAAGTTTCTAAAATCCTACTTCTCAATGAGGTTCCTCCGAAAATTATGTAGATTAAGGTCAGATCAAGTCCACTCTTGGTTTTTACTCATAATTCGTTCAGAACCCTCTGACTTTCCACTTTGTATATGTAGGATATGCTAATGAAATATACAAATGTAATGCAATGCACATGAATGAAGTGCATGTTTTTTAATGTTTTTATGCAAGAATGAATAATGAGCCATTTTTTATTAGAAAAAAGAGATTTGTTGTTTTTTAGGCTAGAATTATTTACAAACACAAGTTAGTCTCTTTTGCATCATCATTTTTGAAAAGATATTTGAGAAGAATTTACAAACCATGTCACATAGATATAGATTTTCTAAACATTTTTCAAAAAATTTTCAATACAAGTAAAATCCTTGTTTTTTAAACCATTGCAAAATATTTTTCAAAGATAATGTCACACAATTAGAAAAATTTTCAAATAATTTTACAAATATTTTTACAAATCAGTTCAAAGGATACTTTACCCTAACCTCAAAAAAATTTGAAAATTTGAAAATATGAGCTATGGCTAAAGTATATATGAAATATATATGGTATATTCCGCTATACTTAGCTTGTGCTATGTCCTCATGGAATGATATGAAGCCATAGCTCATGCTTAATACAAATGAATATACGAGAACTGACTCAGGTCACCCCTATACTTGGGTTAAAAATAACCTAAGTAAGAGTGATAAACGAGTGACAATTAAAAAGGAACGAGGATGACAAGTATGTACATAAAAGAGCGGGGTTCACCCTATACTTAGGCTTTAAATAGCCTAAGTAAGAGTGAGTATTAACAAGAGAGGGAACCTAGGATCTAAAAGAAAGAACAAATCAAGTGTGTGTGAGTAGGAAAGAATGAGTGAATCTTCTTGCCGGTGAATCTAGATGCTGCATCTTCATGAAGAGTGTTCTGATGTATTTGCACTATACTTGCTCTGGATGAAGTTGATGATCTCAACTTAGACTAACTTCTCTTTAGAATCTACAAAAATGCTTCAACAATTGTCCATGTACCAAAAATGAATGTACACCATCTATGAGATCGGTTATCTCTACAATTCCATTGTTGTACACTTCCTTAACAATTTTGGGACCCGTCCATTTGGATTTGAGATTCCTGTGGAATACCTTCAAATTGGTATTAAACAACCATACCTTTTGTCCCATAACAAAGTTCTTGTATCTAATGTGCCGATCAAGCCACTTCCTAACCTTGTCCTTATAAATCAGACTATTGTCATATGCACGGTTTTTGATTTTCAAGAGCTCGTTCAAAAAGTTCAAGTCTCAGTAAAGTTTCCCTAGGTGGCAACTCCAATTCACTTTCTTGATTACCCATTCTGACTTATGAATTAACTCCATGGAAAAATGACATGGCTTGCCTTAGATCATCCGGAAAGATGAAGTTGAGTGGGGTCTTGTAGGATGTCCTATAGGCCCACAGAACTTGGTCCAAGAGCTGGGACCAGTTCATCCTATTAGGACAAACCAACTTTTGAAGAATGCTCTTCACCTCTCATTTCAAAACCTCTGCCATGATGTTTGATTGTGGGTGGTAAGTACTAGCTACTCTATGCTCAAAACAATAGTCCTTAGCTAATGATATGACATCTTGATTCATGAAGTGGCTACCCCATTAGAAATAAAGACTTTTGGCACCCCGAACCTAGCAATGATATGGTCTTTGACAAACTTATATACAGTCTTGCTGTCTGCGACTCACATTGGAATAGCCTCCACCCACCTTACAAGTAATCAACCGCTAACAAGATGTACTCATGTCCATGATTGTTGTGGAAGGGACCTATAAAATCTATGCCCCATGCATCAAAAACATCACAAAAAATCACTGGTTACATGGGCATCTTGTCTATGTGCCCAATTGTCCCTCCCATTCTTTGACAGATCAGGCACGACCGTACAAAATCAAAGGAATCTCTAAATAGGGTCGACCAATAAAATCCACGTTGGTGTACTTTGTGTGCGGTTCTCTTTCCCGAATGATGTCCTCTAGACTCAAGTGAATGACAATGTGTGAGGAAACTCTGATATTCCTTCTGAGGAATACATTATCTTCAGACACAATCCGACCCTTCAAAGGAAAGGAACAAATCCTCCCAGTGGTACCTCCTCAAATCCGACTTCAGTCGATTAATACTTCTCTTAGACCAACTATGGTGAACCTACTTGGAGACAATGAAGTTCACGATGTTAGCATACCATATGAGTGAGTCAATAGCACAGATTGACTCGTCTGGGAAGGTCTCTCTAATATGCTCAAATTCATAGGAATCCTTCATCTCAATTCAGGATAGATGATCAACCACTAAATTCTTCACTCCATGTTTATCCTCGATCACAAAATCAAATTCCTGGAGTAGTAGAAACCACATAAGAAGACGCACCTTCACGTCCTTCTTTTTCATTAAGTATCAAATGGCTGTGTGATCAGTAAAAAATGTCACCTTGGAACCCAAAACATAAGATCAGAAATTCTTGAGGGCCCATATTACCGCAAGCATTTCCTTTTCAATTACTGTATAATTCTTCAGTGCAGGATATAAAAATTTGCTTGTATAGTGCATAAGATACAAAATCCCATCTCGCCCCTATTCTAACACAACTCCTATAACAAAATCTGAAGCACCAGTCATGATCTCGAAGATAAGAGACTATTAGGAGCTTGTAGGATCAACGAGTAACAAATCTTCCTTTTCAAGAGCTCAAAGGCCTCCAGATACTTGTAATCTACAATGAACTCTATGTCTTTTCCTAAGAGCTCAGTTAGTGGGCGGGCAATCTTTGAAAAATCTTGAATGAATCTCCAATAGAATTTAACATGCCCTAAGAAATAACTCACTGACTTTATGTTGGTTGGTGAATCAAGTTTGATGATCACATCTACCTTGGCATGGCCAACCTCCATTCCTTTTTTGGAGATCACGTGCCCCAACATAATACTCTTTGTTACTATGAAATGGCTTTTCTTCCTGGAGAGCACCGGATTCACCTCTCTATACCTCTTGAGGACTCAGTTTAAGTGTGATAGACATATATTAAAGGAATCACCATGGACCGAGAAGTCATCCATGAAAACTTCTAGGAAATCTCCCACCATCTCAGCATATACAATAATCATGCACTGTTGAAATGTGCCCAGGGCATTGCAAAGTCCGAATGGCATGCACCTGAATGCGTAAGTGCTGAATGGACATGTGAATGTGGTCTTTCCGGTCCTCAAGAGTGATGGCTACCTGATTGTAGCCCAAGTACCCATCAAGAAAAAAAAAGAATGCTTTCCCTACTAGTCTCTCCAAAATCTAATCAATGAATGGCAAGGGAAAGTGAGTCGTGACATTCATGCACATGTAGTTGACACAGATGCACCATGATGTGGGTACTCATGTCGCAATCTCTACCCCTTCCTCACTGTGACCATCTAAATTCCCAACTTCTTTGGAACAACATGGAGTGGGGCCACCCACTTGGAATTTGAAATGGGATATATAAATCATACTTTACACCACTTCTTAATATCATCCTTAACTACTTCCCACAGATTAGGGTTAAGTATCCTCTAGAACTCACGAGAAGGTCTCACATTATCCTCAACTTATATGTGGTGTGAGCAAAAAGCATGGTTAATCCCCACGAGATCCGACACCGTCCAGCCTATAGCTTTGCAGTTCCTCTCTAAGACATCTAAGAGCTTAGACTCATGTTCTAAGGTAAGGTCAACACTAATGATCACATGATATATCTCTTTGGGTTCCGTAAAAAAAGGCATACTTCAGTGTAGAGGGGAGCAGCTTTTGCTTTGGTAGTGTTGTATCATCTATCAAGTTCGATTGAATCACATATGAATATGGTTGTGTGCTGTACGAAGATGAGTCCATCTGTGCGATACTCACCACCAACTCCGCTGTGTAGGGAGTCTAGTTACCAAAGATACATGGTAGTTCGACCAAAGCTGTGATTGACTCATCATCTATGTCCCTTGACCATTTTGAAGGAGGTGGAATCGACAGATCCAAAGGGATCTCTGAGTCATCAAGGGAATAGGGGGATGCATTTCTCAAGATATCAAGCAGCACCGGACAAACTGCATCCTGCACTAAATCCTCTACAAATGAGAGGGTTTCTCTCTTCCCTGCTGAGGTCTGTCTCCAAATCCCAACCATGCTGATCATCTTGCAATATGCCTCTGAAGATGAGTACTCTGTGGTGGTCTCAGGGTTAGGTCACTGCCACTTTGTTTGCTTTATCTCTAAGTTTTCTCTGCCTGGACAACAGAACTTCATCATTCATGTCTGATAAACAAACGCTGCACCGACGATCCTTAGGAATGGCCATCCATGAATGATATGAGATTCTCTCCAATGATTGGGGATTTCCATGTCAAGGATCGTGAAGTCCACCTTGTAGTCTTGTCCTTCAATTGAGTTAACCATTTTCTTTACTTCTCCCTTAGGTATCTTTATTGATTTATCTACGAACTAGAGTAATGCTCGTGATTTTCGAAGTGATCCTAACTCCAATTTCTCATAAAGTGCTAAGGACAGAAGGTTGATAGAGGAATCTTTAACTAAGGGAGTGCATCCAAATGCAATGTCATTGATATGAATCTCCACTTAGTGAGCATCCATGTTCTCTTCTTCGTCGGTAATTTCTGATTCTTGAGATAGTAGGTAGTGGCTACTGATAAGATGTGAGTCTTCACATATTGATCTAGTTTCTTCCTGCTAACCCTAGTAGTGCATCTCACATTTATATACTTCTAAAATGTAGGATTGTTAGCCATATAATCCTTGAATGACACTTAAAACATATCATTTCCTTACAAAACCATGCAATTTTTGGGTCATCGTTTTGAATCTTTTTTATGCACTTTCCAGTCGTAAGAGCACAGGGGAAAGGGATAGAGGCAAGTGAAACATAAGAAGAATCTGAATCAAAAACGTCATTCATTGCATTATGAGAAATAGAATTCTTCAAAGACGAATTGTTTTTATACAAATTGGAATCAGAAATAAAGTCATCTACAATAGATTGTGGAATAGATGCTGCATGTGTATTCTCCACAAATGGAGGTGCAAGTTCCTCTGTAGACTCCAAAGTGTCTCCAAGTTGCCGTGATACTTGTGTCCTCCTTCCTCTCTCTGTCTCATGAGTAGGTAACCTCGTTTGCTACTGAGGGGTCTGTTGAATATGATGCCTCTCCTCCTTGTCCTCTGAAGACTCCTCAGATTGAGCTCCAGAGGTGATCCTCTAATTGTCCCTTGCCCAGTCAGGAACGACCGCAACCCTTCCGCTCTTAAGTGACTTATGGTAAGCACCATCACGTGAAAGAATCTCATGCTCAGATCTAAGAATGTCTGAGTAGTATATCTGACCCATGTGTTGCTGCTGCGACTGCAACTTGTTCAGGTTATTGGGGTTAAGATAAACTTAGGGCAGGAATGGAGGTATGTGGAGATGTCTGCTCATCTTGCCATCAAGAAAAGTGGTTGATGTCCACCTGCATGTCTTGAATCTCATTCTGATAGGAATGAAGCTCATCGAGAATCTGGTGCTAAAAGTCGGTGGGTGCTGACGAAGAGGTATTCTGTTGAGAAGAATGATATCGTGAGGACCAGCCCTGATACTATTGCTGTTGGTGCTGGGGGTGATGCTGGTAATTCGAGCCCTACTGGCCCGTCTCATATTTGTCCTAGCTACCACACTATTGTTGTTTCTATTACCTATGTTGAGGCTGATAAGGACTAGGGTTGTGTTGTGGATAATGTGGTGTAGAGTTGAACACTGTATTGCAGAAGGTCGGGGGATGCTGGTTAGACTGTCGGTCCCCTGGACTTTCCTACCAAGCTGGGTCCTGTGTGTACCATACAACGTCCATCTCCCACACTAGGGGAGGCTCCTCTTGTATTGTCTCAACTGGTGGTTCCTGCTGTTGGAAAGATTGGGTATAAGAGTTGTCTTCTACCCATGGATAGTATTGCCCTCACATCGGCTTCTCATGTACATGGTGTACATGGAAAACATGAGAAGAAGGTGTAGTCGTGACATGTATCCTAATCTTGGATACTTTATCTAATAATTCCTCCACTTGCTTCGGGAGCCTGGTTAAGCTTTCAAGCTCATTCATCCTCTTATCAATCCGCTTGACTACTGTCAACTTGTCTTCAATAATCCCCATGGCAGGGAACATGTCCTCTACGAGATCACCCACAGTCTTCCCCCATTTGATATGAATGCAACTGGAGACTTAGTGTATGCCCTACTGGTTGTCTGTATGCGACTAGTGTCAGCCATCTGGACGAATACCCTCAAGACCTTATCCGCTCCACGTGACGTATAACTGCCTCCACAGGCAACACTCACTAAACCATGCATCTTAGGGTTGAGACCAATGAATAAAGACTGGACCATGATGTTATCATCCAATCCATGACATGGACATTTCTGTAGTATATCCTTGAATCATTCCCATGTATCATAGAAAGGTTCATTAGGATGTTGGGAAAACTCATGATGCATGTCCTCATCTAGTTAGTTCTACTCAGAGAGTAGAACTTCTTTAATAACAAGTCCTTGAAATGAGCATAGGTGGTCACTTACACACCTAAATGCTTAACCCCATAATCCGCCTTATCCCTCAAGGCACATGGAAGGGCAGTGAACATAATATAATCCCGACTAACCCTAGAGTGACATAGGCTAGCACAGGAAATCTCAAAGTAGCTCAGGAATGCATATGATTCCTCTTTGACATTCCCATTGATACGTGGCAACAAATTCAGAAAGGGCGGCTTCAACTCATATTCGATTTTTGGTTCTACAGGACTTAGGCAATTTTGCACTCTGAACTGTCTAGGGTTGTATGCCACACCCATGGGCGCATCAACCCCTACATTCAATTGTCCCATCTAAGCCCCAAGTAGGGCATGCTGCTGCTCAGATGCAACTCACCTAGCTAGTATCATTTGGAAAGGATCGTCACGATGTTCTTCCTCATCATCTTTCTTCTTAGGAGGCATCTTGAATGAAACTTCTTTGTCACTTTCATCAACAAATGGGTTTGAATTAGTCGAGATCGATGAACTTAAATCATCCTCACCAAGGTGAAGGTCTTCCTTGGTAAGTGGGGAAGATAGGAAAAGTTTGGTTAGTGGTTGAACATCTCCAAAGTGAGTGAACCTAGACTCAAGAGGGTCATGAGTCCATGGAGGTCTAGGAACTGAAAGGACCTCTGAAGACGATCTTTTGAAGGGTTCAATGATAAATTTGTGGAGTCTAAATAAAAATCCTTCCAACTAGTCGTTTTCTATGTCAAGAGGATCGTATATGAAGATGAATATCAAGGAGAATCTATGCACTACGTGGCACGTAAATGTGAGGAGAAAAATCACGCAAATCAAACACAACGCAAACCCTTTGAATTCACCAACTGAACATGTGAAGGCCATAAAGATTCGACCGAGTTATCTTGTCAATTTTAGTTGGTGGTACTACAACCTTTTAGTCCACTACACACATGGTGTCACCTTATGCCCAACGGTGCTCCTGTGTGCTCCCAATCAATGAGGTGATCTGCTCGGACTGCTGGGTTTCAATATCACACTTCAAAGGAGATACATAGGTTTACATAAACCGAAACATACACTAAGGTCGAAGGTAGGCCCTTGCAGCTCCCAAGCATGCAAGAGTCAGACTTGGAGACTTAAGGGGCAAGTCCAGGGATTTGGGCTTTAACGTTAATGTCTGCGTCCTTACCTACTCTGTCTGGAGGTAAGTACCTGTGTCCAATGAGGTATTTATGCACCCGTAAAACAAGTGTTCATTTTATTCAATTTTTGTGGTCAAATTGCATCAATTATGTCCCAAATTTTAAAGTTTCGATTATCACTAATATTATGTGAGCACAAAATACACACCTACTATTCAGTCCCTTTTTCTTTTAGACTTAGGTTAAAATCAAGAAAGCAATCGGAAAACAGAATGCAAGAGAGAAACTATGATGTATTCTATGGTAAAAATGTACTTATAGTGATTCCCAACATTCTCCATGTGTTATGCTAGATTGAATTTTAAAATTCTACACAAAATGCACGCAAGTCGAAAAAGCTGTACCTAAACAGGATACTACTAGTGAGGAAGAATCAGATTTGTATTTGAGCTAATTGTATGTGTTTGTGTACATCTTATTAATCTTTAAAGAAATATGTGATCAATGAATATGTGTGGCTTATATTACGAGGCACATACAATTTTGATTTTGAGTTTGAATGGAATTTGAATCGTAATGTGCCTATCCTAAATATCGCCACTCAAGTCGAGAAACACTCTCGACACAACCACAACAAAGAAGAAAACTAATGTCTGAGTCTCTGATACACGCACGAGCTCTCAAACAAGAGTCACTGTAAATGATGCAATTACCTAAATTATTACAAATTAATAATTATAAAAAATGAAATGAAATCCCTCTCTCTCTTACAAATAAATTCATTTTTCTTGACTCTTCAACAGTCGGCTCGCTCCACGTTCATCGACCTCCAATGTACTCCAAGTCCACTGGATCCTTGCACAAAAAGATAGAATTATGTAAGAGATGTCTACATAATATGTACACAATTAATAAGAAAATACAATGAATAAACATCGAAAAAGAGAAAGAAAGAAAAATGAAATAATTACAAAATGGCTATTGGTTAGACTACCTGGGTGAATGAAAAACCTAACTCTAAGTTTTCTAAATGAACCTAAGCCATTTGCCTCCTCAGCAAAGGCACCATTTGACATACCCACAGAAGATTACCTTATATTAGTTTGTCGTTTTTATGTTGTAGTCAAGAAATCAGGGATCGATCAAAAATTAACCACATGAATAGATAAATCAAACAATTAAGAATTGTGTGGTTTTTGTGTTTATTTAACTTGGGCAAGTCCCATGGTCGACTCAAGGAAGCAAATGTACAACTTAGGGTTCAATTTATCGAACTTGATGTACGGTTTTCAAAGAGGTTATTTTTTGGGTATTTTATATGTGAAATGATGCCAATGCAAAATGGACATTTTTATGGGTTTTTTGTACAATGTTTCATGAAAATGGTATACAAAAATTATGAAAATGCAAGGTTGAAAATGATGGAATTAACCTACTGTGAATTTTTGGGATTTTTTGATGAAAAATGCATTTTCTAGAAATAAACAATGCAGATTGTGCGATTTCCAGTAAATTAATTTTAATAATTAGAAAACTTGATTAATTTCCAAAATTAAAATTAAGGTAGATGTATCTAATTAAGATCTATCCAGAAAAAAATCTAACTCCTAAAATTACCAAGTTTATAAAGAATTACAAATTGATTACACCAATAAACAAATAATTTATTCTAAAAAAATAAGCGTGCAAACGACTTGATTTTTGGGAATATATTAGAACATAATTAATCCTATAAAGTACAAATTTTTGGGAATTTTTGGAGTAATGAGTGATTTAATATGAATTATAGAGCTCACAATGGGTAAAATATGCAAATAATCTCCAAAATAATATTAATAAATCAATAACAACTCACAAAAATATATTCATCATATCAAATTATAGAGAAGTAATTGTTCTACAACATGCACTTTTTGGAATAAAAATGTGATGATAAATGAAGGTTCAAAATAACTTGCAAAGACATGGGTCTAAATGCAAACTACAAATTTAAAGTTACTAAAATAAAAGTGCAAAATGGCCTAATTGTAAATACCAAATCTTGTGAGGGGTCCTTCTGTAATTTTCCTTGGTGGGCACGTACGCCGCACACGCCTCTGGTCGGTGGGGGCTTCGACGTGATATCTATGAAGCTCAGGAGCCTTGCTACAATTTGCTCCCCACCGCACATGCAGGGCTCATGACAGGGACGATCGAGTGGAGGAGCTGTCTCGGGTATCCAAAGCTCCACGTGGAGGTGACTGCATGCTTCGGGACGTTTGATGAAGATGCTTGGGAGATGTCTGATGGCAATCAGATGGTCGTGGTGTTGCAGGACTGAGGCATTGCGATGGAGTTGGCAAGCGGCCAGAGTTAGGAGATGACTATGGCACTCGTCGAGGGCGGAGATGAAGGGGATCGTTGAAGCTACTGGTTGTGCCTGTAGGTGTCGATGGCGGTCGATGAAGGTGAGCAGTGCTCCACGGTGGCGAGGAGGCGGTTGCAGATCAACTATGGGTGATTCAAGGTAGAGTGAGTCGAGGGAGGTGTGAGAGAGAGGAGATGAGTACGATGTTATAGAGGAAGACATAGCAAATCAAAGAAAGGAGCACCGAGGTTATCATTCGATCGCCTCGGCAAGGTGGAGCTTGGCATCTTGAAGCTGTTGTACCGAGGTTATCATTCGATCGCCTCAACATTGGATCTCGCCGGCAAGGTGGAGGTCATCGCCCGATGGGAAGGTCGCCTGCTGTCACTGGTGGCCTAGGTTCCAGAGCTCACTCTCAGCTCATGCTAACACCCGTGGATAAGGCCGAGCATAATGATCGCCGGCCACTGGGCTACCGTCGGTCGAAGGAAGTGGGGAGTAACGAACTTAGGCCGCCATAAAAGGCAGAGGGAGGCAGAATGACAATTGACAAAAAAGGCAGGGCCCTTGGACCGACCCAAATTCAAGGGTGGATAATGCATCATGTGGCGTAGTAAAATATAATAAGAAAATAAAAAAATAAAAATAAAATAAGGGGGGGGGGGTAATAGAGGGCATCATGTGGCAACCCCAGAAGCGATTACGTGTTGCTCCCAGAAAATTCGAAAAAGAAAATAAAAAATATCAATAAAAAAGAAAATGAGGTCAAATATAAAAGTGATCTTCATGAAAGTTGTTTGTCTTGATGAGATCTAAAACTTTCATGAAGGAATCAAAATCAAAAGAAATCATTTGTAGACAACGTGTTTTTGGTATTACTCTCTCTATATATAAAATACCTATATTTTTGTTTTTTGCAATTTTTTTATGATTTTTAAATATGGTAGAAATCAAGATAAAATCAAATAAAATAGAAATAAATATTCACAACTTAATTTAATTTTTGGTATTTTTAATAATTACGAAAATAAAGAAATAAAATAAAAGTGACTTATATACATACTATATACAGATTCAAAGTGACTTATTTTCTATGATTTTTGATTCAATTTAGATCTTGATTTTTGGAACTTAATTAAAACTTTCAAAGAAAATAAATGAAAAAGAAATAAATAAAAAAGTTATTTTTGCAAATAAAATAATAAAGTTTAGATCATGTGATATGTACAATATACAATGATGTCCCAAAATCCAGTTTTCACATATGAACTCGGATTCTTTTGAATTTGGTCTTGTTTTATAGATAATTGAATGCATATTAATTTAAAAATGAGTAGGGGTTTATAGGAGAGCATATGAGAGAGATATTGACATTTACATCTTTTGGTCTCAGACGTAGGGTTTGGGTTTTATTGGACAAATATATAAGTTATTATTTTGGTATTTTTCCTTGGTGGATGTTAGTAATATGTATACAAATAATTGGAGTTAGTAAAAAAATAATTTAAAATAAGGGAAGTTATGTTAATGTACATTTACAAGGTTTTTGGGCTTCTTATTTTAATGCAATTATGCATTCTAAAACATGAAGATTAATCACATATGCATGAATGATAAAAAATGCAATTTAAATGAATACATGCAATGAATAAATTAGGAACAAAGCTCTATTTTCATCTTTTATAGTGATGAATCACATATTCATCAGAAGGTTGAAGGATCTGCAGCGATATCTCGAATGGATCCGGGTCCCCTTGAATGAGACCTGGGGCTCTGGATTCTCACCACCTCCTAGAGATTTTGTTGAAGCTTTGATTCGACTCCAGGAGGTTCTTCGAAGAGATGTACCTGCACAAAAAGAACCTATATCTCAAGGGGACGTCCTCGACCAGTTCCTGAAGCTGAAATCACTGAGAATGGGTGGGTCGGTGAAGTTCTAGGTGACAGAAGAAATAGAGCTTCGGTGGACCTTGATGCTTGCAGGATAGAGGGTGAAATAGAGGGGAAGTATAGAGAAGGTGATGAGGTCTGAAGTGGGCATGAAATGGCAATCAAAACAAGTCGGATTCACTGTGAAATTGAGTTGGAGCCTAACATTCCAATGGATTTTAATCAAGACATTAAGCAAAGCTACATGTTAAATGTTGAAATTAAACGCTACACTACATTACATGAAGGAAATGCAATGTAAAGAACCTAAAGCTGATAGCTCTACTTTACTGGAGCCAAGTAGCAGAAGGTCTCGTCAGAGCAAGCTTCCGACTGTAGCGGACCTCCATGATCTCTCCCTTTTCCACACCAACAAGGCCATGGATCGCTCGCTGTCACTGATGCGATCAACCTAGATGAATCCTATAGGGGTTACAGAGGAGAAAGTGGGATCAAAATCGAGAAGGAAGAAGGTGAGTAATTTTTATATGCATGGATTTTGGTAGAAAGGCGAAGGAGATTGCGTCGGGGAGGAAGGTGATTGGTGGATTCTAGAGGTCCGACATGGAGTAGGGTCATGAGATGAACAAAATTGAGGGAGCTCAAGGATGAAGAAAACATGTAGGAAGGGGAGAAAATTTGTCAAAGTCAGAGGTGTCACAAGTTTTCTGACAAGGAAGGTAGAGGGATGCACTGTTGACCTATGGTCAACAAAAGGAGCTTCCTGATTGGTCCACGTGGACCAATCATGAAAAATTGAGTAAAAATCCCTTATTAATTTGTTTAAAAATTTTAAATGATTTTAATAATTTTAGGTTAAATTATATAAAAGTGTTTATTATTTTATGTAGTATTTTATGGACATTTTTACTCATTTTACACTACTTTTATTAGGTGCTAATATTTACATGTATATATAGGTATAAATATCTATATTTTAAGTATTTTATTTATATTTTGTATTTTATATTGTATTATTGTATACACATATTTTATATATTTATAACTTATTTAATTACACATTTACATATTTTTATTGTATTTTTCTTATATTTTTTATTTACTTAAATAAATACGTATATGCATTATAAAAGTATGGTTTACCTATATATTTTATTACAATATTTATTTTAATGCATTTTCATGCTTTTATTTTATGTTTATTTTTTATATGCATTTTGTATAATATTTACACATATATAAAAATATAAGAAAGTTAAAAATATAATGAATGAATATATTGACTATAATATACAAGTATACAATACAATATGGACCTAAAAGCTAATTTTGCATCTTAAATTTATTTTTAATGAAATAACATTATTTAAATAGGTAATTTAACTTTATGATCAATAGAGGTGGGTTTGGTCAATTTTGAGTTCATATGAGGAGATGCATTTCTAGGAAGTTGATTTTGCTGCTTTTTGTTCTGAGTGTCTCAGGTGCTTCGTGTATTATTTTTGTGTAAACAATTTTGTATTTTTTCTTTGTATTTATACGTACAAATTTTATGTTGAGTGTTTTATTGTTTAAGGTATAAAAATTAGAAAATAAAAAAGGTCCCAAATGACCATTTACTGGTAAATAGACTTAGGGTTCCTGACCTGCATTCTGTACAATTTCTCTACCCTATCTCCCTCAACTTTATTTCTTGTCGACCAAGTCAAAATTGACATGGTCTCGGGGTCTAGAGTCATTCAGTGTCATTGACCCTTCATTTCTTTTTCTTTTCTTTATTTATTCTTTTATTTAGAATTATATTCACATATTTATATAGTGTTTAAATGTCAATTATTGAGTGTTATTTTGTACAAATTAATGTTATTTTCATGCATTTATCTAGGTATTTAAGCCAAAATAAAAGAACAAATCTGTTGAAGTGGAGAATCATCACCCCTTATTCTTGTCTTTGCTAGTCCATAGCAAACACTTATGACAATGAGTGTAGAAAAACAAAATAAAGAAAAGAAAGAGAAAGAACTTGGAATAATTTTGACTCTTAAACTTCTCTTGATAAAATCAAAGTTTGAAGCTTAATTAAGACCTTTGGATTTTAGGTTTGTTATCAACTACAGTTAGGTTAGTATTAATGAGATGACAATCTCACATTTTTGATTTTATTAATGAGAAATATGCAAAAGTGTGGTCTTCCTCACCCAAAGAAGTCTCAAACAAATTTTTTATTCTCAAGTAGAAAATAAATCAAACAAGAAAGAATGCAATTAAAGTGATGCTAATTATTTACCTGTATAACGTACAAGATCGAACCCAGGGAGGCTACAATTCCCGAGGGCTATTATTTTAAGAAAATCAATGAGATCTTTCTCTTTTTCCTCTTTTGGTGTTTTTATGTATTTTTAATATTTTTGTATTTTTTATGGAATTTTATTTTTTTATATTTTTTATGTTATCTGATTTTGAACTTTTTTATGATTTTTAATTTTGCATAGTTCCAATTTATTAAAAAACAAAACAAAGAAAATAAAAATAAGGTCACTCTTTTTGTATTTTTCAAATAAAGTAAAAAATTACATAAAATTCAAATAAAAATATTTTTCTATTGTAACATTTTTTTACCAATTTTAAATTTTTCTAAGATTTTTAGATTTTTTAATATTTTCAAAACAATTAAAAATAGGAATAAACGAAATAGAAAATTAAGACATTGATTTTGGAGTTGTTTAAATAAACATAAAGATAGTGAAAATATACACAAAAAAGAAGATTTTTTCAAGATTTAAATAAAGATTTTTATGTATTTTTGTGAATTTTTAATGATTTTGTATTCTTTTTTAGTGTTTTTTGTATTTGACATTTTTTGATTTTTATAAATAAATTTCAAACAAAATTTATATAGAAACTAAAATAAATTTAAAACATACACACATAATTTTTTTGGAATTTTCAAATAATTTTGTAATTTTATTAATTTTTTATTGCAAACTAACAATTTTTAGTGATTTTGGAATTTTTAAAAATAATAAAACTAACTTATTTTGCTAACAAAAATTAGGGATGATTAATCTACTTATTAGAGATTATTAGAAATTTTGTGTAATTTATTAAGATAATTGCCTAATTATTAAGCACAATTATTAAGAAACTAATTAAACTGGAATTAAGGGACTTATATGCAAGTTATTTTATTTCTTCGACTAGTTATATAACAAAATATAGAATCTGATGATGAAAAATGCAATTTCTGCACAAAGAGTACGTATCAGCGCATATGAGATGTGCTGGCATGGACATCAATGGAATTATTTGAATTTTAAGGGCCATAAAATAACAAACAAGAACAGAGCAAATAATGCAACTAAACCATAAATTCACGTGCAAAGCACATGTATTTGTTCTATTAGGACCAAAAGGCAATTAAAAGAACCTCGAAGGGTTTTTATGCAATTTATCGAACAACCATAAGAAGACACATGTCCTGAAAAGGATTTATTTATAATTAATTAAACTAAAGGGGCTAGGGATGCAAATATTCATTGGGACATGTGAAGGATATGGTTAGATCCTCAAGCGCATCACGGAAGCGTGAGCGTCATATCGAATACGACGAGGAGCGACTAGTCGCACTAGTTGCTCGATGCAGCGGAATTTATAAAAAGTTTCATGCGAAGAAACCGCATGATCCAAGAACACTTCTCGGATCGTTTCATCTAGACCACAAACAAGTAATAGGATTACCTCTTGAAGCGTGGTTGTGATCGAGTCTCTAAACGAAGAGACCTCCTGTCTCAAGTCCGATCCGACGGAGGAGACGCTTGCGAGCGCGGGGATGAACCGCATGCTTCTCGCAATCCATGTTGATCATCCAAGCGGCGGATCTCCTGATCTTGACACACGAGAACCGACGTCTTCTTCACGAGCGAGGCGCACCATAGTAGACGGAGATCCATGAGCAGACGATCGGGCAGCATAACGACATCGCTGCGGCGATGGAGACTTCTCTCTAGGTCATCCATGGTGGACGGTCATGAGAGGGAGAGAGATGGCGTGTAGAGAGAAAGAGAGAGAGATGTGCTTCTCAAGCATTGTGTGTCTCAAGAGAGAGCATGGGTATGCCTCTCTATTTATAGGGTTTTGGGATCCATGGATCTCAATCCATGGGGGCATATAAAATCAATGGATGAGATTGATTTATGTCAATCCAATGGTCAAGATTGTTGTTGGTAAAAGCCAACAACTTGTGATTTAATTAGATTAAAATATATTTGACAAAATCAAATATAAATCAATCCCAAATCACATAAATAAATAAGGAGAGAATATACATGGAGATCACATCTCCATGTACATCAAGGGGGGACAGCCACCCATTCCATATAGGAATTGGGTGCCGCCCACCTCCTTCCTTATGGAGGCAATCTCATGGATTTCCATGAGATTGCATGCCTCCTTAATCTTCTCCATTATTTATTTCCAACAACTTTTGTTGGGATTTATTCACCAAAAATAATTCACAATTAATTTTGGGAATATTGCAATCTTGACATTGGAAAATTGTGAATCACATTCACAACCCAAAACAAAATATAATTTACATTTTCAATTAATTATACAATGTGTATCCAATACATATTAATAATTAATCAACAAATATAAATTATAATTAGCTCTCTCTAATACATTATAAATCACATTTATAATATATTATGAATAATTGGATATTACTATCCACATTATTCTTATCCATAATAATTAAATCTCATTTAATTATATTGGATAAATCATTCTCATGTGCCTAAATAATATGAATCACATTCACATTATTCTCATCTTTGATAATCAAATCACATTTAATTATTTAAGATAACTCTCCTTATAATATGAATCAAATTCATATTAGTCATGATAATTAAATCACATTTAATTATCCATTTTCTCAATGCTCGGATACATATATCAATAATAGAATTATCCATGAACTCTTTCAAGGATAATGCGCTTTCTCCGCGAATACTTGGAGATAAGGACATGGCGATTGTATTGTTCCACGTATAGTGACTTGGATATTAAGATTACATCTCAAATCTAGATCTTGGGCCTCCCATAGATGCTTGATTAAATCAAGATCGCAAATCTAATCTTCTCATTGCATCTAAATCACATTCAGATCAATGTCCAACATTTAGACTAAGATCAGATAACTTCTCTACTGATAGGTGTCACTAAAATCCAGACCCGTTTCATCACTCCCTAGGAATGGAAGCGTCATGGTTATACGACCGTTTATGATCACATCACCCTCAGGTATTCCCAATACCTGTACATCCTGCATACTGGAAGACCTAGAATAATCCTGAAGTATAAGATCAATTCTATACTGTCTACTTTAGGGATTTGTCATTAAGTTTCTCATTCGATCATTGGGAGTCGGTATCGATCATATACTTTCCAAAAGCATATATCATACCTAGGTCTTGATTATATACTTTCCAAAAGAATATATCAAACCTACAAATTCAGTCAAGCTTCCAAAGCGAGATGACCGTGCACGAATTTGATCTTCCCAATATCTTATGAGTGAGCTCATGTCTTCCGGTTCAGTAATGAACCTGTATGATCCCTTTGAGAGATCGTATTACTCATATGCCCTTATATGCACACCAGCGCGCTGGTGTATAGACCTTGGTTAGGTCATCAACCTATTGGTCTGCAAATGTACATACTCAGACATATAGTAACACATTTGTCTCCGGTCAGAGGATGCGTGCCTATATCATGATAGCATACGATATAGGACTTTGGTTTATCTCGATCTCGTTAAGTCAACTCTTTGACCTAACTAAATTGACACCTCCGAATCTCTATTCCTATGCAGAGGACCTGCATCAAGAGGTTGGCCAAATATCAGTCTAACTGAGAAAAAGGATTGCCATCTCCTACTCAGGCTGGAGATCATCTCTTAACAATAATTTGATGGTGCTTGATGAGTCCTCAATCTAACTCATTAGATGTTCATCCAAGCACCAACCTCTATGATTCAATATTTGAATCAACAGCTGTATGATCATCAAGATGGCCATGGTACATAACCCTAATTGTACTAAGGGACCTATTATGCAAATTATTTATTCTTCATTTCAGATGAGGGAATGATATTCGCAATAACATTTATTGCATAATGGCTCACCGTGGGCTCGCATGTCCAACAATCTCCCACTAGCCCAAAGAGCCATTAATGGCTAATCATTTAACCCACACTCATGTGACAATCATATGCTATATAGAAAATAGCTAGGTAAGCTGATCAGTCACTCTGTTCCCAAGAGACTACGCCAAGTCCTTTTACGGCACTTGCATATTCCCTAGTAACAGTGCTCGCATCCAATGCGAATGTTGCATCTTATGCAACCAATACTCAATTTTGTTATAGTGTCCTTGACACTATAGCTCGATAATTATTATAACCAGTATGCCCATAATTTTTATCAGAATACCTTTATTTCTAGAGATCTCTATCTCCTAAGGTATCCACAGTTAAGACCCTTATAGATCACTATCTACAAGGTCTTAAACTTTTGAAGATAAGACTTTGAGATCACTATCTCTAAGTTTCACCATCTTTGAAGATATTTTTATTTACTGCAATCAAGTGTTTTATTCCATAGTGGGATTAGTGATGAATACCCATTCATCACTCTTTATTCTTTTATTTTAGCTACAAAACCTTTGACAAACACATGTATATCTTTGTAAATACAAATAATTATCAAATTGCATGCATTGTGTAAAAGATAATAATTAGCATGTTTTTATGCATAAATAAAGGAAATAAAGAATTAAAAGAAAAAGAGGGAGATATTTAGATTAAATATTGAGCGACCTAATCCCAAGGGAGGGCTCAACATGGTTCTGACCGCATAAAAGCCCAAGTAGAGAGAGATAAGGAAGCTCACCTTTGTACATATACCTGTAAATAGAATAAAAATATTTTCCTCTAAAAAAATAAAAATGGGTTATATTTATTTGTAAATATTTTTAAAATATTAAATTAAAATAAAATAAGAAAAACTACAAAGAAAATAAAACCCCTCATCTATTGTACATACACCTTGTACATAACACCCCTTTTCTATTTATTTCACCTTGTAAATAAATAAATTAGATTCCATGAAAATTGTATATATTCTATATCCCATTATGTGAATAAATAAAATAAAATCCATAAAAAACAAAAATAAAATAAAAAAACAAAAATAAAAATCAACATCACCATAGTATATATACCATATATGTATATAAATAAACCTATTTATTTAACCCTTATAAATAAATAATAAAAATAAAATAAAAACACCAAAATATTCAAAATTTTATCTTGCAAATAAATAAAATATAAAATTAGAATAAAAATGCACAAAAATAAGTAACTAAAAATCAAAATCAAAAAAATTCAATATTGTATATATACCTATACATAGCACTATATTGTACATACCTTATTTTTATTTCAAAAAAATAATTAAAAATCACAAAAAATAGCTTAAAATAAAAGAAACACTTTTCATGTTTTGAGTTTTTATTAATTCGGCCATTTTCTATTTTAATTTGAATTTCCAAATCATTTCCACGTGGCCGCATTCCACTGGTCCACGGGGGATGTTGACCCCCCCGGTCAACTCCCCCCCTGGACCACAGAGTCCCGGATCCGAGTTTTCGACCCGACTTCTCGACATTTTCCACACTCGATCCGATCACTAAATCCGTTAACCCCGGGTCCTAATCCATCTACGTTCTTCCCTGATCCACACCCGAGCGGGGTTTTGGGGATCCGCACGCCGATCGAGTCACCCGACTCCCATCTTCTCGGACCCCTAGCCACTTAAATGCCCAGCTCCGCCGCACGATTCTGTCATCTTTGGCTCATACAATCTTCACCCTAGGACCTCCATTGCTCTCGCCTGAGTGACAACAAGCTGAGGGCAGTGTCACAGCGAGGAGGGAGTGCTTCGACCATCGATCCGGCGACTTAGCGCCGTTGTGCGCCGCCCAGACATGGTGCTCGAGCCTCGGGCATCGACGACCCTCGAGGCTAGGACCCAGATCTCCGTCAGCTCGTCCCCATTCGACATCGACCATCAGGTAGCCCTAGTTTCTTCCCCCTTTCGCTAATTTCCATTTACCCCCCAAATCGCACCTTTGCCGTCGACCGTCGATTCCGACCCCCTTTCGATCATCGGACGGCACCATCACCTTCTCCTCACTCCCCGCACATTCTCCGCCCAGCCATTCAACCCAGTTCGCACAGGAACTGGGATTCGAGCTCCCTCGCCGTCACTTCGTCGGAGCTCGCCCATATCGACTCGCCGTCCACCCACTTCGCACCTAACCAAGTCGAGGCACTTTGTCCTCGACCCAAGATTGCTTTTGTGCCGTTTTGCAGGCCAGAGGAGGACCATCTGAGGTCCTCCATCTTCAGCACAGGAGCTTCAGCTCCGCTAGTGTCGCCTGGGCTCTCCGGAGCTCCGTCGCCATCGAAGGGGATCCTTAGACGCGGGAGGCTCAGGCGCTACTTCTTCAATCATCAGTAGCCTCAGAGGAGGACCACCGTGCGCGTACTGGGCCGACGAAGTTCACCGGCCACCTGTTCTTTGAGGGTCCTCCAGAGCCGTCCATCTAGCCCTCCAGCTCCAGATTAGATCGTAGCCATTCACTTGAGGAGCAGCTGCCACCGCCCGATCATTGGAGGATAGATCTGGACCGTCAGATCAACGAGGGTTAGCCACGGCTTATAGCAGCCGTTGATCTTCCACGTGGCTAGCTCTCCACCATCTGATCCGGACCGAGGGCTTCTTCGTTGAAGCGCCCCGCACCAACACCGTCAGATTCGCCACGCGGCGTCCATCCAGCCCTCGGCTTAAATAAAGGAGTAATTTCCCTTAGGCCCCCGTTCTTTTAGTTGTTAATATTTAGTCCTGTAAATATCTAGTTCAGTTGTTTTTATTTTGGACATTTTGCATTGTGGACCTTGTCATTTCTGTTATTTGCTTTTATACCCCTTTGTGTTGTGAACACGTGCTTCGACACGTGATCTCTTGGGAAAATTGCATGTATGGGCCTGTAGTTTATTGTTGTTCATGAATGTAAAATCTTTTTAGATATTTGCACATATACCCCTGTGAATGTTTTATTTGAACATGTGCTGAATATCATGGGATTTTATACTTTTGCTCCTGGACTTTTAGTATGTGTTACTATTCAGTCCAGGGACTTAAGTTTTATTACAAAGAGGTCCCTGAGTGCCCCAGACACGTGCATCGCACGTACGGATCTGGGAATTTTGCACCGGACCCCCTGGGTTTCTTTGCTTATTATTTTTAGGCCCTCTAAAGGTATTTTAATTGCTGATAGGTCCCTGTGCACTATGCCTTCTTGTTTGATTTTTAAAAAATAGAAAAATTACTCCAAATGACGTGAAAATTGGATACGTGGCTCCTGCCACTGTGTAAATTTTTCTCTAATTTTGGAGATATTTTTGACTCTTTTTAGTATTTTTAAAAATTCAAATACACCCTTTTTTCTTACTGTCTAGATGTAAAATTCACAAAAATATCAAAACATCTTCAAAAATTCTAAAAAAATAGATTCTGTCTATTTTGTTGTGTTTGATTTTCTGACCAATTTTGGTCATTTTTGGATTTATAAAAAAATATAAAAATTCTAAAAGCCCTAAAACTCATAAAAATTCTAATAAATCATTAAAAACTCCAAAAATAATAAACCCAGTCTCTGAATTTTCCTTTTTACTTCTATTTTCATGAAAATTACCTTCAGGCTTTGATAGGGCCATTATCTATTTTATTTTGGCCCTTAAAGCTTGACTGGATAGTCCTCTTTTGTTTTCGCATTGTTTCATTTTTAGAAAAATATATAAAAATCAGAAAAACACCTAAAATTCACCAAAAACATAAAAAATATCAAAAACATAAAAATATTTTTGTTTTAATTTTTGGACTAATTTTGAGTGATTAAATAATTGTGTGAAGTTGTTTGTTTTCTTGATTTTATTATTTTCTCTATAATTTAAAAATCCAAAATAATATAAAAAAATATTAAAAACCCACCAAAAAAATTATTTTCTTTTATTTGTTTTCATTTTTGACTACTTCGTAGGCCGCGGGGCTATCACGTGCTCCCCACGTCTGACACTGGTCGCTATACCAGGCTAATCCAATAGCCAGGGCCACTATTGATTTTCTTTGATTTTTATCTTGTTTCGGTGGTCTGATCTCATATTTTCTTGATTGACTGCATTATCTCCGAGATCCGGGTCGCAACGACCCTTGATCTATTTTATTCACCCGAGTCTTGGTGATTTTTCGGTCAATCAGAATGGCGCCGTTGCCGGGGAGCACGACTTAGTAGTCCTTTTTATTTTTATTTTATTTTATTTTATTTATTTTTATTTTTGTTTGCTTTTGCTTGTCTATTTTATTTCTATTTTTGCACAGATACCCTGTTTTACTTTTCCTGCCTTTAGTTGCTTTATTTCATCTGGTATTTGACACTCTTTTGTTTTCTTGCTAGGGCCCGAGGACCGAGGCGGTTACCTTCGAGGAGCCGGCACACCCGCGGTGTTCGGAGGCGGCTCCCTTCTGCACGGAGCAGCAGGAGAGCGCGAGGAAGCATCTGAGTGTAGGAGGATTGGTGTAGTTGTAGATTAGACTTTACTTCAACTTATTTGAATAAGTATTGTAATAATATAGGGACAACAGGACTTAGACACTCTTGGGTCTGTTTCGCCGAGCACCGGTGTGCTCGGGGGACCCATTAGCTTGTTCGATTTTCTTCGCGGCTTTTTACGCGATTTTGATTTTTCACCGCCTTTTCCGGTTTTCTCGCGGTTTTTTCTAGCCCCTAGCCTTAGGATTTTCTATTTGATTGTGATGTAATTCATAGGATCCAAACACCCTAATACATTTGCCTGTTCCTATAGTTCGGTAATTGGACCTATAATAAAAGATTAATAAAATAGTTGATTAACTTCCTTCGAGCCTACGTGCCGCATCCCGCCCTGTCAAGCGCTGCTCCTGAACCCGATTTGTCGGGAGGAGGAGGGGTGGACCGAGACCGGACCCTTTGGATCAGAGGCTGGTGATCAGCTAGTTGTTCTTTCGAGTAGAATTGCCTGCTTAGGGACTCGGTTTTCCGCCTGCACCATCTAGGTAGTTTATTTTCTGTCTTTCAATTCTGCGCGGATCATTTTGCATGTAGACTGCTGGAGTCAGGTACGCATTTCTTACTCTGCATGCATCATTGATTTCATCGCGCATCCGCTTTTTCGTCTTCTCCCTCTGTTTTGGACTCAATAACCAGGAGAACCGAAAAATTCGTTAGGCGATTTTCTTTTTATTGAAAAATACCTAAAAAGAAAAACAATAAAATTTGGGACTGCTAACACTATCGATCCTAAAAGACACCTCACTTAAAAACTTGTCTTGGGGAGAGCAACCCCCTCATTGTCTGGTTTGCTTGTGCGAGAGAATGACCCCGAACACTAGGTAGAGCCCTCCGATACTCTTCTCGACTGATTACCGGCTATTTCTGTACAAGACAGTCGGTTGAGAAAATATCGGGTAACCCAACCGGTCACGTAATCGCTCTGCTATCCTGACTGATCACCAAATAAAATTGACAAGATAATTGACCGAGCCTTTACGGTCTTCAGCTCGCATTGCGTTGGTGAATCGGGGGTTTGCTTGTGATCATAGTTGTTATCAGATCTCATCCGTACTACTCGCCACATCAAGATGATGGGCATACGGTCTCTTAGGAAGCCTCTGGCTGCACCGCTTTCTGGCATGTCTACCCGCTCATCTAGGTTGGTTCGCGAGAGTCGAGACCCGCTCTCCGAACCCGAGTACGACTCCGCCCTGTTCCCCCTCGATCCCCCTTCTTCTGAGACCAAGATACCAGTGCCAGATGAGAGACAGACAGATGATTTATCGGCACCTGAGTTTGGATTTTTTGATTTTGCAGAGACTATGGACGGCAATAATGATGATCACACCAGAGGTCCGCAGCATGAGCATTTCATTCTGGACCAGAGTGCGATCAACTCCACCCTGATCGCCTCCCTCGAGATAGTGTAGCAACAGTTGAGGGATCAGGGAGCGTTCATGTTAGACATGAGGCGCGAGATGGAGCAGTTGAGAGCAGACCGAGAGTAGCGCAGAGACGGGCCGAGGATCCCCGATGAGGTAGCATCAGCCGCAGCAGCAGCCGCCGCGGCAGGAGCAGACCAGCCGAGATCGATGCGGGAGTTACACAACCCCGGATCGACACTGATGCATCATTGGGTCGTACTTCCAGCTATCGTGGGGGACTTCAAGTTCCCCCCAAACACCTTGCAGCTCCTCCCCCGATTCCATGGGCTCGCCACAGAGGAGCCCCATCTCCACCTCCAGGAGTTTATGATGATCTGCAGCATAGTCCACGACCGTCAGGTGGACCAGGATACCATCCGAATGATTGCCTTCCCCTTCTCCTTAGCAGACAGAGTAACCACCTGGCTAAAGCATTTGAGGAAGTTCATCTACACCTGGGAGCAGCTCCGCACCGAGTACTTGCACAAGTACTACCCACTCGGGCGGACGAACGCCGCTAGAGCCCTGATCAACAACTTCTCCATGCTCCCCAACGAGCAGTTTCACGAGGCATGGGAGAGGTTTCGAGAGCTGACCGACAGATGCCCGCACCACGACATTTCCAAGCCGAACCTTGTTCAGAGCTTTTTCAGCGGGCTGACACCAGAGCTTCAGGGCTTGGTGAACGCTTCTTGTGGCAGGTCTTACTTCGCAAGGATCACGATCAGGTCTAGGCCATCTACGAGGAGATGGACGAGAACTATATGGTGATGTCCCAGACCCGATTGTACACTCAGGGCAGTCCCCAGCAACCACAGACCGTGCAGTACCAGAGGATAGCATGGGTCGACGCCGGTCCATCCGGTTCGTCCGCGGCAGCAGTACAGGCAGAGAGTTCAGCCGCAGACATGGGGATTATCAGCGAGAAGCTGGACCGGATGGAGATTATCGAGAAGAAGCAGTGCCAGGGCATCACGCAGATGGAGCAGATGGCACAGACTCTGAGTGACCTGAAGACACAGCTCATGTGTCTCCAGGAGGCACAGACGGCTTTCCAGCCCCGTCTTCAGGCACGAGGCGATCCCAGCAGCAGCAGCAGCTCGTCCCAGCGCTCCAGCTCCCACCAGTAGCCTAGACAGGTCCATCTTGTACAGGCGGAGCCGTACCAGCAGCCGCAGCTCACTTACCAGGCACCACCATCCACTGACACACAGATGGTGGTTTACCAGCCGGATCAGCATATGGCAGTTCTCCCGCCACCCCAGTACGATACAGAGCCGTTGATGGATGTTAACGGGATTTGGTACGACCGCCCCCAGCCCGATATCCGATGAGACCATCCTGGATTCTGTTGGGCGGCCGGAGGTGCCCAGCCCCAGCAGCAGCCGTCAGGTCAGGATGGCCAGTACGACCATCAGAGGGATCACCAGCAGCAGCAGCCCCCAGCATATACCCAGCCACAGCCACAGCAGTCACCGTAGTATGGTCCTCGTCCCTATCAGCAGGGACAATCTTGGAGGCGTGATCAGCCTCACCAGCCGCAGCATCAGCCACATTCCTACCCCTGTCTGCCACAACACCAACAACCTCACTACCAGAGAGGCTACCCGTCGGGTTCTCATGGGCCATCCTATGAGAGCCCCGCCTTGGATGACATATCCCGCCTTCTCACAGATCAACAAGCTACTTTTCGACGGGAGATGGATGAGTTCCGCCAGGAGATGCGGGACATCGTGAGAGGGAAGGCCGCCATCCCTGCCCAGATCGAGCCGAATCCCAACAACCTCAAGAGGAAATCTGAGCAGGTAGCTTGTACTGAGTATGCCACTCCTAGTGATACATTTGGATATATGTCTGCATATTTGTTTGATACTAATTTTGTCACACTTAGGAGTGGTAGGATGCCAGCAGGCGACGCCTCGTCTGAGCGATACCTCGAGGATACATCCAGAGTGCCTGACAAGGAGGAGGAGAGCAGTACTGAGTCCGCTAGAGATGATGACGGTGGTACTGATGCCACCACAGATGCTGATCCCACCGGCGGTGCTGAGGCTGCCGTTTCACCAGTTGGAGGAGGTGGTACTGAGGCCACCCGTATTGCCAAGCCAGAGCGCGGTATTGAGGCCGCGAGTCTTCCAGCCGATGGTGGTACTGAGGCCACCCATGTTACTTCTGAGAGTCCTGTTGTTTTGCTTGTTATCGATGTATCTCGGAACACTTTTGTGAATAAAGGAAAGGGTTTGTTTTCTTCTGGTCCCACTGTGGTGCATGATGTATGTGTGGATCCTGCCGTCGAGCAGCTCAGACACGTTCCTAGTCCTTCATCTGAGAAGGACCCTGTGATCCCCTTCCCTCGAGCCCTTCAGATGGGGAAGGGGAAGAAAAATGAAAATCCAAAAAAGAGGTAGCAGGAAGAGTTCAACCAGCAGATGATAGATCGGTTTCACATACAGCTGACTCTTCAGGAGGCTTTGCAGAACATCCCTCTTTTTCAGCGTTCCCTTAGAGACAGGACTACAGTCAGGAGGAAGAGGAGGAACCACCACTCAGAGATTCATGTGCTAACCAGAGCCACTTGTTTCGCGATCCAGAACCGTCTGCTGGCCAAGAGGCCAGACTCAGGAGCCCCATATGTCAGATGCCACATCAGAGAGCAGAGGTTCGACCGTACTCTATTAGACAGCAGATCGTCGATCAACCTACTTCCGGCAGCCCTTCTCGACCGCTTCGAGTTGGGCACTCTTAGAGAGAGCAGGATAGTCCTTCAGTTTGCTGATCGATCTATCAAGATGCCGAAGGGGTTGTTGCGAGATGTTGTCGTCACGATTCATGGCCTGCAATTCCCCGTGGAATTCGTAGTGCTGGACATGGAGATCCCTAAGTCCGTGACCGATACCCCCATCATTCTCGGTCGCCCGTTCTTGGCCACAGCCAATGCGGTGACTGACCATGATAGCAGGAAGGTATAATTTCTCGTCGAGGGCGAAAGTGTACAAATAGAGATGGTCGAGGACAACAGAGCCAGAGACAGAGCATGCTCAGAGACTACTTCCGATACAGAGCAGCTGACAGATGCAGGGCCAGACATCCACCAGGACTGTGACTTTGTGATCACAGATGACGAGGCAGTATGGGCAGACCCAGATGCACAGACCATCCTCTCACCTTCAGAGTCTGCTGATGCAGAGACGACAACATAGGAGAGCTTGGAAAGCACATTCCTGGTCCAGGATACTTTCGAGGGCAGCAGAGCCGGTTTTCGACCACGATACTGATTTGTTTTGTGATGCTGGTGGTACTGATGCCACCTTGGAGGATATAGATCCCTCGGAGTCAGATTCTGACTGGGCAGATTGTGAGGATTACATACCAGATCTGACTTCACCTGAGCCTGCAGCTAGGGAGGAGGTAGATGCCGATCAGAGCAGAGACAGTCCAACAGTGCAGATTTCCTCTCTAGAGAGGAATTCTCAGGCCTCTGTAGAATCAGAAGAGATATGATCGTGTCTAATCTAATTGTAATCCCACATGCCTCTATATCTTATGATCTGGAAACACACTTATCTACTGTTAGAGTCTCTATCATCTCGGGGTTCGATACTGTGCTGCTGGGAGGAAAGGTAACATTGTCCGTCCCATAATCAATAATGGCATTGGCTGAGTGCAAAAAAGGCCGACCAAGAATGATGGAAGCATCTTGTGATAGTACCGAGGAATCAAAGTCTAATACAAAAAAATCTACAGTGAATTTTGTGCCTTGTACCACTATGACAACATCCTTAAGTATATCCGTCGGCCTCTTGACCGATCGGTCTGAAAACTGAAGAATCATTCACGCTCACTTGAGAGGCCCTAGATGGAGAGTATAGATAAGATGGAAGGGTAAAAAATTCACTGATGAACTGTTGTCTAACAAGGTGCGCTCAAACTCGTGATATGAAATCCGACAACTGACAAAAGATGCTCCCGTGTCTTTCTTTTTCTTCTTGAGAGGTGTGCTGGATGGCACAACAAGTGGCATTGGTCAACACTTGTTTCTCAGAGCAATGATTGTGCATCTTCTTCCTTTTCGGTGTGGTATGCTGCTTCAGACATTTCTGAAGAAGAGGAATGCAGACCAATGCCTCCGAAAGAGTGAGCTTAATCTGAATCGGTCCGACATCTCTTTCGTGAATGTAGACTCTTGAATCTTTTTGAAATTTTCTGAATTTTCTCCCTTCCCTAGATTAAGAGCATTGGGGAATGGTATCTGTACATCCTCCTCAGTCATATGTAAACTTAGAGGATCAGAAGAAGAAGAAGGAGAATTTTTTCCTAAAACGAGAACTGGATCCATGAAGAGTAGAAACTCGAGATCCATCAGGAGATCTGGAGTGTTGTCTTTATTCCTTTTTATTGATTTTCTTTTTTTCTTCATTTTTTTGGGATTTTTTGCCTTTGATTCTTGGATTAATCAAGCTAGATTTGTGCTCTCCGAATAGCTGGAGGTGATAGCTCCATCGCCCTTTCGTCAAGTGAGTCAAGGAGGGCCTGAGGCGGCTCCACCACCTCCGGCAAGCACGCCGTCGAGGTTTCCCTTCCTCAGGTGTTCGACACCTTTGAGGTTTATTTCTTCTCATTTTTCTTAGTGTGTTTTCTTCCCAGTAGTCCTAGGAATCGATCCATCCCTATCGCGTCGCATTTCATCCATCCAATCTCCAAATCGAACCCCTTTTGGTCCACCATTCTCCTCCCTTTCATGCTCTCCGGGTAGCTGGAGGTGACAGCTTCATCGCCCTTTCGCCAGGCGAGTTGAGGAGGGCCTGAGGCGGCTCCACCACCTCCGGCAAGAACGCCGTTGAGGTTTCCCTTCCTCAGGTGTTCGACTCCTTTGAGGTTTATTTCTTCTCATTTTTCTTAGTGTGTTTTCTTCCTAGTACTCCTAGGAATCGATCCATCCCTATCGCGTCACATTTCATCCATCCAATCTCCAAATCGAACCCCCAGTGGAGCTCGCTCCGGCCACCCATCTCGTGCCGCCGTCCCCCGTCTCCTTTTACTTCACCGACCGCTGAGGCACTTTACCGTCGTCCGTGTAAAATTTCTTGCAGGTCCAGAGATGCAAAGGAAACGCCTGGGGCTCATTTTGATGTTATTTTAGCCAACTTATCATCTGATTTAATTTCCCTATCATGACCAGTGCCATGAGCAGCCTCAGAAGCATTTCATCTCAGACTGATTTGATGATTTTGAGCATCTTCAATAGCCCGAGATGGATGTAGGACATTACTTCAACATTCCTGATATAGATGGTCCAACATTCGATCATTTTGTCCATTTGATTCATGAGCATACCACATATCGTAGGGAGAAAATAGACACTTTCAAAGACTTCATCGCTAGCATTATCGTTGAGCGAGAATCTGAATCCAATTCTTCTCCAATTTCTGAGAGTGATAGAGAGTTTCACTTCTCCCATGCGGATTTGGCAGCCTTCACGCAGAGTTTTCAGAGGCCAGATCCACCAGCACCCAGTTGTCTAGAGCTGAAGCCACTTCCTACATCGCTCAAGTATAGGTTCCTTGCGGGTGAGCATGAGATGTACCCAGTCATTATTTCCGCAGATTTGACTGGAGAGCAGGAATCCCGTCTGATGGGGGTTCTTGAAAAGAACAGCAAGGCGATAGGATGGAGCGTAGCAGATCTCCAGGGGATAAGTCCGGCCCTGTTCTCCCACCATATCTATCTCGAGGATGAGGCGAAGCCGTCGCGTGAGTTCCAGCGGCGGCTGAACCCAAATCTGAGAGAGGTTGTCATGAAGGAGATATCGAAATGGTGGAGCGCCGATTTTATCTACCCCATCTCCGACTCCAAGTGGGTCATCCCTTTGCATGTGGTGCCCAAGAAGACGGGCATCACTACAGTGGTCAGTGAGTCCGGAGAGGAGATTGCTACATGGGTACCCACTTCTTGGCGGGTCTGCGTTGATTACAGGAGACTCAACCAAGCCACCAAGAAGGATCATTTCCCCTGCCCTTTATAGATCAGATCATTGAGAGACTGGCAGGGAAGAGCCACTATTGTTTCCTGGATGGGTACTCGGGCTACAACCAGGTGGCCATCGCTCTCGAGGACCAGGACAAGACCACCTTTACCTGTCCCTTCGGCACATACGCCTTCCGACGCATGCCATTTGGGCTATGCAATGTCCCTGCGACTTTTCAGAGATGCATGCTGTCGATCTTCTCGGACATGGTAGGGGAGTGCTTGGAGGTCTTCATGGATGATTTCTCGGTTTATGGCGACGGATTTGACTCCTGTCTTGACTGCCTAGACCGAGTACTTCAGCGATGTATAGAGGTTCACTTGGTTCTGTCTTGGGAGAAGAGGCACTTCACGGTGACTCAAGGGACGGTGCTTGGACACATCATCTCCAACATGGGCATGGAGGTTGATCCGGCCAAGGTAGATGTCATTAGAAAACTCGCACCGCCGTCCAATTTGCGGCAGTTACGGTCATTCCTGGGGCACGTCGATTTCTACCGGCGATTTATTCATGATTTCAGTAGGACTGCCCGGCCGTTGATTGACCAACTGACGAAAGACACTGAGTTCCTTGTCGATGACAAGTGTCTTTCGTCGTTTGAGACTCTCAAGCATTGTGTTGTTGAGGCTCCTGTTCTCCAGCCTCCTGATTGGTCTCTCCCATTCGAGATCATGACGGATGTCTCTGATTTTGCCGTGAGGGTCGTGCTGGGAAAGAGGTGGATGGAGTTCCATTTGCTATCCACTATGCTAGCCGCTCATTGGATTCTGCGCAGCGGAACTACACAGTCACAGAGAAGGAGATGCTAGCCGATTTTCCCTAGATAAGTTCAGATCATACATTATTGGATCTAGAGTGACCCTGTACACAGATCACACCGCCATCAGGTACCTCATGGCAAAGAAGGATGCCAAGGCCAGACTGACTAGATGGATCCTTCTACTCCAGGAGTTCGACATATAGATTAAGGATAAGCCTGGAGCCAAGAATGTGGTGGCGGATCATCTCTCCCGATTAGAGCATCTTGAGGATTCTGAGCAGATTGACCCTATTTGTGAGACCTTCCCAGATGAGGCGATCCTTGCTATCGCCTCTCTCCTGTGGTATGCCGATATTATGTACTTTCTTGTTACTAAGAAAGTTCCACAAGATTGGCCTAGGCAGAGGCTTGAGACCTTCCTCGTGAAGGCCAAGTCCTACCACTGGGAGGATCCCATCCTTTACCACGAAGGAGGGGATAGCGTCTGGCGTAGGTGCATTCCTCAAGAGGAGCACCATAGTGTCCTCACTTACTGCCACAAGATTGAGGCAGGAGGACATCACTCTGAGAGGAGAACGACACAGAAAGTGCTCCAATCTGGCCTGTGGTGGCCTACCCTCTTCAAGGACTCTGATGAGTTCGTGAAGAGGTGTACTGACTGTCAGAGGATGGGCACTTGTGGACAACGTGATATGATGCCGATGCAGCCCATTCATTTCTGTGAGGTTTTTGACGCATGGGGCATCGATTTAATGGGTCCATTCCCTAAGAGTCAGGGATTTGAGTACATTCTGTTGGCCATTGATTATGTGAGTCGTTGGGTTGAGGCCATCCCCCGCCCGAACCGCTGATGCCAGGACAGTTTGCAGATTTTTGAGGAAGCACATCATTACACGGTTCGGGGTACCTCGAGTATTGATTTCTGATGGGGGTCTCATTTCATCAACGACCAGGTGAAGGCCCTTGCTAGCGAGTTTGGCATAGACCATAGAGTTGCCACTCCATACCATCCACAGACGAATGGTCTAGCCGAGGCGTCGAACAGGGAGATCAAGACTATTTTGCAGAAAGTCGTCCGCCCTGACCGAAAGGATTGGTCACAGCTTTTGGACTCGGTCTTGTGGGCATATAGCACGTCTTTCAAGTCACCTTTGGGCACATCTCCCTTTCGCCTCGTATATGGCAAGCCGTGCCATTTACCTGTTGAGCTGAGACACATGTCACTTTGGTCAGTTACAGATATTCTTTTGGATCCAGATAGTGTAGGGAGACCAGAGGAGGGCAGAGTTAGCAGCCTTGGAGGAGCTTCGTGATACCGCCTTCTCAAACAGCCTACAGTACAAGGAGAGAGTGAAGGAGTGGCATGATTCTCATATCAGCCACAAGCATTTTGAGCCTGGACAGAGAGTATGGCTGTTTGATGCTAGGCTTCGTCTATTTCCAGGGAAGCTACAGAGCAAATGGAAGGGACCTTATCTTGTGAGAAAGGTACACGACAATGGAAGTATCGACATATCTGAGTTGTCTTCTGAGAGTACCTTTCGAGTGAACGGCCAGCAGCTCAAGCCATTTCTAGATCATGAGCCGTGGGTCGTTGATGTTGTCCCTATTCATTTTGTGTGAGATGCGATCTCTTGACTCACATCTATTGCATCTCACGCCTGATTATCACTGTTCTCCCGACCTGTATAGATCCAGATGTCCATATCATTACATTCTTTAGTCCCACATCCCTTTCTTCATCTTGTGATTATGCTATACTTAGGGTGTACTTTACCTTAAGTATAGGGGGGATGTAGGACCTTTGGGTATTTCTTTTGATTCATTTTACCCCTATTTTTGCTACCTATACTTAGGGATATTTTACCCTAAGTATAGGGGGGGGTAGACCCTGTACATTCTCCACTCGGTTTTCCCTTCGTGTACAACCTGCTATACTTAGGATTACTTGATCCTAAGTATAGGGGAAAAGCCGAGATCCTCTTGATTTTCTATTCATTCATTCGTCTTTGTATATAGCATTTCTTTTCACTTCCCTATACATAGCACGAGTTATGTCTTCTTCATCGCTCTTGACTCTGAGGACATCGTTCGAGCTAAGTATAGGGGGGTGTGTATATATTTCATATATATTTTAGCCATAACTCGTACTTTGTGTGAGTGTGTTAATAAATAAAAATGGCTAAAAACCTAAAATCCATAAAAATTAAAAATTTTCCCTGTAAATAAACATTTGCACATACATAGCTATTGTACAAATTATTTTTGTAAAAATGTTTTCAAAAACTTTTTGTGTAAAGTTTGTGTAAATATTTTCATAACAAAATTATGTATATAGTACAAAATTTTTCCAAAATGTTTTGAAAATCAAAAGTTTGCAAAAATCTTGTGTAAATTTGTGTAAATACTTTGCGAAACTTGTTTTCATGCATACATTCATGATTTCAAAATATTTTTCAAAAATTTTGCATGTTTGTAAAAATTGTGTAAATAGCATTTTTGTATATATGTATATAGTTTTTCCTGGATTATAGTTGACATTAAAACTAGCCTGGAATTAAATTGGGAAGTGGAGCTTGATTAAGATCTTAATCCACCTAATTCTAAGAGGAACCTTATAGGGCTTAGGGTTAAGGTTTTTCAGGTCTATGGCGACTTAATTCTTTGAGTCCACTAGGCTATGATCACATGTCATCTCAATGAGCCTAAGTAGAGCACTTAACAACACACACATGACTCATATAGACAATGGCTTTACTTGGACACCGCACTTGCACCGAGCTCTCTACGGATGAGGTGGTGAGGAGGCAGTCTTCCTTGACTTGGGGTAGCATATGAGGGTAGTACTTCTAGGCGGAACCTCTCTTCTTCTTTTAGTGAAGGAAGTGCGTCTCAACTTGGTCTGGTTGCCATGAGGTCTAACGACAGGAGTTGTGGGTTGCAATAATGCTTCAAAAGAGGGATAGTCTACTGGCTCAAGAGGAAAAACTCCTTGTATATATGCTGCACATGTATATGTTGTATAGATGCACTTGAAAAAAAATGCAAAAAGAAAATAACTCCAAAAAAGTGGTGGGTCTGATAGAAAATGATAATCCCACCGGAGTATGTATATAGTGCAATAAGCAAAGCTTGAGATTCATGTCCCACCTTATGTAGCTTGCAGCAGGGAGACTTAGCTACACTGGTTGAGCTCCCAAGGATACATGGCTACACTGGCCATGGTCCATTCTCTTCTTTCCCCTCTTCTTGAGCCGGTTGAACTTGAACTTAGAAGGGAATACCCCGCTCCTCGAGGAAAGAGTGGTCAGATTGAGGTCATAGAGTTACCTTGTTGGGGAGGGTCGTCAAGTTGCCACTTCTGAGGTGGAGAGCTTATACTTCACATTCACAATACAAGGAAAGACTCATGGTCTTCAGGGTTTGTGTTTGTAGACTTGTTCTGATCTGGATTGTTGAGGAGTCTTGATTATAGATTGGTGGAACTTAGAGGCTGTTGAGTTTTAAACTTAAGTCCAAATAAGGTTTCGACACATTAATAATCCAAAGATCTGATCGAGATCCATATTTCAATTTAATGAAGGCAAGTTTAATAGTCAACCTTGATCCATGTACATTCTCCTCCTTTTCTTTTTCTTTTTCTTTCTCTTTTTCACTTCTTTTTCAAATAAGTGTTTGCTAAGGGACTAGCAAAGTTAAGTATAGGGGGGTGATGAATACCCATTCATCACTCTTTATTCTTTTATTTTAGCTACCAAACTTTTGACAAACACATGTATATCTTTGTAAATACAAATAATTATCAAATTGCATGCATTGTGTTAAAGACAATAATTAGCATATTTTTTTTGCATAAATAAAAGAATAAAGAATTAAAAGAAAAAGAGGGAGATATTTAGAATAAATATTGAGCGACCTAATCCCAAGGGAGGGCTAAGCATGGGCCTGACCGCATAAAAGCCCAAGTAGAGAGAGATAAGGAAGCTCACCTTTGTACATATACCTGTAAATAGAATAAAAATATTTTCCTCTAAAAACAAAAATAAAAATGGGTTATATTTATTTGTTAATATTTGTAAATATTAAATTAAAATAAAATAAGAAAAACTACAAAGAAAATAAAACCCCTCATCTATTGTACATACACCTTATACATAGCACCCCTTTCTCTATTTATTTCACCTTGTAAAAACATAAATTAGATTCCATGAAAATTTGTATATATTCTATATCCCATTATGTGAATAAATAAAATAAAATCCATAAAAACAAAAATAAAATAAAAAGAACAAAAATAAAAATCAACATCACCATAGTATATATACCATATATGTATATAAATAAACCTATTTATTTAACCCTTATAAATAAATAATAAAAATAAAATAAAAACATCAAAATATTCCAAATTTTATCTTATAAATAAATAAAATATAAAATTGGAATAAAAAATGCATAAAAATAAGTAATTGAAAATAAAAAAAATCAATATTGTATATATACCTATACATAGCACTATATTGTATATACCTTATTTTTATTTCAAAAAATTAATTATAAATCACAAAAAAATAGTTTAAAATAAAGAAACACTTTTCATGTTTTGAGTTTTTATTAATTCGGCCATTTTCTATTTTAATTTGAATTTCCAAATCATTTCCATGTGGCCGCATTCCACTGGTCCATGGGGGATGTTGACCCCCCGGTCAACTCCCCCCTGGACCACAGAGTCCCGGATCTGAGTTTTCGACCCGAGTTCTCGACATTTTCCACACTCGATCCGATCACTAAATTCGTTAACCCCGTGTCCTAATCCATCTATGTTCTTCCCTGATCCACGCCCGAGCGGGGTTTTGGGGATCCGTGCGCCGATCGAGTCACCCGACTCCCATCTTCTCGGACCCCTAGCCACTTAAATGCCCAGCTCCGCCGCACGATTCTGTCATCTTTGGCTCGCACATTCTTCACCCTAGGACCTCCATTGCTCTCGCCTGAGTGACAACAAGCTGAGGCCAGTGTCGCAGCGAGGAGGGAGTTCTTCGACCATCGATCCGACGACTTAGCGCCGCTGTGCGCCGCCCAGACGTGGTGCTCGAGCCTTGGGCATCGACGGCCCTCGAGGCTAGGACCTAGAGCTCCGTCAGCTCATCCCCTGTCGACGTCGACCATCAGGTAGCCCTAATTTCTTCCCCCTTTCGCTAATTTCCATTTACCCCCAAATTGCACCTTCGCCGTCGACCGTCGATTCCGACCGCCTCCGACCCCCTTTCGATCATCGGACGACACCATCACCTTCGCCTCACTCCCTCGCACCTTCTCCACCCAGCCATTCAACCCAGTTCGCACAGGAACTGGGATTCGAGCTCCCTCGCCGTCGCTTCGCCGGAGCTCGCCCATATCGACTCGCCGTCCACCCACTTCGCACCTAACTGGGTCGAGGCACTTTGTCCTCGACCCAGGAGTGCTTTTGTGCCGTTTTGCAGGTTAGAGGAGGACCATCTGAGGTCCTCCATCTTCAGCACAGGAGCTTCAGCTCTGCCGGTGTCTCCTGGGCTCTCCGGAGCTCCGTTGCGCCATCGGAGTTGCTCCTCAGACGCGGGAGGCTCAGACGCTTCTTCTCCGATCATCAGTAGCCTCAGAGGAGGACCACTGTGCGCGTACTGGGCCGACGAAGTTCGCCGGCCACCTGTTCTTCGAGGGTCCTCCAGAGCCGTCTATCTAGCCCTCCAGCTCCAGATTAGATCGTAGCAGTTCACTTGAGGAGCAGCCGCCACCGCCCGATCATTGTAGGATAGATCTGGACCGTCAGATCAGCGAGGGTTAGCCACGGCTTATAGCAACTGTTGATCTTTCACGTGGCTAGCTTTCCACCGTCAGATCCGGACCGAGGGCTTCTTCGTTGAGGCGCCCCGCACCAACACCGTCAGATACGCCACGCAGCATCCATCCAGCCCTCGACATAAATAAAGGGGTAATTTCCCTTAGGCCCCCATTCTTTTAGTTGTTAATATTTAGTCCTGTAAATATCTAGTTCAGTTGTTTTTATTTTGGACATTTTGCATTGTGGACCTTGTCGTTTCTGTTATTTGCTTTTATACCCCTGTGTGTTGTGAACACGTGCTTCGACACGTGATCTCCTGGGAAAATTGCATGTATGGGCATGTAGTTTATTGTTGTTCATGAATGAAAAATCTTTTTAGATATTTGCACATATACCCCTGTGAATGTTTTATTTGAACATGTGCTGAATATTGTGGGAATTTTATACTTTCGCCCCTGGACTTTTAGTACGTGTTACTATTTAGTCCAGGGACTTAAGTTTTATTACAAAGAGGTCCCTGAGTGCCCCAAACATATGCACCGCGCGCACGGATATGGGAATTTTGCACCGGACTCCCCTGGGTTTCTTTGCTTGTTATTTTTAGGCCCTCCAAAGGTATTTTAATTGCTGATAGGCCCCTATGCACTGTGCCTTGTTGTTTGATTTTAATAAAATAGCAAAATTACTCCAAATGACGTGAAAATTGGACACGTGGCTCCTGCCACTGTGTAAAATTTTCTCTAATTTTTGGAGACATTTTTTACTCTTTTTAGTATTTTTCAAAATTCAAATACACCCTTTTTTCTTACTGTCTAGATATAAAATTCACAAAAAAATATCAAAACATTTTTAAAAATTCTAAAAAATTTAGATTCTATCTATTTTGTTGTGTTTGATTTTCTGACCAATTTTGGTCATTTTTGGATTTATAAAAATATAAAAATTGGAAAAGCCCTAAAAACCCATAAAAATTCTAATAAACCATTAAAAACTCCAAAAATAATAAACTCAGTCTCTGAATTTTCCTTTTTACTTCTATTTTTCATGAATATTACCTCCAGGCCTTGATAGGGCATTAGCTATTTTATTTTGGCCCTCCAAGCTTGACTGGAATGTCCTCTTTTGTTTTCGCATTGTTTCATTTTTAGAAAAATATATAAAAATCAGAAAAACACCAAAAATTCACCAAAAACATAAAAAATATAAAAAAACATAAAAATATTTTTGTTTGAATTTTTGGACTAATTTTGAGTGATTAAATAATTGTGTGAAGTTGCTTGTTTTCTTGATTTTATTATTTTCTCTATAATTTAAAAATCCAAAAAATATAAAAAATATTAAAAACCCACCGAAAAAATAAATTTCTTTTATTTGTTTTCATTTTTGACTACTTCGTAGGCCGCGAGGCCATCACGTGCTCCCTGAGTCCGACCCTGGTCGCTATACCAGGCTAATCCAATAGCCAGGGCCACTATTGATTTTCTTTGATTTTTATCTTGTTTTGGTGGTCTGATCTCATATTTTCTTGATTGACTGCATTATCTCCGAGATCCGGGTCGCAACGACCCTTGATCTATTTTATTCACCCGAGTCTTGGTGGTTTTTCGGTCAATCAATTAGTAACAGATTACTACTCCCACTGCATGGCATACATCTGGCTCTTGTACACATTTAGCATACATCCGGCTTCTTGGAACCGATGCACAAGGGCAAGCAGTTTGCATTCACATCCTCAACTCTTTGAGGTGCTATCCCTTTAGATAGGTCACTACCATATCTTAAGAGAAGCAAGCCTTTCTTGGAATTCTCCGGAAAATGGAATAAGTCCAAGGTGTACTACTAATGTGACGGTCCTAATACCTTCTTCTCTTTGCTTCTGAACGACTTCACAACTAAGATCTAAGAGGTATCCTTGAGATCATATCTCAAGGTACGGAACAACCAAATTTAAAAACTCTTATTATTATCCTTATATCATTCCAAATGATTAGAATAATATCTACATTTAGCACGATGAACACAATGGCACTCCCACTAAGTTTTACATGGTTTATCAAGATTTTATCTGAAACCATAACATTTATAGTTTCATTAAATCTTATGTTCCAACTACAAGAAGCTTATCTGAGTCCAAAATGGAGTTCTTTAGCTTGCACACCTTGCTTTCCTCAACCATGAAGCCCTAGGGCTACTTCATATGAATATCCTCAGAGAGGTATGCATAGAGGAATGCAATCTTGACTCACATCATGAAGATGTCATAGTCAAGTTGTGTAGCTATAGTTAGCAATATTCTGATGGGTTAAAGCAAGGTCACTGGAGAGCAAGTCTCATCGCAAGCGATGTCTTCTCTTCGGTGTGTAGCTCATGGCTACGAACCATGCTTTGAAGGTCTCTACCTTCTCATCAGGTTCCCTCTTTCTCTTGAAGATCCATTTACACCTTAATGGGTCTGACCCTTATAGGCTGATCCTCGAGGGTCCATATACAACACTTGTATATGAAGTCTACATTGGACTTTTATTGCTAACATCCATCTTTCCATGTCGTGATCTTTAGAAGCTTCATCATATGAAGTTAGATCATTGTCAGATTCAATTGACACATGGAATCCATCTTCAAACTTATTTGAAGAGGTATTAGTGTTTCATTTTTAATTGTCTTTTTAGTTTCCGATTCCAGGAGCCTCATTATCATCTCAAGATTAAATGAGTTCCTTTACTTCATTTTCATCTTGATTCTCAAGAGAGTCATCCTCTAAGAATCACATTCTCAGAGATGAGATCCTTTAAGAATCTCAAGGTCATAAAGTAGGTATCCAATACCATCCTTTATTTTCCTAATGAAGTAGCACTCTCTGGTGCTAGATTCCAGCTTACATGCATGGAACCATATTAAGGATATATATGCAGTCTCTACTACATATATACCTGGAAACTAATAGATAATCATGCTAAGATTAATCATTGATCAAATCATGTCACACATGATCAATTATATCTCCCTACAACTCTATTGAGTTAAGGTTCATTAGGAGGATTGAGATAGGAATGATATTCACATCTTTATAAGGTATTCCTTGAATTCATCTAATAGGTACAAGCTACATTGGTTATATCAAATTCATTTCATCTTCCTTCAAACTTTGGTTCTAAACCAAAATTGTGAAATCTTTGAACATTTCAAAGGTTTCTTATGTGAAGAGAAGAAATCTCATATCATACATAATCATCAATAGATATCACATATCCATAATGTTTACTATGATATAGATGATTCACATACATAAATATGTATGAGATCCTGAATACCTTGACATCTTACACCTTTCCCAAAGAAGGGTGTATTGGACATTTTACTTTGAATACAGTATACAGAAGTATGTAAGATTTGAACCTTTAGATAATCTAAAATTTCATCTCTTATCAGTCTATTGATCACATCAACAGACAAATGTCCAAAACATGATGCTAGATCATTATCAAATGATCTTCATCCTCCTATTGATCTTTAATGGTTTATTTTTCAGCATTAGAAATCTTTAATGAACCATTCATTAATTTTTCTAATTTAGTAGAGTCCACAGGATTTTAGATTACTATCTGAAATATCTCCATCATAACTCTTCATGATAGATTTATTACAGAATTCATGTTTATTTCTAACATTTAGAAATAAACTATGAGTGTATTTTAATATCCAGGTCATAGAGACATTCTCTAAGACTAAGGGCTCTCCCACTGAAAATATGAAGTATTTCATCCGGTGGAAATTGTTTCAACAATTGCATCAATTCCAACATGGATGACCATTAAACCTTAAGATCAAATTTCTAATATTCTAATACAGGTGTAACCAATTGCAAGTGTCATTAGAAGATTGAGATACAATTATTAGACTTTGTCTTATCAAATAAGCAAGTCAATTTCAATGATTATATGTAGATTATTCTGATGTACTATCTGATTCCTTCTCTAAGGATTCTAGAAAGATTTGATAGTCATACTATCAACACATCAAATTATTGCAATATTGGCATTCAACCAACTATTTGGATGTCATATGGAAGTTACAGAAGTACAATCAACTCTTTAACTTCCCTTCTTACTTGGGTCCAACCCATGCTTCCACTGCGCTCCCTTTATCTATAAGCAACCATTGCTCAAGACAAAGGATCTCTTATGTTAAAATCAAAAATTTCAATATAAGAGTATTTCAACATTTATACATGCTTCATTAAATTCATACACAAAGAATATTCTGAAGCTTCATGAATGACTAGAGTATAGATAGTAGAATGATGACACTCATCGTATCTATATCCATTTAAACTCTTTAAAACTTAGGTTCAGGTAGGTATTCAAACAATTTGAATACATCATCTCTTATAGAGCCACCATTCTGCATGATGCAGAGAACCATGCCATTCATGATTATATGTCGAGAGCACATATGTATGCCAGGATATCTTCTTAGATTTTTATAAGGATTATTTGATAATTACGATCATTATCGACATGTCACTTCAAAAGTACATTCGATGAGATCAAGACTTATAGAGACATACAAACCCTAGGGTTTCAGTCCTATTGTCTTATTTAATCATCATTCCTCATTATTATGAGGAAACTTGCACATTGCAACCACATACATTATGTGTCCAATTGCAAGTACAATATCTGGATCACAGGTCCAATCCATGATATTTTATTGGTTATTATCGAGTATATTATTGAGTGGGTTTATTGAAGGATTATCTGAAATAATAAATTTGCATAAACATATATAAATATATAATTTTCTTTGATTTAGGAATTTTATATCAAAGTTGTCTTTCCATGTCAAAAATGAAAGTTCATTCCCTTAATCACTTTCAATGTAAGAGATATACTTACCATTATATCTCAAGCAAGATCTGGGATCTCCTTCCTTATCTTTGTTACATCCCAATAATATGAGAACTTGTAACTCAGATAAAAAGAAGCAGGAACACATTCCACCTTGCAAGTCCAACTTGCATCTCCCAGTTCGATCTTTAACACCCGGGACCACCACCCCTAAGTTGATGTTGACCCGCCATTAATTGAACCAACCGTCAACAGGAATACAACTCGCTATGCGCAATCCAATATCACCCCAATAATACGAGGACCCGATATTGGGGTCACTACGCATACGTCCTTACTCTTTCGAGAAGCGATGAGCCCGATCCAAATGGATTATATGCAGGAGCTGTCACTTCGGACATGCGTCTCCCACATACAATATCTGGCGACGGAACCCTTCGCCTTGACGGGAGACCATGGGTGTCACTTATGTGATCCTCCATATCATATTCAAATTATAATTAATTATCATGAATCATATTCACATAATTAATTCTTCCAAGGGAAATAATAACTCTATTCATAATAGAATGTTTTTTTAATTTGGATATAATTAACTTAATCATATTAAATTAATTATTAATCCAATTCAATCAACAAACTTGATTTTACTTGAATATATGGTATTACCTCAAAGTATGTATTAATTCGAATTTTAATAATTAGAAAATACATCATGATCTCTCAAGCATCGTTCGTTCCCTACCCGTTGTCATGGCCAGTACCGGCGAGAGTGGGACGGACCACATACGTTGCAACCCGCTACCCCAACGATCCCCGACTAGACACCATATCCGCCTCGGGAGAAAATAATGCTGAGTCAATCACTTCGTACTTGAGATGATCATCGGTTCTTCAATCGAAATTATACCATATAGTAATAATCAAAACAGTTTTGATTATAAGGAAATTTGCTAGACAAATTCCCAATCCTATTCAAGCAAGGAGTTTGATGATTGTGTTTCCAATTTTGATCTAGATTAAATCTAATCAATTATTGGTTGAGGCCAAGTCAATTAAGGAAATAATCATCATCCAATATTTCTCAAATATTTTCCATAATTATATCATGAAATTAACAATTAATTTCACTAATTGACAATTACATGGTTCTTGATTAGGAAAGTAATTTCAGCAGTAACCCATACTTACTAAAATTAGCATATCTCAATCAATTTAAATCCAAATAAAGCAAAGTAAATTTCAAAAGTTTGCTAATTTGATTTACAACAGAACCTATGTGATTTACATGCATTTCAAGGCATTTCTAAACAGTAATTAATTCTTTAATTATGTTAAGATTCGCAGTTCCCGTAACAGTGAATACATGTTCATTAAAACAACCATATCTCGAGCAAACGGAATCCAAATTACGTAAACTCAGATCTATGGTTTCCTTATTTAATGGGAAACGAAATACAAGTGCTATTTTCGCTTTAAATAACTTAAACAGGGCCGAAAAATTACACTAAACATAGACGCAAAAATGAAATGCGATAAAACTTTCGCATTCCTAACGAACCCAAGTCGCCTTCAGTTTTATGGATCGTATCCAAAACCTTCGACCTAAGGCTCTGATACCACTTGAAGGATATGGTTAGATCCTCAAGCGCATCACATAAGCATGAGCGTCGTATCAAATACGACGAGGAGCGACTAGTCGCACTAGTTGCCCGATGCAGCGGAATTTATAAAAATTTTCATACGACGAAACCACATGATCCAAGAACACTTCTTGGATCGTTTCCTCTAGACCACAAATAAGTAATAGGATTACCTCTTGAAGCGTGGTTGCGATTGAGTCTCTAAACGAAGAGACCTCCTGTCTCAAGTTCAATCCGACGGAGGAGACGCTTGCGAGCGCGGGGATGAACCACGTGCTTCTCGCAATCCATGTTGATGATCCAAGCGGCGGATCTCCTGATCTCGACACACGAGATCCGACGTCTTCTTCACGAGCGAGGCGCACCGTAGTAGACGGAGATCTATGAGCAGACGATCGGGCAGCATAACGACGTCGCTGCGGTGATGGAGACTTCTCTCTAGGTCATCCATGGTGGACGACCATGAGAGGGAGAGAGATGGCGTGTAGAGAGAAAGAGAGAGAGAGAGAGATGTGCTTCTCAAGCATTGTGTGTGTCAAGAGAGAGCATGGGTATGCCTCTCTAGTTATAGGGTTTTGGGATCCATGGATCTCAATCCATGCGACATATAAAATCAATGGATGAGATTGATTTATGTCAATCCAATGGTCAAGATTGTTGTTGGTAAAAGCCAACAACTTGTGATTTAATTAGATTAAAATATATTTGACAAAATCAAATATAAATCAATCCCAAATCACATAAATAAATAAGGAGAGAATATACATGTAGATTACATCTCCATGTACATCAAGGGGGGACGGCCACCCATTCCATATAGGAATTGGGTGCAGCCCACCTCCTTCCTTATGGAGGCAATCTCATGGATTTCCATGAGATTGCATGACTCCTTAATCTTCTCCATTATTTATTTCCAACAACTTTTGTTGGGATTTATTCAACAAAAATAATTCACAATTAATTTTGGGAATATTGCAATCTTGACATTGGAAAATTGTGAATCACATTCACAACCCAAAACAAAATATAATTTACATTTTCAATTAATTATACAATGTGTATCCAATACACATTAATAATTAATCAACAAATATAAATTATAATTAGCTCTCTCTAATACATTATAAATCACATTTATAATATATTATGAATAATTGGATATTACTATCCACATTATTCTTATCCATAATAATTAAATCTCATTTAATTATATTGGATAACTTATTCTCATGTGCCCAAATAATATGAATCACATTCACATTATTCTCATCTTTGATAATCAAATAACATTTAATTATTTAAGATAACTCTTCTTATAATATGAATCAAATTCATATTAGTCATGATAATTAAATCACATTTAATTATCCATTTTCTCAATGCTCGGATACATATATCAACAATAGAATTATCCATGAACTCTTTCAAGGATAATGCGCTTTCTCCGCGAATACTTGAAAATAAGGACAGGACGATTGTACTGTTCCACGTATAGTGACTTGGATATTGAGATTACATCTCAAATCCAGATCTCGGGCCTCCCATAGATGCTTGATTAAATCAAGACCGCAAATCTAATCTTCTCATTGCATCTGAATCACATTGAGATCAATGTCCAACATTTGGACTAAGATCAGATAACTTCTCTACTGAGAGGAGTCACTAAAATCCAGACCCGTTTCATCACTCCCTAGGAATGGAAGCGTCATGGTTATACAACCGTTTATGATCACATCACCCTCAGGTATTCCCAATACCTGTACATCCTGCATACTGGAAGACCTAGAATAATCCCGAAGTATAAGATCAATTCTACACTGTCTACTTTAGGGATTTATCATTAAGTTTCTCATTCGATCATTGGGAGTCGGTATCGATCATATACTTTCCAAAAGCATATATCATACCTAGGTCTTGATCATATACTTTCCAAAAGCATATATCAAACCTACAAATTCAGTCAAGCTTCCAAAGCGAGACGACCGTGCACGGAATTTGATCTTCCCAATATCTCATGAGTGAGCTCATGTCTTCCGGTTCAGTAATGAACCTGTATGATCCCTTTGAGAGATCGTATTACTCATATGCCCTTATACGCACACCAGCACGCCGGTGTATAGACCTTGGTTAGGTCATCAACCTATTGGTCTGCTAAATGTACATACTCAGACATATAGTATCACATCTGTCTCCGGTCAGAGGATGCGTGCCTATATCATGACAGCATAAGATATAGGACTTTGGTTATCTCGATCTCGTTAAGTCAACTCTTTGACCTAACTAATCTGACACCTCCGAATCTCTATTCCTATGCAGAGGACCTGCATCAAGAGGTTGGTCAGATATCAGCCTAACTGAGAAAAAGGATTGCCATCTCCTACTCAGGCTGGAGATCATCTCTTAACAATCATTTGATGGTGCTTGATGAGTCCTCAATCTAACTCATTAGATGTTCATCCAAGCACCAGCCTCTATGATTCAATATTTGAATCAATAGCTGTATGATCATCAAGATGGCCATGGTACATAACCCTAATTGTACTAAGGGACCTATTATGCAAATTATTTATTCTTCATTTCAGATCAGGGAATGATATTTGCAATAACATTTATTGCATAATGGCTCACCATGGGCTCGCATGTCCAACAACATGTGCGTCGCACATGCAAATCCGATGGCTCTAATGCATTCCTGTAGATCTGATCAATCGACTTCAAATTAGGGGCAAAGTGGACGACGTCGATGCGAATTGGGCTCGTCGTTCTTGATCTAACAACGGAAAGGCCTGATGGAGGAACTCTGAAGAAGGGAGCTGCTGATAAACTTTGATCGGTTGGATCTCAGTCGATGTCAGTCCAATGCTCCTTCTGAAAGATGCTGCTTGTCTCCAGAGGTCCGCGGCATCGAATGATGGTTCAAATGGGGACCAATGAATGCTGATCGAAGATATGCAACACTTGGCTACTATGCATGATAATCGAACTCCAGCTCAACTACTAGAGTTCCAAGAATGTTTGAAAGCACCTGCAAGTGTTTTATTTCTCAGAAGTAATGCTCCAACTGGCTTATTAGATGGGAAAGACAAGGGAACATGGAGGTAATGGTCATCTCCGGAGAAGAGTGACAGGAAGGAGACTGACAACTAGATCTAGGATAGATCTGAGGGATCAGAGATGGAAAGAAGAGCAAAGAAAAGTTGGTGAAGGTGTATCGAAGGTCAGGAGTGATAATTGATGGATGGATGGGATTCGATCGAGCAGATCAGAGCCAAATCGAAGATGAGCGGATTAACCTAAAATTGGAACTGAAATGCATAAAAGCAGAAATTAAGGGAAAATAACCTAGGATTATCCTACAATGAAGAAACAGGCGTCTCGTCCTCGATCCGAGTGCGACGACTCGAAGAAGCTGGACGTCAGCTGATCTCCGACGACGTAGCAGATCATGTCTCCCAAGGTGATTCACGGGGCTCCTAGCTATGGAGGAGATGCATGTCACCATACCTCTCGCCATCACTCAACCTTGGGCGTAAAAAGCAATGGAAAACAGATCATGGCACGGAGGAAGTTCTAGAGGGGGTTTAAATAGAACTAAGGTGTGGTGAAGTTTCAAATGAGAGCTACGTGTGAACCGAGGCTGGAATTCGAAAGTTTTTATTCGACCATGCGAATTCATTATTGGGGCAAGATAATCAATGAAGAATCTAGTGTAATTGGTGGGTAGATCAATTTGGAACAATCAAAGAAGATCGGTCGATGACCGGTTTATTGGGCGAGGTTGGCTAATGGGGGATTGACCCGGTCAATAGACCGAGTCCGCCAATCAGGTGCAGACCCACATCAGTCCAAACACTAGAAGACAAACAACATTAAATAAAATGACATAAATTAAGCGAATTTAAATAAATAATTTTATAAATAATAACTGTTAATAATTAAACAAACTTATCTACGTAGTTTTTAATAAATTAAATAATCAAATATATAGGTAAAAATAAATAAAAGCATTTATTTGTAGGTAAATATACCTATATATAGAAAAATGATTTTTTAATAACTTATATTAACAAATAAATATATAATTTTATTTATTTATTAATTTACACCATTTTTTAAGGATTCTAAATATTTTTTTTATTTTTAGGAATTAATTTATTAAGTTATATAAATAGAGATATCTACACTATAGGTATGCGATACTATACAATAACTATGATATTTTATTTTTGTTTCTTTTGATTTTTTTTCTTTTTATTTCGATTTTATATACGTAAAATAAATATATACAAATATTTAAAAAGATAATATGTACAAAATTAAAAAATAAATAAAAAAATATATTGTACAATACTGGCAAATGTACAATAGCACTCCAAAAAGTCACTTTTCACATCGTAACTCTGATTTTAACGAAACCACTTTCATTTTAAAACTTATTTAGTTTTGAATACATGAAAGTGAGCTTGATTTATTTTTAATTTTTGTAGAGAAAAATTGATCTGAATGTTGAGCTTTGTGGCTTTTTCAAAGTGTTTTTACTTTCAAATTATATAATGATTCTTCTTGCAATTATTTTTAATATTTACAACTTATTTTTATCTACAAGTTCCAAGAAGAGAACATTTTTTTGAGATGAATTTTATGATAAAAAATAGTAGAAGCAAAATAAATAATATACACAGTGATATGCTGATTATTCACAAGTGAAGATTATTTTCTGAATTTTTCTGGATATCATGCCTTATCTCTACCTACTTTATTCCTTTTTGATCAGGTCAAGCCTTGACATAATTTTAGGGTTAGAGTCATCCTATATTTATTGCATATATACAGTCTTCTATTTTCTTTAATTTTCCTTTATTTCTTTGTTTATTTATTTTCATTTAAAAGTATGATAAATATACAATATTTACACAAGAATAAAGATGTATTAAAAAGAGTTATTTTTTGATATTTATAGGTGTTTTATAAGGATTTTAATCGAAGATAAATGGACAAAAATAATGAAATGCAGCTTCACCAGTTAGGAATTGTGACTCAACAAACCTTAAGTTCCATGCTCCTCTATCCAGTTCAATTCTCAGCCTAGTTAGAACCATCCTTTCAGTCGCATATTCCTGCAACCGTGAAATGACAAGTACCATGTGTGTGGATTGTGTTAGCTATTTTCAGACAAACAACTGAACTATCACGTGGTATCCTCCTCTAGCAACTCATCCTCGGGGAGATTGATATTTCCTTCTAAGTTCAGGTGCATTCTAGTTCACAACTGAAGGGAGGAGAAGCTAGAAGAATTGGAGAAAAAGTGGAAATGGACCGGTGTAGTCGCATTCCTTTGTGAAGCTCGGCTAGTATAATCGAGTCTTCACCAAGAAGCAGGCTTACCAAGAAGCATGCTTTTTCTAGAGCTCAATATTTTTGGAATTTTTGGTTATAGGATTCTTTTTGGATATCTTCTTTGCATGGTATTACTCTGCACTCTTTTTTTGCCTTGATGGATATAGAATCTTTTGTTCTGCCTATGTTTTGGGGTCTTGGAAAAGGTTGTGCTAGCAGACCATTCCTCATTTGAAGCTTTATTAATCCAATCTCCAGTCATTAGATTCCCATGCTACTCGAGGAAGTGGGTTGAAGTACCGATTTTTGGTAGTCCTCAAGAATGCTTCCTGAGCCACCCTTGACGAAGCAACCTAGTATCATCTCGACTTAAACTCCAACAACTTTCCACAATTAATCTGGGTTGAGCTATGTGTTAAGTGTGAGGTCTTTAGCCAAGCCACTGTCTCAAGAGTCGATACGGATGGCATGAAGGGTTCTAGTTGGACACATTGAATTGACACACAAACATAATCTCATGGAATCTAAAAAATTAAGTGAAGGTGACTTCAAGTGTCTCAATTCCAGTCCTGAACAAGTTTCTCTGAAATTAAGTGGATTAAGGTCTAGACCGAGCTCCAATCTTCAAACTTTATTTAGACTTGTTCAATTGTCATTATCATTCTGAAAAATGCAAATGCTATGCAATGCATGGAAATCTTTTTATGAAGCATTTTTTATTTTTGAACTTTTTATGGATTTTAGAAGAAGTTTTACAAATTTTTATGCAATATTTGAAGTCATTTTGCAAACCTTTTTGTGTTTTTGAAAATTTTGAAATTATTAGGGATTTTTTGATAAAGGTTAGTGAAATAAGTATGTACAAATATTTACATGGGAGTGTGTGCATATTTACAAGTCTTAGGTGTAGAATTTACACTAGGAATTTTTACAGAAGTCAGTTGTTATTTGTTATTCACAGATTTTATATTACAAATTTTTATACCAATTATTATTTATCATGATTACGTACAGAGTTCTCAAAATAATTTGAAAATATTTTTACAGATATTAAGACTTTATTTTGCAAATAATTTGGCAATGTCTTTACAAACATTTACTAATTTGAAAATCATTTTGTAGAGATTTTCAAATCGTATATATAATTTTTCAAAATAATTTTGCAACCATTTTATAAATCATTTACAAAATAAATTTTCAAAAATTTCATTCAAATAAATAAAATAAAAGTTGGAAACATTTACAAACGATTTTTACAATGGTTTGAAAACATTTTACAAAAAGGTTTCCCAAATGGGTTTCAAAAGATTTTTCAAGATATTTTCCAACCATTTTCAAATCATTTTGCAAAATATTCTTAAACTAATTTATTTAATCATATTTACAAAGAAATTTTAAATTTTTTATACATATTTATTGTGTATTCTTTACAGTTGATTAATCGTATACCCTTACCCAATATAGTGTATTAGCCATATTATTATAAATGCGAAAGTACGAGTTATGGATAAAGTATATACAACGTATATAAGACCCCCTATACTTTGCTTGAGCTATATACTCATAGTGGTCAAAGAGAAAAAGGAATACATAACTCGTGCTGAGTATAGGCAAGTCCATACTGCAACGACTAAATAAAGAATGAGAAGTCGATCCTCCCCCTAGACTTAGGATCAACTAATCCTAAGTATAGAAAATTGTATACAAAGAAGGGACGATCAAGAATCAGAATGTACGAAATTAATCAGCTTGGCTAGTCCCCCTATACTTAGGGTGAAATATCCCTAAGTATAAACAAAGTATCAACCAATTAGAGGGCAAGCGGGGGAACAAAAAAAATAAATACCCCGAATTCACTCATCTCCCAATACTTAGGATGAATTATATCCTAAGCATAGGATAGATGAATGGGATGAGTGAGCCATGGAAAATAAAAGAATTGAGAAAATTGAAACGAAAAGAAGAAAAAAAGAAAAGAAGAAAATCATTCAAAGATGTTTTTATTTACATTGTTTGAATCTTCTGATGCTGTAGCTATGAGATCTTCATCAAAGACAACTTGAATTGAATCGGCAAAGGCCAGGAATGTGTCATGCTCTAGATACGGCTCCAACAATTGACCCTTGATGATGAATGGCCATGCGTCAATGATTAACCGCTAAATGCATATATTAATTAGTATTCATTGTAGCACTGACACGTAACATATCATGCAGAACCAAATAAAAGATATTCGCATGGAGGATTCAGCTTGTATTTATAACATGGGAAGTCTAGGGTCGAACACAAGGATACGAGAAATTTGGTGAATGATTGTTAAGTGTCAAATAATTTAGGTAGCAATTTAGAGGATGATTATATTGAGCGGATGCATAATTCACAACAATACAGATTTTTAACACAATTTTTATGCACTTAAATTATATGAAGATAATAATGCACAAGAAATGTGATAAAGTCAAACACAATACGACATGACACACAATAGGCAACTTGGATTAATAAAAAACTCTCTGAATTAGTTTGATATCAATTAATGCATGCAAAGTTGTCAAATGGTGACTTTAGTCTTAATCAATCTTAAAAGCAATTCAACACAATTTTTATTTTTAACTTCACTTTGATGCTTAGTAATTTTAGGAAGTAAATAAATCATTTAATACTTAATGAAAATGATTAAAAATAATTAACAGTTAATCATTAAGAATCAACGCACCTAACATGTCCAATTGCTCACAAAAAGGTGCATTTTCATGATTTAAAGGTCCAAATAGCACTTACAAGAGGGAATAATTAATAAATGATTTTTAAATCAAAATTACAACGGATCACGCCAAGGTATAGACCATCAAATTGGCTTTCGAACGAGACCAAAATCACTTCATTTGGATAATATAATAAGATATTCAATATTCAATCCAAGGGCATTTTTGCAAGAAAAACTACACGTTTTATTACAAAACATGATAGAAATGGACTGAAATGAAATTAAAATATCCTATAGGGGCTAATTTGCAAAATTCACACAGGCGGGAGAATTTATATGTAATTATTGAAAAGTTGGATGCTGACATTGCAAATTACCCAACCACGTGCACATTGCACGCGGCCAGTATAGGCTCAGATTTGGAGGTTCAAAACACGTGTCCTTCTTTGCTTCTTCGCATGAGATTTGGAGGTAGGCTCGATACACGAGCATGAGGTGTGAACCGCTGCTTCGGAAGGGCGACGTCGCTTGATGATAACTGTTGGATCACGCCTAATGTAGGGGATCCAACAACAAATACTACTAACACGTTCTTCAACTCCTTCTCGGTCGGTGATGAATCCACATTTCATCATCTTTATTCTATCATTTTGGCCTCAAAAACCCTAGCAAATGCGTGTAAATAGCATTAAATACATCATCTTAGCATTCATGCATGTGCATCCAATTGGTGTATAAAATACTGTGATTAAAGCCAAAATTATAGAATAAATAAAAGAAAAGAAAAAGAATAAAATATTGTAAATATTTTATGACCCGAAACCCCAAGACCTAGGCATCTTGATGAATAGGTCGACCAGGAATAAAGTAGGGGGAGGTAAGGGCCAGAATACAATGTTTTGCATTCATTCTTTATTCATTTTGGGACCTATTTTTGGTTCCACTTTTTATACATCAAATAAAGAAACTTTGTACATGAAAGTTGTAGATAATTTTATATAGAAAAATACAAAATTGATTTCATTCAAAAATAATGTACAGATAAAAAGTTATGGTCTAAATAAAAATCCAGAATCCCAACTTCCCAGACCCGTATCTCACAAATGAAAGATCCAAATGCAGCAAACTCACATATAATTGTATATAGAATAAAATAAGCTATTTAATGGCAATGGTTCGCATTTGGCGAAGCTACTGTTTGAAAGTTGAGTTTTGGACCCCTATTGTATACTTGTACAGAATAAAATATTCAATTTATTATTTATCAATTATTTTCATAATATTATATTTTTATAATTTTGTAAATATTACTTATAATATATTTGTGCATTAAAATCAGAATAAAAATACAAAAGAAATGCAAAATAAAATACATGTATATAAAACACATAGGTATATTACCTATAATTATACCTATGTAACACATACTTATATTTTTTTAAATAAACAAAACACATCACAAAAATAAAATAAAAATATATTTATGTGTATAAAAGTATTTTATAATTTTTTAAAATACTTAAATAAAAATAATAAAACTGAAATCACAAAATAAAAATCAAATAATAAAATATATAGGTAATATACCTATAAGGGGTATAAAAGGGAACTTGTCAAAATACACCTCATAAAAATAATAAAAATCACCATAAAATAGTTTATAAAATAGTAAATATTTCCTATTTAATAACCAAAATTTAATTCGTCCATTTGCTATTTTTAATTGAATTAACAAAATCATTTTCCAGGGTTTTTCCTGGTTGGTCCACGTGGACCAACTAGATGCAAACCCTAGTTGACCCCAGTCAACTAGGCATCCTTCCCCCCTGTAGCCCATGTCAGGCCTAGTTTTTGGCCGCTTTGGCAGATTTTTCTAGGTCAATACTTTCACCCTTTCTCCTCGATTCCTTCTGCAAACTTTTTCCTCGACCATCCACCTTGCTCTCCCTATGATTATCTTGGGCCGAGGACCAACGATTGCATCGATCTTCCTTGGTCTTTGGAGCACCCCAGTCATCGAGTCAAACCACATATAACAGACCCCCCGACTTACTTTGAATTTTTGAACGTCTCCCCCCATAGGATTAGCTCCCCTTTCGATCCTTGAACCTCCAGGAAGGTGACAGCTTCATGTTGAGGTCTTCAGGAGGGTCGAGCGATGCCTGAGACGCTTCCATCACCTCCCCCAACTCCGGCGGTCGAGGTACCTTCCCTTCGGTGATACACCGTCGAGGATGCCCCATTCCATTTTCATTTTTCTTGCATTTTGTTTCCCTTAGTCGTAGGTTTAAAAGCCCTAAAGAAATTTTCGCTTCCATCGATCAAATCAAACAATCAAACCCCCTCGCCGGAGTGCTCCTCCGACCGAGCTCCTCCACTTCGCTTCACGCCACCGCATCCACTCCGCGGGGTCCATGAAACTTGCCTTGGACCCTCCCACTTGTTTTTTCAGTTGCTTGGACCATCACGCACGCCTGGAGGTCATTTTGACCTTCGTCGGAGTCGCACGAGCTCCTCCAGCTCCGCCAGCAGCTCCAGCAAACCTCGGCCACCACCGAGATGTTTTGGACCTCCCCGCGCATAGAGGAAGCTCCCAGGAAGGTGCAGCCCCATTTTGAAGCTCAGAAGCCACCGGAGCACGAAGATCTAGCCCGGGGAAGTTTGCCTCGCTGGCGTTCTTCCCCGTTCTTCCTCCACGCTCCGCCACCGTTGGATCGGGCCGCCTCTCCAGATCACTCGTCAAACGTCGGATCATCAGCACTCCTCCACCGTTAGATCTCGATCTGAGATCTAATCTCAGACGTTGAAGCGAAGCACCATCGGCCATCTGATCGTCGCCATGTGTCAAGTGAATCAGCCACGACCATTGGATCACGCGCTTAGGGGTATTTTGCATTCTTTACCCCGTGCCATTTTGTATTTTTATTTAGTCCTAAATATTTCATTTGCTGTTTAAAATATTTTGTAATATTTGTAAAAAGACCCCCAAACTTTTCCTATTTGCATATTGGTACTAGCCACGTGACATCACGTGACATGTACATGTGAGGTCGAGGGCATTTTGTGAGGACCCCCTCCACGGTTTACGTATTTCGATTCAGTACAAGAACTTGTGGACCACGTGTAGAACTTTTGTCTATTTTACATCAAGGCCCTTGGATTTTTGGAAATTACACCTAGGTCCTTCCCAAGCGCGTGCTAGTCATGCACCCTAGCGGGTTATTTACAGGCGTACCCCTGCGGGTCTTGTATTTTGTACTTGGTCTAGAAACTCTTTTATTTAGTTGTAAATTTTGTTGGAAAATTGCAACTGTACCCCTGGATGTTTGTTTAATTGCATATATACCCATGCTAGGCCATACATTTTTGCTTGCTTTCCCTAATTATTTAGAGCATCATTTTAACTCCAAAAATTACCAGAAAAATGTCACAGGCTCTTGTTAACTTTCTGATCCACGCCATATTTTCGTATTATATTTTTGTTGCATTTTAGTATTTATTAAAAATTAAAAACATGCATTTTAGCTACTGTTTGCATTAGAAAAAACCAAAAAAATATTAAAACACCTTGAAAAATTCCAAAAACATCACCTAAGATCTATTTTATTGTATTTTAGTGTCAATCCAAAAATCACTAAAAATCTCAAAACAAAAACCTTAAAAATTAGAAAATACTTAAAAACTTCAAAAAAATCTAAAAAATTAAAGAAAATCCAAAAAATGAAAACTCAGGTCCTGTAGGTTCCCCATTTCCCCATTTTATTCTCTTTATTTTAAAATTAATTTGGGAAAATTTTGATATTGTTTGATATTTTTCATTCCCATTATAATTTCGGCCAGAATCTTAATTCACTGTTCCCTTTATTTTGCCTTTTAAAAATACCAACAATATTCTGAATAATCCCCAAAAACCACAAAAACAGTAGAAAAATATAAAAAGACCAAAAATAGTTTATTTCCTAATTTTTGACTATTTTCCCCTATTTTTATAAATAGCCTAGCGCCTCTTTTATTATATTGTATATTTACTCGAATATTGAAAAAGAACATAAAAAATATAAAATATAAAAAGAAAATAAAAATCAGAAAATTAAAATCAAATACAAAATTAAAAATTAAATAAAAAATTAAAAAATTAAAACCCACAAAAACATTTGCATTGCATAGTGTAGACAATACATCACACACACACACACACACTTGTTGATCTATCCTGCCTTGCTCCCTGTGTTCGAACTCTCTACGTATTTGCATCTATACATCTTTTATGTAGAGTTAAAAATAAATTTGACTCCACATTTGTCTGTCATTGTTTGATATTTGATTGTGGATTCATTGTTGATTAAATTCGGATTTTTAGCGGTCACCGCAGCGACCTCTGTGTTCCCGCCTTGTGTGGAATACAAGACCGCTAGATTTTGGGTTTATCAAATGGCGCCGTTGCCGGGGAACTACATCGTCTAGATTGCATTTTTTTGTGTGTGATTGATTGTCTACATTATTTCTTTATTTTATCTCTCTCTTCTGTTTTTGATATATATTGTTGAGCTATCTGACCATCTCTTTTCTTGTCTTCTTGCGAGGGACCGCGGAGCGAGGCGGATCGCTTAGGGGATCCGGTGCAACCTTGGGAAGTAGAGTCGGCTTTTATTAAGCCAAGCCGACAGGAGAGAGCAGGAGGAGTGAGAGAGAGAGAGAGAGTGTTAGCTAGTTTGCATTTTCTTTTGTGAGAGAGAGACTATTTGAATTGTAATAATACAGGGCAGTCAGACACTTCGGGCCTAATTTCCAGGTGTCTGTTCACCTGGGGGCTCACTGCGGATTTTATCGTGTTTACCGCAGTCATTTTCCGGTTTTGTTTTCCTTTTTCCTTTCTTTTGTGGATTGAGCCCTTAGATTTTAGGCATTGCTTGATCGATTAGACTAGGTCCAAACACCCTAACAACCATTGCATGTACCTATAGTGCGTATTTGGACTTACTATAATTAAAAAGTTGATTCACCATTTTCCGTTCCGCCGCGCCGCGAGCTCATCCCGCCAAGCGCTTCTCCTGAACTCGATGTGTCGAGAGGAGGAGGGGTGAGCCTAGACCGGACTTTAGGATTAGAGATTGGTGGTTGACTTGTGGTTCTTCATGTTAGCAATTGCCTGCTTAGGACGATCTCCTCTTGCATATCGGCATGTAGATTAGGTTTAAAAATTTCTGCTTTGCAACCCGCATGGAGAGAGCTGGAGGCGCTGTAAGTCATTCTATCTCTGCATTCATCATATAGGCACAAAGGTGAGATTTCCATCTTGGTGCCGACTTGCACGGCTTTTCCGACTCTTTTCTCCCTCTATTTTTGGATCAAGTAGGAATCAAGAAAAAACAAAAACATTAGGTGCTTGTTTGAATTTACTCAAAAGAAGCGATAACGCCAAAAAAAATTAAAAAGGGATTGCTAAGAAAACTTTGACCTAAATAAAATTGGTAATCAGATCCATTGATTGGGGAGATTAACAACCTCACTTGTCTTCAGGTTGCATGGGAAGGTCTCCTTCCAAGTGAGTTGAGCGGCTTCGTAAGGATTAGAGCCAAAAACCCAGCTTGTGGCTGCCTTGTGTATCGCCTGGATTTCCGAAATATTGGAGCTACTATCGTACGTAGGCGAGTAGGGCTTGGTCAACATTGGTGACTCACTATTGTGTGAGCATCGACCTTGTCTGAAGTACCAAGCTTAGGCCACGCCTTCACGGGTGTGTCTGTCTCACCGTTTGCGTCCGAGTAGGATCTTGCACGCTCACGGGTGATTCCGTTGCGAGCAAGATCTGAAGTATCGGTTTTGCCTATCAGCTTCCTCCCTCTTCTTCTTTGGCTGAGTAGGGATCTAGGAAGGGTTACAAGGACCTCAAAAAGCGCAAGATACAGGTTACACAGGAGGAGGACAAGTACGGGAATAATTTTCCGGAAATACTCTCTCTCCTTTAGGCGTAGCGCTCTAAGGACTCGTTAAAAGATAACTTCCTGAAAACAAGCTAAAAACGACCAAGATAAAAGCCGAACCTTCACGGCTTCATGTGTTGAGTTGGTGAATCCCCTTGTTTTGTGTTTGATTGCTAGTCGCATTTAGGTCAAGATCAAAAACACATCACACTTGTGCGCCATTTTGCCCCCTTCTATTCTTCATTTACCTTGCTCTTCTCCATAATCAAGATGATGGGAAGGAGATCTCTTAGGCCGACCTTGTCGGCACCGCTATCCAGCACTCCTCCCTATTCATCTAGGACGACCTCGGAGAGCCCGCTCTCTGAGCCTGAGTTCACTTCCACCCTATTCCCCCTCGACCACCCTTCTCCTTCCATCAGTACAAGAGTTTCAGAATTTAGTGCATCACAGAGCTCAAAGCATTTGACGGCACCTGAGATGGGTTCTTTTGCCTTTTCAGAGAATCCAGACATGGCTGACAGAGGAGAGCATCCAGATGAGCATGAGCACCCTCCATTCTTGTATGATCAAGCCGCCATTAATAATTCACTTCTAGCATCCATGGAGACAATGCAGAGATAGAGCCATGACCAGGAAGTCTTTATGGGTGACCTCATGAGAGAGATCGCACAGATGCGAGAGAACCGACCTGGGGGAGGTGGCGATGGAGGTGATATACCAGTTATAGAGAACGAGGGAGGAGAACCAAACCAGGAGAGGCCGCCGCAAACCATCATGAGAGAATTGCACAATCCAGCAGCCTCCCTCACACATCGGTGGATCCGACTCCCTGCCATCCATGGAGATTTCGAGCTTCGGCCCCACACTATTCAGCTTCTGCCAAAATTCCATGGGCTGCCGACCGAAGAGCCACACCTCCACTTACAAGAATTTGAAATGATCTGCAGTACCATTCATGACAGGCTGATGATTGAGGACACCATCAAGATGATAACCTTCCCATTCTCCTTAGTTGACAGAGCCGCGTATTGGCTGAAACATCTGGGGAGGTTCATCGACACTTGGGCAGATCTCCAGACCGCATACTTGAAGAAGTATTACCCTCTAAGCCGGATGAACGCAGCTAGGGCTATGATCAGCAATTTCGTCATGATCCCTAATGAACAGTTTCATGAAGCTTGGGATTGATTCAGAGATCTCATCGACCGGTGTCCACATCATGATATATCAAAGCCCAATCTAGTTCAAAGCTTCTTTTGTGGGCTGACACCAGAGCTGTCGGGGCTTGTAAATGCCTCTTGTGGTGGGTACTATTTTTCCAAGGGTAAAGACGATGTTTGGGCCATCTATGAAGGGATGGTAGAAAACTCAACTGTTATGGCCCAAGCCCGTGTCTACACGCAACAGAAGCCCCCGCAAGGAGCAGGATCATTTCAGAGGATCGCCCGCATCGATGCCAGTCCTCAAACTCCGTCGGCAGCCGCAACCCAAGCCAAATCAGTCACAACCAACATGGGCATCATCAGTGAGAAGTTGGACCATCTCGAGATCCTTGAGAAAAAGCAGATGCAAGGAATGTCCCAGATGGACCAGATTGCAAAGACTATGAGTGACCTGAAGACGCAGATTCTTTGCGTACAGGAGGCACAAACTTCTTCCCAGCAGCCTTCCAGGTCACGAGCTGATGCCGATAGTAGCATCTCATCCCAACCCTCTGCCTCGTACCGCCAGGTCAACCACATTCAGGCAGAGCCGGTCCAGCAGCTACAGTATTACCCATCACTGCCACTGCCATCTCAGGACACTCAGATGGTGGTCTATCAGCCGGAGCAGCCAATGGTAGTTCTACCTCCACCATCCTTCAAGCATGAGCCATTGATGGAAGTCAATGGGATTTGGTACGATCAGTACCCACAGCCTGGGATTCGTCGCTATTACCCCGGATTCCGTTGGGGCAACGGTGGCTCCTCATCTCAACAGCAGCCTCCAGCTCAAGGACAGCAGAACAACCAGCCACAGCAGCAGCAGCCCCAGTATGCCCACCAACAGCAATACCAGCATGGTCCTCGTCCCGCCTATCAGGGACAACAGTGGAGGCAGCGTCAGCTGCCTCAGCAGTCATACTCCCACCCTCCCCAGTACCAGCAGCAACAACCTCATTTCTAGCAGGGAAACCCGTCCGATTCTCAGGCCCCCGCTTTTGAGAACCCAGCTCTAGATGACCTTGCCCGCTTGCTTTCTAAACAGCGAGCATCCTTCCGACAAGAAATGGATGAGTTCCGACAGGAGATGAGGGATATCATCAAGGGCAAAGCCACCATACCAACTCAGATTGAACCAAATCCGAACAATCTGAAAAGGAAGTCTGAGCAGGTAGAGTTTACAGAGGATACCTCTCCTAGTGATTATTTGTGTGACATATCTTCTTCTTTGTATGATGCTGATTTTGTAACTACTAGGAGCGGTAGGATGCCAGCCGGCGGCGCCTCATCTGAGCGACAGCCACATGCAAAACCAGGAGCGCCAGATGAGCAGAGTAGCGATGCTGATGCCACTAATGATGATGTTGAAGATGGTGGTGCTGATGCCACCAATGGTGGAGATCCAGACGACGGTACTGAGGTCGTCGTGATACCAGATGCAGACGGTGGTGCTGATGCCACCATTTTGGATGCAGAGCCAGAGCGTGGTGCTGATGCCGCAAAGACAGGTGCCAGTGGTGGTACTAAGGCCACCACATCTACTTTTGTTGAGCTTCCTTCTGTGGTGTTACCACCTTTTGTATCTATGGACTGTGGTAACAACAAAAATAACAAAAATATGAATAAAGGAAAGGTTTCTGTTCAAATTTCAGATCCATATGTGTTGAATGATGATCAGGGTATGGATTCTACTCCTTCATAGGCACAGAAACCTCGTCCTAGTCCTCCATCTGAGGAGGACCCTACTATTCCCTTCCCTGAAGCACTCCACCGGGGGAAGGGGAATAAAAAAGAACCAGCAGGTAGAGTTCAGCAATCAGATGATTGACAGATTCCATATTTAGCTGACTCTACGGGAAGCATTTGAGCATACCCCCCTCTTCAAAAAGAACTTGAAAGAGATGACTACAGTCCGCAAGAAGAGGAGGTACAGAGATCAGATCCATATGCTCACCCATGACACTTGCTGCACCATTCAGAACAAACTGCCAGCCAAGAGACAAGACGCCGGAGCTCCCTATGTCAGATGCGAGATTCAGGAGCAGCAGTTTGATCGTACTCTATTAGACAGCGGCTCTTCGATTAACCTTCTTCCGGCAGCTGATAACAGGTCCGATCACTCGGGTATAAGGTACTGAAAATAGGTCCTCGCGACCCAAGCGATCAGACGATGTGTATCAAGAAAAATGAACCACTCGAAACAGATAAAATCAACGAAACACGAATAGTGGTCCTGCTATGTGATTAACCTGGTATAGCACCCAGGGTCGAACTCAAGGAGCACGGGTTGGCCGAGAGGCCTACGAAGTAGTAAAAATAAAGAAAATAAAGAAAGAAAATATTTTTAGTGGATTTTAATTATCTTTATAATTTTTTTGGATTTTTAATATATAAAGAAAATAAGAAGAACAAAGACAAGCACACTTCAACAATTTATTTAAAGCAACAAAAATCAACCAAAAATTAAAACAAAAATGTTTTTATGTATTTTATATTTTTTTGTGTTTTTGGTGAATTTTTGAAAATTTTCTGATGTTTATTTTATTTTCTAAAAATCAAACAGTAGCTAAAAACAGTGGTACTGTCCAGCCAGGCCAAAAGTCCCTAGATAAAATATCTAAGGGCCTCAAAATGGCCTGGAGGTAATTTTCCTATAAAGTAGATGAAACAAGGAAAATTCAGATACAATTTTATTATTTTTGGATTTTTAATTTATTTACTAGAATTTTTATGGGTTTCTTAGTGTTTTTAAGTTTTTAGTGTTTTTAAGCAATGAAAAATAGCCAAACTTGTCTAGAAAATCAAGCTAAGCTAAACAAACGGTAACTAATTTTTATAGAATTTTTAAGTGGGTTTTTATATTTTTTTGTGATTTTTTCAAACTAGACAGTAACAAAAATGACTGTTTTTGAATTTTTTAAAAATAGCAAACAAAAAAAAATGTCCTAAAAAATCTACAAAAATTCTACACCATGGCAGGAGTCATGTGTCAAATTTTCGTTGGATTTGGAGGTGATTTGATATTTTATTCAAAAATAAAGGTGGGGCACTGTGCACAGGGACTGAAGTGCAAATACCCAAAGTTCTGGGGGTCCTGGTGCAAGATACCCAGCAAAACACGCGCCATGCGCATGCCTGGGGCACTCAGGGACCTAAATGCAAGAAAAATAAGTCCCAAGGACTTATTGGTAACAGGGACCAAAAGTCCAGGGGCCTTATATGCAATTAACCAAAAAATATCGCACATGTGTAAATAAATCACGCACAGGGGTATAAGTGCAAATATCTAAAAGGTTTCATTCATTCATTAACATCCAGAAATACAAGGGTATCTACTGCAAATACACCAAAATAACACGTGACGAAGCACGTGGCTCACAACAGGCAGGGGTATAAATGCAAACACATTAAGCTCAGGGTCCAATGTGCAATTTAACCTAAAACTAAACAACTGGTTTTTAACATTTACAGGACTAAAACGAAATAAACATAAAAGCTGGGCCTAAGGGTAATTTACCCTTTATTAAGCGGGGGCGTTGGATGACTGCCACGTGGCTGATCGGATGGCGTGGAAGCGAAGTGGCTGGTGATCCAACGGCTGCGGTCGATCCTCCAAAGATCGGGCGATGGAAGCAGCTCCTCGAACGGATGGACAAGATGTGATCTGGAGCGGGAGGCGACGATCAACGGTAGCTGGAGGTCCTGGACGAACAGGCGGCCGGCGAACTTCGCCGGCCTCGTGGAAGCGACTCCGGCCTCCTCTGCTGCGCCTAAGTATCGGAGAAGCTCCGGCGTGGCTGTGCGCAGCTGCTGATGCTCTCTGATGCCCCAACCGAGCTCGGGGGAGCTCCGACAAGGGTGGCGGAGGCGAGACTCCTGGTCTGAACGGGAAAGGCCTCAGATGGCCTTTGCTGGACCTGCAAAGTATCTCAGAAGACTCGCGGGTCGAGGGCAAAGTGCCTCGACCCAGTTAGGCGAAGTGGGGGTGGCTGGTGCGTCAAGACGGCGGGCTCCGGCGAAGGTGGTGGACGGAGGAGCCCGGTTCCCAGCTCCTGGGGGGAGGGGGTAGTTGACCGGGCGGTCAACATCCCCAGGACCCAATGAGAAGGGGCCACGTGGCTAAACTTTGAAGCTCAAAAATAAGGTAGCAAATGGCCGAATTTGCAAAAAGTTAAAACATGAAATATTTTTATTTTATTTTTTTCTATTTTTTTGTGATTTTTAATAATTTTTCTGAAATGAAAATAGGCTATATACATAGTATGTACTATATATAGGTATATACAATATAAATAGGGTTTTGATTTTTGATTTTTATATATTATTTTTATGCAATTTTATCCTTGTTTTATATTTTATTTATTTATAGTATAAAATAAGGAGTAAAAGGGTGTTTTTATTTTATTTTTATTATTTACTTACATAGGTCAAATAAATATATATGTACATCTATATACATGGTATATGTACAATGTGTTTTTGTATTTTTAATTTTTCTATTTTATTTTGTTTTGATTTTAATTGTTTTTATTTTATTTATCTACAATATATAACATAGACTATTTACAAAAAGTTTGGAAAATAATTTTATTTATTTACAAGGTTAAGTAAATACATAGGTGTGGTTTATGTACAAGATGAAAAGGGGTGTTTTTGTTCTTTTTGATTTTTAGCTTTTTGTTTTGTTTTCAATATTTTACATGTATTTACAAGCATATTTTTGGTGAGGAAAATACTTCTATTTATCTACATAAATATTTACACCAGAGCTCCTATCTCCCTCTACTTTGACTTTTATGCGGTCAGGCCCATGCTGAGCCCTCCCTTGGGTTAGGTTGCTCAATATTTATTCTAAATATTTCCCTCTTTTTCTTTTTAATCTTTATTCTTTTATTTTTGCATAAAAACATGCTAATTATAAGTTTTTACACAATGCATGCTTTTGGTAATTATTTGTATTTACATATGTCTACATGCATTTGCAAAGGTTTTTGTAGCTAAAATATAAGAATAAAGAGTGATGAATGGGTATTCATCACCCCCTATACTTAACTTTGCTAGTCCCTTAGCAAACACTTATTTGAAAAAGAAGTGAAAAAGAAAGAAAAAGAAAAAGAGGATATACATGGATCAAGGTTGATTATTAAACTTGCCTTCATTAAATTGGGGTATGGAGCTCGATCAGATCTTTGGATTATTAATGTGTCGGAACCTTATCTAGACTTAAGCTTAAAACTCAACAGCCTCTAAGTTCCACTAATCTATAACCAAGACTCCTCAATGCTCCAGATCAGAACAAGTCATCAATCACAAACCCTGAAGACCATGAATTTTTTCTTGTCCTGTGAATGTGAGGTCTAAGCTCTCTACCTTAGAAATGGCAACTTGACAACCCTCCCCAACAAGGTAACTCTATGACCTCAATCTGGCCACTCTTTCCTCGAGGAGCGGGGTATTCCCTTCTAAGTTCAAGTTCAACCGGCTCAAGAAGAGGGGGAAGAAGAGAATGGGTCAAGGCCAGTGTAGCCAAGTACCCTTGGGAGCTTGACCAGTGTAGCCAAGTCTCCCTGCTGCAAGCTACAACAGGTGGATCATGAAACCAAGCTTTGCTTATTGCACTCTATAAACATACTCCGGTGGGATTATCATTTTCTATCAGACCCACCACTTTTTTGGAGTTCTTTTCTTCTTCTTCTTTTTTTTTTCAAGTGCATCTGTACAACATATACATGTGCAACATATATACAAGGAGTTTTTCCTCTTGAGCCAGTAGACTATCCCTCTTTTGAAGCTTTATTGCAACCCACAACTCCCGTCGTTAGACCTCATGGCAACCAGACCAAGTTGAGACGCACTTCCTTCACTAAAAGAAGAAGAGAGGTTCCGCCTAGAAGTACTACCCTCATATGCTACCCCAAGTCAAGGAAGACTGCCTCCTCACCACCTCATCCGTAGAGAGCTCGGTGCATAGTGCTGGTGTCCAAGTAAAGCCATAATCTATATGAGTCATGTGTTGTTGTTAAGTGCTCTACTTAGGCTCATTGAGATGACATGTGATCATAGCCTAGTGGACTCAAAGAATTAAGTCACCATGGACCTGAAAAGCCTTAAACCTAAGCCCTATAAGGTTCCTCTTAGAAATTAGGTGGATTAAGACCTTAATCAAGCTCCATTTCTCAATTTGATTCCAGGCTAGTTTAAATGTCAACTATCATCCAAGAAAAACTATATACATATGTACAAAAGATGCTTATTTACACAAAGTTTACAATCATGCAAAATTTTTGAAAAAAAGTTTTGAAATCATGAATGAATGATGCATGAAGTGCAAGTTTTGCAAAAAGATATTTACACACATTTACACAAGATTTTTGCAAACTTTTTGATTTTCAAAACATTTTGGAAAAATTTTGTACTATATACATAATTTTGATACCAAAATATTTACACAAGCTTTACACAAAAGATTTTTGAAATCATTTTTACAAAAATAATTTGTACACTAGCTATTTATGTGCAAATAAAAGAAGTTTATGTACATGAAAATTTTTAATTTTTGTGGTTTTTAGCCATTTTATTTATTAACACACTCACACAAAGTACGAGTAATGGCTAAAGTATATATGAAATATATACACACCCCCTATACTTAGCTCGAACGATGTCCTCAGAGTCAAGAGCGATGAAGAAGACATAACTCGTGCTAGGTATAGGGAAGTGAAAAGAAAGGCTATATAAAAAGAAGAAGAATGAAATAGAAAAGTCAAGAGGAGCTCGAGTCTTCCCCCTATACTTAGGATCAAATAATCCTAAGTATAGCAGGCTGTATACTAAGGGAAAACCGAGTGGAGAATGTACAGGGTCTACCCCCCCCCCATACTTAGGGTGAAATGTCCCTAAGTATAGGTAGCAGAAACAGGGGTAAACAGAAACAAAAGAAATACCCAAAAGGTCTCACATCCCCCCTATACTTAGGGTAAAGTGCACCCTAAGTATAGCATAATCATAAGATGAAGAAAGGGATGTGGGACTAAAGAATGTGGTGATATGGACATCTGGATCTATACAAGGCGGAAGATCAGTGAAACTCAGGCGTGAGATGCATTAGATGTGAGTCAATGACCACATCTTACGCAAAATGAATAGGGGCAAGATCAACGACCCGCGGCTCATGATCTAGAAATGGCTTGAGCCGCTGGCCGTTCACTCGAAAGGTACTCTCAGAAGACAACTCAGATATGTCAATGCTACCGTTGTCGTGTACCTTTCTGACCAAGTAAGGTCCCTTCCATTTGCTCTGTAGCTTCCCTGGAAATAATCGTAGCCTCGCATCAAACAGCCATACTCTCTGCCCAATCTCAAAATATTTGTGGCTGATATGAGAATCATGCCACTCCTTCACTTTCTCCTTATAATGTAGGCTGCTTGAGAAAGCTGCATCTCTAAGCTCCTCCAGGGCAGCTAACTCTGCCCTCCTCTGGTCTCCCATACCATCTGGATCCATCAGAATATCTGTAACTGCCCAAAGTGACTTGTGCCTCAGCTCAACAGGTAAATGGCATGGCTTGCCATACACGAGGTGAAAGGGAGATGTGCCCAAAGGTGTCTTGAAAGACGTCCTATATGCCCACAAGACCGAGTCCAAAAGCTGTGACCAATCCTTTCGGTCAGGGCGGACGACTTTCTGCAATATAGTCTTAATCTCCCTATTCGACACCTCGGCTAGACCATTCGTCTGTGGATGGTAAGGTGTAGCAACACGATGGTCTATACCGAACTCGCTAGCAAGTGCCTTCACCTGGTCGTTGATGAAGTGAGATCCCCCATTTGAAATCAGAACTCGTGGAACCCCGAATCGCGTGATGATATGCTTCCTCAAAAATCTGCAAACTGTCCTCGCATCAGCGGCTCGGGTGGGGATAGCCTCCACCCAACGACTCACATAATCCACGGCCAACAGAATGTACTCAAATACCTAACTCTTAGGGAATGGACCCATGAAATCGATGCCCCATGCGTCAAAAACCTCACAGAAGTGAATGGGCTGCATCGGCATCATATCACGCTGTCCACAAGTGCCCATCCTCTGACAGTCAGTACACCTCTTCACGAACTCATCTGAGTCCTTGAAGAGGGTAGGCCACCACAAGCCGGATTGGAGCACTTTCTGTGCCAAGTTCTCCTCCCAGAATGATGTCCTCCTGCCTCAAGCTTGTGGCAGTAAGTGAGGACGCTATGGTGTTCCTCCTGAGGGATACACCGACGCCAGACGCTATCCCCTCCTTCGTGGTAAAGGATGGGATCCTCCCAATGGTAGGACTTGGCCTTCGCAAGGAAGGTCTCAAGCCTCTGCCTGAGCCAATCTTGTGGGACTTTCCCAGCAACGAGAAAGTTCACAATATCGGCGTACCACGGGAGTGAGGCGATAGCAAGGATCGCCTCATCTGGGAAGGTATCTCTAATAGGATCAATCTGCTCAGACTCCTCAGGATGCTCTAAACGGGAGAGATGATCCGCCACCACATCCTTGACTCCAGGCTTATCCTTGATCTCAATGTTGAACTCCTGGAGTAGAAGGATCCATCTAGTCAGTCTGGCCTTGGCATCCTTCTTTGCCATGAGGTACCTGATGGCGGTGTGATCTGTAAACAAAGTCACTCTAGATCCAATGATATACGATCTGAACTTATCTAGGGCGAACACTACGGCTAGCATCTCCTTCTCTGTGACCGTGTAATTCCGCTGGGCGGAATCCAATGTGCGGCTAGCGTAGTGTATGGCAAATGGAACTCCATCCCTCCTCTGTCCCAGCACTGCCCCTACGGCAAAATCGGAGGCATCCGTCAGGATCTCGAATGGGAGAGACCAATCAGGCGGCTGGAGGACAGGAGCCTCAATAACACACTGCTGGAGAGTCGCGAAGGACGAAAGACACTTGTCATCGACAAGGAACTCGGTGTCTTTCGTCAAGAGGTCAGTCAACGATCAGGCAATCCTGCTGAAATCCTGAATAAATCTCCTATAAAATCCAACGTGCCCCAGGAATGACCGTAGCTGCCTCAGATTGGACGGCGGTGCGAGTTTCCTAATGACATCAACCTTGGCCGGATCAACCTCCATGCCCCTGTTGGAGATGATATGGCCAAGCACCGTCCCTTGAGTCACCATGAAGTGACTCTTCTCCCAAGATAAAACCAAATGATACTCAATACATCGCTGGAGTACCCGGTCTAGGCAGTCAAGACAGGAGTCGAATCCGTCGCCGTAGACCGAGAAATCGTCCATGAAGACCTCCAAACACTTCCCTACCATGTCCGAGAAGATCGACAGCATGCACCTCTGAAAAGTCGCAGGGGCATTGCATAGCCCAAATGGCATGCGTCGAAAAGCATATGTGCCGAAGGGACAGGTAAAGGTGGTCTTCTCCTGATCCTCAGGAGCGATGGCCACTTGGTTGTAGCCCGAGTACCCATCCAGGAATCAATAATGGCTCTTCCCTACCAGTCTCTCAATGATCTGGTCAATAAAAGGCAGGGGGAAATGGTCCTTCTTGGTGGCCTGGTTGAGTCTCCTGTAGTCAACACAGACCCTCCAAGAGGTGGGTACTCGTGTAGCAATCTCCTCTCCCGACTCACTGATCACAGTCGTGATGCCTGTCTTCTTGGGCACCACATGCAAGGGGCTGACCCACTTGGAGTCGGAAATGGGATAAATAAAATCTGCACTCCACCATTTTGATATTTCCTTCATCACAACCTCTCTCAGGTTGGGGTTCAGTCGCCGCTGGAACTCACGCGACGGCTTCGCCCCTTCCTCGAGATAGATATGGTGGGAGCACACTGATGGACTAATCCCATGGAGATCTGCTACGCTCCATTCGATCGCCTTGCGGTTCTTTTCAAGAACCCCCATCAGACGGGATTCCTGCTCTCCAGTCAACTCGGCGGAGATGATGACTAGGTACATCTCTGGCTCACCCGCAAGGAACCGATACTTCAGCGAAGTAGGGAGCGACTTCAGCTCTGGAATGCTGGGTGCTGGCAAATCTGGCTGCGGAAGAAAGTGAGTGAATGCTGCTAAGTCTGCCAAATCTGCCTGGGAGAAAGAAAGCGCACTCTCGCAAACTGGCTCGGGAGAAGGCTGCTCAACTGCACCGTCTTTGGTCTGCTCTGCATCTGCCTCCTCCTCATCTGTAGGCTCAGGTGGACTCAGGTCTGGCATCTGATCATCACAATCTGCCCAATCAGACTCTGAATCCGAGGGATCTGTATCAACCGCGGTGGCATCAGTACCACCGTAACTCAAGGTGGCCTCAACACCACCATCACTGAAATCCGTGTCGCGATCAAGGACCGGCTCTGCTGCCTCTATGGTATCCTGAACCAAGGCTGTGCTCTCCAGACTCTCCTCTGCTATCATCTCGGTATCAGCTGTATCTGAATATGAGAGGATGGTCTGTGCTGCAGGATCTGCCCAAGCTGCCTCATCGTCTGTGATCACAAAATCACAGTCCTGGTGGATGTCTGGCTCTGCGTCTGTCAGCTGCTCTGAATCTATACTCGCATCTGAGCGGGCTCTCTCTCTAGCTCTGTAGTCCTCGACCGTCTCTATTTGTATACTCTCGCCCTCGACGCGAAAGAACACCTTTCCGCTATCATGATCAGTCACCGCCTTGGCTGTGGCCAAGAACGGACGACCAAGGATGATGGGGGTATCGGTCACTGAGTCAGGGATCTCCATGTCCAACACTACGAAGTCCACGGGGAATTTCAGGCCCTGAATCGTGACGATAACGTCTCGTAATAACCCCTTCGGCCTCTTGACAGATCGATCAGCGAACTGAAGGACTGTCCTGCTCTGTCGAAGAGTGCCCAACTCGAAGCGGTCGAGAAGGGCTCCCGGAAGAAGGTTGATCGACGATCCGCTATCTAGTAGAGTACGGTCGAACCTCTGCTCACTGATCTGGCATCTGACATACGGGGCCCCTGAATCTGGCCTCTTGGCTGGCAGTCGGTTCTGGATCGCAAAACACGTGGCTTTCGTCAGCACATGTATCTCTGAAGTGTGGTTCCTCCTCCTCCTCCTGACTATGGTCCTGTCTCTCAAAGAACGCTGGAGAAGGGGGATGTGCTGCAAAGCCTCCTGGAGGGTCAGCTGGATGTGGAATCTATCTATCATGCTCTGGTTGAATTCCTCCTGCACTCTCTTTTTTGGATCATTTTCTCTTTTCTTCCCCTTCCCCATCTGAAGGGCTCTAGGGAAGGGGATCACAGGGTCCTTCGCAGATGAAGGACTAGGAAAAGGCCTAGACGGCTCGACGGCCGGATCCACACATACTTCATGCACCATAGTGGGACCAGAAGAAACTAAACCTTTTCCTTTATTCAAACCAAAGTTCTGAGATACATCAAGGCGAGGAAAGACTACATCTCTCTCAACACAAACACCGGTGGCCTCAGTACCACCTCTGGCTGGCTCTGCTGCTGCTGCTGCTAGACGTCTCGTGGCCTCAGTACCACGGGCTGGCTCGGCTACCCTGGTGGCGTCAGTACCACCTCCTCGAACTGGTGAAGCGGCGGCCTCAGTACCGCCGGTGGGATCATCATCCTTGGTGGCATCAGTGCCACCATCATCATCTGGAGCGGCCTCAGTACCGCTCTCCTCCTCCTCATGTGGTGCCTCTGAAGTATCCTCGTGGTGAAGCTCAGATGAGGCGCCGCCGCCTGCTGGGGTCCTACCGCTCCTAAGTGCAACAAAATCAGCATCAAACAGATCCGAAGATGTATCAACAAATGGGTCACTAGGAGTGGCAAGCTCAGTGGAATCTACCTGCTCAGACTTCCTCTTGAGGTTGTTCGGGTTCGGCTCAATCTGTGCAGGAATGGCAGCCTTCCCCCTCACAAGGTCCCGCATCTCCTGGCAGAACTCGTCCATCTCCCATCTAAATGTCGCCTGTTGATCCGTGAGGAGGCGGACGATGTCATCCAAGGCGGGGCTCTCATGGGAGCCCGACGGGTAGCCTCTCTGGGGATGAGGCTGCTGGAACTGCTGCTGAGGGGGGTAGGAGGTAGGGTGATGCTGGTAAGCTGGGTGAGCCTGCTGCTCACGTCTCCACGACTGTCCCTGCTGCTGATAGGGACGAGGGACGAAGGATGATGGCTGGTGTGTCTGGTATGCTGGGGGCTGCTGCTGCGGCTGGTGATCTCTCTGCTGGCCGTACTGCCCTCCCTGACCTGATGGCTGCTGCTGGGGCTGGGCACCACCACTCCCCCACCTGAATCCGGGATGGTCTCGTCGAATCCCAGGCTGGGGGCAGTCATACCAAATCCCGTTGACATCCATCAACGGCTCTGCATCGTAAGGGGCTGGCGGAAGTACTGCCAGAGGCTGATCCAACTGGTATACCACCATCTGCATGTCTGGAGATGGTGGGGACTGGTAGGTGGGCTGCGGCTGCTGGTACGGCTCCGCCTGTACAAGATGAACCTGTCTAGGCTGCTGTAGGGAGCTGGAGCACTGGGACGAGCTGCTGCTGCCGGAGTCGCCTCGCGACTGAAGACGGGGATGTGGAGCCGTCTGTGCCTCCTGGAGACACATGAGCTGTGTCTTCATGTCGCTTAGAGTCTGTGCCATCTGCTCCATCTGAATGATGCCCTGGCACTGCTTCTTCTCTATCAGCTCCATGCGGTCCAATTTCTCGCTGATAATGCCCATGTCCGCAGCGGACGACTCTGCCTGTGCTGCTCCGACTGCGGACGTACTAGATGGACCTGCATCGACCCGTGCTATCCGCTGGTACTGCACGGGTCTTGGCTGCTGTGGCTGGGGTCTCTGAGTATACAACCTGGTCTGGTACATCACCATGTAGTTTTCGGCCATCTCCTCGTAGATGGCCCAGACTTGGTCGTGGTCCTTGGAAAAGTAGGACCCGCCGCAAGAAGCATTCACCAGACCCTGAAGCTCTGGCGTCAACCCGCTGAAAAAGCTCTGAACTAGGTTCGGCTTGGAGATGTCGTGGTGCGGGCATCGGTCTAGGAGCTCTCGAAACCGCTCCCATGCCTCATGAAACTGCTCGTTGGGGAACATGGAGAAGTTGCTGATCAGGGCCCTCGCTGTGTTCGTCCGCCCGAGTGGATAGTACTTGTTCAAGTACTCGGTACGGAGCTGCTCCCAGGTGTAGACAAACCTCCCTAGATGCTTCAGCCAGGTGGCTGCTCTATCTGCCAGTGAAAAAGGGAAGGCTATCATCCGGATCGTGTCCTGGTCCACGTGGCGATCGTGGACAGTGCTGCAGATCATCAGGAACTCCTGGAGGTGGAGGTGGGGCTCCTCAGTGGCAAGTCCGTGGAAACGGGGCAGTAACTGCAAGGTGTTCAGGGGGAACTTGAAGTCCCCACGATCGCCGGCACTACTACCCAATGATGCATGAGTGTCAACCCGGGGTTGTGTAACTCCCGCATCGGTCGTGGTGGTCCTCCTGCCGCGGCGCCTGCCGCTGCGGCGGCGGCTACTGCTGCTGCGGCTCGTGCCTCTGCATCAGGTATCTCCTCGGGCTCGCTCTGCTGGTCTCTGTCTGCTATGAGCCTCTCCAACTCTCACCTCATCTCAATCATGAATGCTACCTGATCGCGTAACTGCTGCTGGACTGTCTCAAGTGATGCGATCAGGGTGGAGTTGATCGCTCCCTGGTCTATTACAAAATGCTCGGGCTGACGGGAGTGATCATCTGAACTGCCGGCCATAGCGACGTCTGCAAAATCAAACGAGCCCAACTCAGGTGCTGTCACATCAATCAATCTCTCCTCGGGCTCGTGTCTCTCAGGTCGGAAAGAAAGGGGGTCGAGGGGGAACAGGGCGGAGTCGTACTCGGGCTCGGAGAGCTGGTCTCGGCTCTCACGGGCCAACCTAGATGATGAGGTAGACGTGCCCGAAAGTGGTGCAGCCAGAGGCTGCCTAAGAGACTGTCTACCCATCATCTCGATCTGGCGAGTAGTGCGGATGAGATCTGGAGAAACTATGATCACAAACAAACCCCCGGTTCACCAACGCAACGCGAGCTGAAGACCGTGAAAATTCGGTCAAATTATCTTGTCGATTTTATTAGGTGAACACACAAAATATCAGAGCGCTTACGTGACCTGTTAGGATACCCGATGCTATCCCAACCGACTGGCCCGCACGGAAGAGTCGGTAATCAGTTGGGACTAGCACCGGAGGGCTCTACCTAGGGTGCGGATCACTCTCTCGCGCATCCAAACCATACAATGAGGGGGTTGCTCTCCCCAAGACAAAATTTTTAGGGTGAGCGGTTTTTAAGATTAATAGTGTTAACTGATGAATCCACATTTCATCATCTTTATTCTATCATTTTGGCACCAAAAACCCCAGCAAATGCCTGTAAATAGCATTAAAACCACCATCTTAGCATCCATGCATGTGCATCACAATAGTGTATAAAATACTGTAATTAAGGCCAAAATTATAGAATAAATAAAGAAAAGAAAAAGAATAAAATATTGTAAATATTTTATGACCCAAAACCCCCGAGACCTAGGCATCTTGATGAATAGGTCGACAAGGAATAAAGTAGGGGGAGATAAGGTCAGAAATACAGTCAAAATACCTATACATTCTATTCATTATTTATTCATTTTTGGGACCTATTTTTGGTTCCACTTTTTCTACACCAAATAAAGAAACTTTGTACATGAAAATTGTAGATAAATTAATAAAGAAAAATACAAAATTGATTTCACAGAAAAATAATGTACAGATAAAAAGATATGGTCTGAATAAGAATCCAAAATCCCAACTTCCCAGACCCGTATCTCACAATTGGCAACTCCAAATGCAGTGTACTCACCTTTAATTGTATATAGAATAAAATAATCTATCCAATGGCGGTGGTTTCGCATTTGGCGGAGCTACGGTTTGAAAGTTGAGTTTTGGACCCTCATTGTACACTTGTACTGAATAAAATATTCAATTTATTATTTGTTCGTTATTTATTCATTCTTATGTTTTTATAATGTTGTAAATAATACTTATAATAATTATGTACATTAAAACAAGAATAAAAACCTAAATCAAAACAAAAATAAAAATACTTGTATAAATCCAATACATAGGTACTTTACCTATAGACATACCTATACTTAACACCTTTATATTTTATTTAATATACAAAACATATCAGAAAAATAAAAATAAAAATATATTTGTATACATAACAGTATTTTATCATTTTAGAAAATAATAAACACAAATAAATAAATTAAAAATACAAAATAAAAATAAAAGTATTAAAATACATAGGTAATATACCTATATAAGGCTAAAAAGTGAACTTGTAGAAATATATATCATAAAAATAAATAAAAATCATAATAAAATACTACATAAAATAACAAATAATTTTCATTTTATAACTTTAATTTAATTCGACTCATTTCTATTTTTAAATGAATTAATAAAACATTTTTTATTCTCTTTCTCCTGGTTGGTCCACGTGGACCAACCAGGAGCTTGCGACTGTTGACCGGCGGGTCAACAGTCTGTCCTCTTCTTCTCAGCCCGTGGCGCGCGTCGTTTTCCCCCTGTCTTCGCGCCTTTTTCGAGGCCACGCCGCTCATCCTCTGCGGCCGCCTCCTTCACGAAATCTCCCCCTCGATCCATCACCTCCATCGCCGACTCCTCAGATCTCCCCAGATCTGCTCGATTCGCTTGTGATCTTCCCTCGAAGTCACGCACTCCACCATCTACTTAACCAGACCCACCTCTTCCTCCCTCCGTTTGAACACCTTCGGTCCACCCTTCAGCGCCATTCCCGTGCTCCTGAGCTCCGTGGAGGTGACAGCTCCACCGCCAGCCCTTCAGCCAAGGCGCGCGAAGTCGGAGGCGTCTCCACCACCTCCCGCAACTCCGGCGGTCGAGGTACCCTTCTCTCCGGTCTACACCGTCGAGGATGCCATTTCACCCCTTTCTTTTTCGCGCATTAGCTTAGTCTTAGTCTTAGGATCAAAAACCCCAAAAAAATTCGAAGTTCCATCGCCTATCGCGCCCGATCCACCATCCTCGCCGGAGCGCAACTCCGGCCGAACTCCACCCCTTCGTTCCGCGCCATTTCTTCGCCACCGCGGGGTCCAGGCAACTTGCCCTGGACCCTCTCACCTTGTTTTGCAGGTCAAAGCACAGTCAACGTACCTGGGAGCGATTTTGCAGCTCTCGCCGGAGATACCTGGAGCTCCGAGCTCCGCCACCTTCGCCCGAGCACCTCGGCCGACGCCGAGGCTTTTTGACGCCTCTGATCGTTAGAGAGGACCTGCAGGAGGCTCCTCGTCCATTTTGGAGCTCAACAGCCATCAGAGCTAGCCGGAGGAGCGCGACGAACTTCGCCCAGTCGGAGCTCCGCCTCGCTCTTCCAGCTGCCTCCACCGCCGTCCGATCGAGGAGACCTTCCAGATAGAACGTGGGCCGTCCGATCATCAGCACTCAGCCACCGTCGATCTCGCCCGAGATCTAATCTCAGACGTCCACAGCGAAGCGTCATCGGCCGTCCAGATCGTGCCACGTGTCAAGTGGCCTCTTCATCGCCGTTGGATCGCGCGCCGAGGGTATTTTACATCCCCACCCTCGCGCATTTTGCATTTGTATTTTAGTACTAAAACTTTTGTCCGTAGTGTAATAATTTTGTAATATTTGCATAAACACCCCCGTACTTTCCATATTTGCATTCCTGTCCTTCGCCACGTCACCTCACGTGACCTGTACACGTGAGGGGGTGGGCATTTTGCAAGGATACCCCCGGTTGTTTGTGTATTTCGTTTAAGTCCATGAACATTTATGTCAAGTTGTAATATTTTGGAGAAATTGCATCGAACCCCCTGAGCTTTGTAATATTGCAAAAATACCCCTCCCAAGCGCGTGCAAGTCACGCGTCCTGTGGGTAAATTGCACATATACCCTTGCGGGTTTGGATATTTGTGTTTAATCCTCAAAATGCAAGTTTCAGAGTAATATTTTGTGGAAAAATTGCGTACGTGCCCCTGGAAGTTTCACTATTTGCATATATGCCCTTGCCAGCACTGTTTGATGATTGGAGTCTAGTTCTAATTAATTAAAGCATCATTTTAACTCCAAAAATTCCACAAAAATAGGTTTAAGTTTCTGGATAAGTGTACTTTCACGCCACATATTTAGTTTTTGATTTTATTTTATTTTCATATTTATTAAAAATCAAAAACATGTCTTTTTCCTACTGTCTACCTTAGAAAATACCAAAAAAAATATCAAAACACCTCCAAAAATTCCAAAAAAATCACCTAGTGTCTATTTTATTATCTTTTAGTGTCAGTCCAAAAATCATTAAAAATCTCAAAACAAAAACACTAAAAAATTAAAAACTCTTAAAAACTTCAAAAAAATATATAAAATAGTAGAAAAACCCAAAAATAGCAAACTCAGCTTCTGTTTATTCCTAATTTTGTTCTCTTTATTAGAAAAATAGTGTGAAATATTTTTGCTACTGGTTGGTATTTTTAAATTGCATTTTTGTCACAGCCAGCCCTTATTTCCACTGTTTGCCTTATTTTAATATTTAAAAATATCAAAAACATCTGGAAAAAGCCCCAAAAATCACAAAAATAGTAAAAAACCTTAAAAATACCAAAAACATTTATTTTCTGAATTTTTGAGCATTTTGGTGCATTTTTATAAATATCTTATCTTGCCTTATCTTATATTGCCTTTACCTTCCACTATTGAAAAAGAAAATAAAAAAAAATAAAATATAAAATATAAAAATCAGAAAATCAAAAATCAAATACAAAATTAAAAATCAAATAAAAAAAAAATTAAAAATTAAAAACCCACAAAAATTGTAGTTGCTTGCTTGCTTAGTGTAGACACATCACACACTCACTCACTTGTGCATTCATTTGCTTGAGCTACATTGTTTGCTCCCTGTGTTCGAACTCTCTGCATACTTGCCCTTTACATCTTTTGTGAAGAGTTAAAAATAAATTTTAACTCCACATTGTTTCTAATTTGTTGATCTTAGTGTGGGTTAATTGTTGACTTTAGTCCGGATTTAGTGTGGTCAACACACCGACTGAGTTCACGCTTTGTGTGAATTTAAGACCACCTGATTCCGGCAAAATCAAATGGCGCCGTTGCCGGGGAGCAACAGCTTGTAGTTCACTTCTTTGATTGATTGTGTGATTGTTTACCATAGCTATATTTTCCATCTCTCACATTTTTGGTATATCTGGATCGAGTTATCTGACCATTCTCTTTTCTTGTCTTCTTGCGAGGGACCGCGGAGCAAGGCGGATCGCCTAGGTGACCCGAAGCAACCTTGGGACGCGGAGCCGGCTATTCTCTAGCCAAGCCGGCAGTAGAGAGCAGGAGGAGTGAGATTGAGTGGTAGTCTAGCTTGCAATTATTTTTGTGAGAGAGAGAGACTATTAATTTGTAATAATACAGGTACACTAGGACTTGGACTTGGACTTAGACATTCGGGCCTAATTTCCGGGTGTTTGTTCACCCGGGGGCTCACCGCAGTTTTGCCGCGTTTTCATCGCTGTCATTTTCCGGTTTTGTGTTTATTTTTCATTTTCTTTTGTGGATTGAGCTCCTAGATCTAGGTCCTGCTTGACTCGAGTAGAATAGGTCCAAACACTTAATTATCTTTGCATGCTCCTATAGTTACGTTTTGGACTTAGACTAATTAAACAGTTAGCGAGTAGCTTCCAAATCCACGCGCCGCGAGCTCACACCCGAACAAGCGCTTTCTCCTACTCCAAATGTGTTGGGCAGAGGAGGGGTGAGCCAAGACCGGACACTCGGATTAGAAGTTATTAGCTAGCTTGTGGTTCTTCACGCTAGCAGTTGCCTAATCTAGGACGATTTCCGTGTGCATACCGGCATATAGTATAGGTTTAAAAATTTCTGCTTTGCATCCCGCATGGAGAGAGCTGGGATTCGCTGTAAGTCTTCTAACTTTGCACGCATCATTTAGGCACAAAGGTGAGATTTCCATCTTTGTGCCGACTTGCACGGCTTTTCCGACTCTTTTCTCCCTCTGTTTTTGGACAAAGTAGGACCAAAAAGAAAATACAAAACCGTTAGGCGCTTGTTTGAATTGACTCAAAAGAAGCGATAACACCAAAAAAATTTTAAAAAAGGGACTGCTAAGAAAACTTGACCAAAATAAAAAAGGTAATTGGATTCATTGCTTGGGGTGAGTAATACCCTCACTTGTATTCAGGTTGCATGGGAAGGTCTCCTTCCAAGTGAGGTGAGCGCTTCGTAAGGATTAGAGCCAAAAACCCAGCTTGTGGCTGCCTTGTGTATCGCCTGGATTACCGAAGTATTGGCGCTTCTATCGTACGTAGACGAGTAGGGCTTGGTCAACATTGGTGACTCTCTATTGTGAGAGCATCGACCTTGTCCGAAGTATCGAGCATAGGCCACGCCTTCACGGGGGTGTCTGTCTCATCGTCTTGCGTCCGAGTAGGTTCTTGCACGCTCACGGGTGATTCCGTTGCGAGCGAGTTCCGAAGTATTGGTTTCGCCTATTGGCTTCCTCTCTTATTCTTTGGCTGAGTAGGGATCCAGGAAGGGTTACGAGGACCTCAACTGCACAAGCTACAGGTTACACAGGAGGAGGACAAGTACGGGATACTTTTCCGGCAGTACTCTCTCTCCTATAGGCATAGCGTTCTAAGGACTCGTTCAAAGATAAATATCTGAATCAAGTTAAAAATTGAAAAGATAAAAGCCGAACCTTCACGGCTTCATGTGTTGAGTTGGTGAACTTACCCTTGCTTTGTGTTTGATTGCTAGATTTATCTAGGTCAAGATCAAAAACACCGCACAATCGTGCGCAATTTTGTTGCATCTCATTTCATCCTTCTTTTTCTTCCCTTGCCCTTCCTCTACTCTTCTCAATAATCAAGATGATGGGACGGAGATCTCTTAGGCCGACCCTGTCGGCACCGCTATCCCGCACTCCTCCTTATTCATCTAGGACTACCTCGGAGAGTCCGCTCTCCGAGCCTGAGTATACATCCGCCCTGTTCCCCCTCGACCATTCTTCCCATTCTCCCTCTCTCAGTCCAATTGTTTCAGAATTCAGTGCATCACAGAGTTCAGATCATTCTACAGCACCTGAGATGGCCTCTTTTGCTTTTACAGAAGATCCAGTCATGTCGGACAGAGGCGAGCATGAAGATGATCATGAGCACCCTCCATTCGTATTTGATCAGGCAGCCATCAACAATTCGTTGTTAGCATCCCTGGAAACCATGCAGAGACAGATCCGAGACCAGGGAACATTTATGGGTGATCTCATGCGAGAGATAACACAGATGAGAGAAGACCGTGCTGGCGGAGAAGGTGGAGGAGGAGGAGGACCCGATGCAGGAGGAGACAATCCAGGCGGCGAGAGACCGCCACAGACCATCATGAGGGAATTACATAACCCAGCTTCATCCCTCACTCACCGATGGATTCGACTCCCACCTATCCATGGAGACTTCGAGCTTCGGCACAACACAATTCAGATGCTACCCAAGTTCCATGGGTTGCCGACCGAAGAGCCGCACCTCCACCTCCAAGAATTCGAGATGATTTGCAGCACCATCCATGAACGGTTGATAACCGAGGACACAATCAAGATGATCGCCTTTCCATTCTCTTTGGTTGACAGAGCCGCCTATTGGCTCAAACATCTTGGGCGTTTCGTCGACACATGGGCAGATCTCCGGGCCGCATTCCTGAAGAAGTACTATCCTCTCGGCCGGACCAACGCAGTGAGAGCAATGATCAGCAACTTCGTCATGATCCCAAACGAACAATTCCATGAAGCCTGGGATCGATTCAGAGAGCTCATCGACCGGTGTCCCCACCATGATATCTCCAAGCCCAATCTCGTTCAGAGTTTCTTTTGCGGGCTGACACCGGAGCTGCAGGGGCTTGTCAACGCCTCTTGCGGTGGGTCTTATTTCTCCAAGGGAGAAGACGACGTCTGGGCCATATACGAAGGCATGGCAGAGAACTCCACAGTGATGACCCAGGCTCGTGTCTATACACAGCAGAAGCCCCCGCAAGGAGCGGGATCATTTCAGAGGATCGCTCGCATCGATGCCGGTCCCAACACAGTGTCGGTAGCCGCAGCCCAAGCCGAATCAGCCGCAGCCGACATGGGCATCATCAGTGAAAAGCTGGACCGCATGGAGATCCTTGAGAAGAAACAAAATCAAGGCATGGCCCAGATGGACCAAATTGCCAAAACCATGAGTGACCTAAAAACCCAAATGCTATGCATTCAGGAGGCCCAAACTCATGCCCAACAGCCTCCTAGGTCACAGGTTGCTTCCAGCAGCAACAATTCCAACCAGGCCTCCACCTCATACCGCCAGGTGAACCATATCCAGGCGGAGCCGGTTCCATTGTTGCAGTACCATCCAGAGCAACCGCCATCTCAGGAGACTCAGATGGTGGTTTATCAGCCGGAGCAACCACTGGCAGTTCTTCCTCCACCCTCCTTCGAGCAGGAACCGTTGATGGAAGTCAACGGGATATGGTATGACCGATACCCCCAGCCAGCGATTCGTAGGGATCACCCCGGATTCCGTTGGGGTAATGGTGCTCCCTCATCCCAACAGCATCCTCCTGCCCAAGGATACCAGAACAGCCAGCCACAGCAGCAACACCAGCAGCCCCAGTATGCCCAACCTCAGCAATATCACAGTGGTCCTCGTCCCAACTATCAGGGACAGCAGTGGAGGCAGCGCGAGCAGCCTCAGCGTTTTCAGAACCAGCCTCCCCAGTACCAGCAGCAGCAGACTCATTTCCAGCAGGGACAATCATCCGGTTCTCATGGCCCTGCTTTTGAGAACCCAGCACTCGATGATCTTGCCCGCTTGCTATCTGAACAGCGAGCATCTTTCAGGCAAGAAATGGATGAATTCCGGCAGGAGATGCGGGAGATCATGAAAGGCAAGGCCGCCATACCAGCTCAGATCGAACCAAACCCTAATAATTTCAAAAGAAAGTCTGAGCAGGTAGAGTTTTCAGAGGATACCCCTCCTAGTGACTATGAGAATGATGTGAATAATATCTATTATGATGCTGATTTTGTTACTACTAGGAGCGGTAGGATACCCGCCGGCGGCGTCTCTTCTGAGCGACAACCGGATGCAGAACCAGGAGCGCCAGAGGAGCAGAGAAGCGGTGCTGATGCCGCTCATGATGATGTTGACGGTGGTGCTGATGCCACCATTTTTGATGCAGAACATGAAAGCGGTGCTGATGCCGCAGAGACAGGTGCCAGTGGTGGTACTGAGGCCACCACATCTCCTTTTGTTGAAACTCCAGTTGTGGTGTCACCACGTTTTGTATCTTTGGACTGTGATCAAAACAAAAACAACAAAAATATGAATAAAGAAAAGGTTTCTGTTCAAATTACGGATCCATATGTATTGAATGAGGATGTTGGTATGGATTCTCTTTCTTCACAGACACAGGAACCTATTTCTAGCCCTCCATCTGAGGAGGCCCCTACTATCCCCTTCCCAGAGGCACTTCGCCGAGCGAAGGGGAATAAAAAAGAAAATCCCAAAAAGAACCAGGAGGTAGAGTTCGGCAATCAGATGATTGACAGATTCCACATTCAGCTGACTCTACGTGAAGCTTTTGAGCATATCCCTTTCTTCAAAAAGCATCTGAAAGAGACAACTACTGTCAGAAGAAAGCGGAGGCACAGAAATCAGATCCATATGCTCACACATGACACTTGCTGCACCATTCAGAACAAGTTGCCAGCCAAGAGACCAGATGCAGGAGCTCCCTATGTCAGATGCGAGATTCAAGAGCAACAGTTTGACCGTACTCTATTAGACAGCGGCTCTTCAATTAATCTCCTCCCGGCAGCCTTACTCAAGCAATTTGAGTTCGGCACTCTTCATCGAAGCAGAACAGTCCTTCAGTTTGCTGATAGGTCGATAAAGAGGCCGAAGGGGTTGTTGAAAGACGTGGTCGTTACCATTCAGGGCCTGAAATTCCCCGTGGACTTCGTTGTGTTGGACATGGAGATCCCTGAGTCGGTAACCGATGCCCCCATCATACTCGGACGTCCATTCTTGGCCACAGCCAAGGCGGTGACCGACCATGATTGCGGGAAGGTATGTTTTCGCGTAGAGGGCGAGACCATACAAATAGAGACGATCGAGGAAACCAGAGCCAGAGAGTTAGAATGCTCCGAGCAGTCCAGCGAAGCCGCGCAGATGACAGAGGAAGAGCTAGACGTCCACCAGGTTCGTGATTTTGAAATGACTGATGATGAATCTAACTGGAAAGACCCTGTAGCACAGACTCTCGCCTTGCCTACCGAATCATTGTACCTCAAGCTCATGGCAATCGAAAGTCGGGAGAGCACATTCCTGGATACGGATACACCTGAGGCTGACAGCATCGTGACGAATGGTGCCGATGATTTCAATTCATGTTCTTCTATTTCTGATCCCTCATACTCAGACATTGAATGGGCCTATTTCGATGATCCGTTGTCTTGTCTGATTCATTCTGAACCAGCAACCATGACAGAGTGCGAGCCCGTACAATACATTGATAATTCAGTCAGCCGCCTTTCGTCAGAAATTCATGCCGAGCGAGAGTTCTCTCATGCAGACCTGGTAGCATTCACCCAGACATATCAGAAGCCAGATCTGCCACCTCCCAGTTGCCCTGAAAGAAAACCTCTGCCGCAGTCAATGAAGTATAGATTCCTTGCAGGTGAGCCAGATATGCACCCAGTCATTATCTCAGCAGACTTGACTGGAGAACAAGAATCTCGTCTGATGGAGGTTCTTGAAAGAAATCGCAAGGCAATCGGTTGGAATATAGCTGACCTCAAAGGGCTGAGCCCGAAGCTGTGCTCCCACCACATCTATCTCGAGGATGACGCTAAGCCGTCGCGCGAATTCCAGCGACGGCTGAACCCGAACCTTCGAGAGGTTGTCATGAAAGAAATCTCAAAGTGGTGGAGTGCTGATTTCATCTATCCCATCTCCGACTCAAAATGGGTAAGTCCGTTGCATGTGGTACCCAAGAAGACGGGTATCACAACAGTTGTCAACGAGTTCGGAGAAGAGGTCGCTACCAGAGTACCAACTTCTTGGAGGGTCTGTGTGGACTACAGACGATTAAATGAGGCCACCAAGAAGGATCACTTCCCGCTGCCCTTCCTTGATCAGATTATCGAGCGGTTAGCCGGGAAGAGCCATTACTGTTTTCTTGATGGGTACTCTGGATATAATCAAGTGGCCATTGCGCCCGAAGACCAGGAGAAGACGACTTTCACCTGTCCGTTTGGGACTTATGCTTTCAGACGGATGCCCTTTGGTCTATGCAACGCTCCGGCGACATTCCAAAGGTGCATGTTGTCCATTTTCTCGGACATGGTGGGTAACTGTTTAGAGGTCTTCATGGATGACTTCTCGGTCTATGGCGACGGGTTTGATGCTTGTCTTGACTGCCTAGATCGTGTGCTGAAGCGCTGCATAGAGGTCAATCTTGTATTATCCTGGGAGAAGAGTCATTTCATGATGACTCAAGGGACGGTCCTTGGGCATGTCGTCTCCAACAGGGGCATGGAGGTCGACCCTGCCAAGGTGGATATCATCAGAAAACTCAATCCGCCGTCCAATTTGCGTCAGTTACGGTCTTTTCTAGGGCATGTCGGTTTCTACCGACGGTTTATTCAGGACTTCAGTCGAATTGCCCGACCGTTAACCGACTTGCTGACCAAAGACACCGAATTTATTGTCAATGATAAGTGTCTTCAATCATTTGAGACTCTCAAAAATATGGTTATTTCAGCTCCTGTCCTTCAGCCACCCGATTGGTCTCTTCCATTCGAGATCATGACGGATGCTTCAGATTTTGCCGTTGGGGCTGTGCTTGGACAGAGGAGGGATGGATTACCGTTTGCCATTCACTACGCCAGCCGGACCTTAGATGCCGCTCAAAGGAATTACACTGTGACTGAAAAAGAAATGCTGGCCGTAGTCTTCGCTCTTGATAAGTATCGATCTTACATTCTCGGATCTAGAGTAACTGTTTACACCGATCATACCGCCATCCGGTATTTAATGGCCAAGAAGGATGCCAAAGCACGCCTTACCAGATGGATCCTTCTACTCCAGGAATTTGATATTGAAATTAAGGACAAGCCTGGAGTTAAGAATGTGGTGGCGGATCATCTCTCCAGATTGGAGAATCTTGAGGAATCTGAGCCCAGCGCACCTATCTCAGAGACATTTCCAGATGAGGCGATCTTAGCCGTCACCTCGCTCCCATGGTATGCCGACTTTGTAAACTATCTTGTCGCCAAGACAGTCCCTCAGGGTTGGCCCAGGCAGAAACTTGAGACCTTCCTAGCTAAGGCCAAGTTTTACCATTGGGAGGATCCCGTCCTTTATCATGAAGGAGGGGATAGCATCTGGAGAAGGTGCATTCCTCAGGAAGAGCAGCATAGCGTCCTCACATACTGCCACAAGCTTGAGGCAGGAGGACATCATTCTGGAAAAAGGACAGCACAGAAGGTGCTTCAATCCGGCCTATGGTGGCCTACCCTCTTCAAGGATTCTGATGAATTCGTGAAGAGATGTACTGACTGTCAGAAAATGGGAACCTGCGGACAGAGAGACATGATGCCCATGCAACCTATTCACTTCTGTGAGGTTTTTGATGCATGGGGGATTGATTTCATGGGCCCATTTCCTAAGAGTCAGGGATTCGAGCATATTTTGCTCGCTGTAGATTATGTCAGTCGATGGGTTGAGGCCATCCCCGCCCGAGCCGCAGATGCTAAAACCGTTTGCAAATTCTTGAGGAAAAATATCATTTCACGGTTCGGGGTACCTAGAGTTTTGATTTCTGACGGGGGGTCTCATTTCATCAATGACAAAGTTAGGGCCCTTGCTGACGAGTTCGGTATTGACCATCGGGTTGCCACTCCTTATCACCCTCAGACTAATGGTCTTGCTGAAGTATCGAATCGGGAGATAAAGACTATCTTGCAGAAAGTTGTCCGCCCAGACCGAAAGGATTGGTCGCAACTTTTGGACTCGGTCCTATGGGCCTATCGGACTTCTTTCAAAAATCCATTGGGGACATCTCCTTTTCGTCTCGTCTATGGCAAGCCGTGCCATTTGCCAGTGGAAATCAAGCACAAATCTTTTTGGGCAGTTACTGAGCTACTTTTAGATCCCGAGAGTGTAGGAGATCAGAGACGAGCAGAATTGGCAGCCCTGGAAGAACTAAGAGACACAGCCTTTTCCAACAGCCTACAGTACAAAGAGAAAGTGAAGACATGGCACGATTCGCATATCAGCCATAAACAGTTTGAGCCAAATCAGAAAGTATGGTTGTTTGATTCCAGGCTGAAATTATTTCCAGGGAAATTACAGAGCAAGTGGAAAGGTCCGTATGTGGTTAGGAAGGTACATGACAATGGCAGTATTGATATATCCGAACCGTCATCTTCATCCACCTTCCGCGTCAATGGTCAACGCCTCAAGCTATATCGAGATCATGATCCGCCGACCATGGACGTTGCCCCCATTCTTCTGGTATGAGATGTGTTCTTTGACTCATATCGTCTGCATCTCGTACATGGTGATCACTTCCATCTTCCGCTGTACAGATCAGCTGTTCATATCACTCTTTCGTCTGACGATTTATTTTCTTCTTTTCTTCTTTTCTTCTTTTCCTCTTCTATGTTCTTTATCTATCAATAAGTTGCCGCCCTTGTAGACAGTATCCATACTTAGGACGTACTTTGTCCTAAGTATAGGGGGGTGTGCACCCCGAGAGTCTCCATTCTTTTCGATCCTCTCCATTGTCTCCTCTTCTTGTCTATACTTAGGGATATCTTACCCTAAGTATAGGGGGAGACAATCTGAGTACGATCTGTTCATTCCCACCCTTGACCCTCCCTGCATTGTGTACAGTCTGCTATACTTAGGATTAATTGATCCTAAGTATAGGGGGGACGGTCAACTTCTGATTCATTGATTCATCTATTTATTCCTTTATTCTTTAGACTTGTCTATACTTAGTACGAGTTATGTCTTCTCTTTTCTCTCCGATCTATGAGGACATAGCTCAAGCTAAGTATAGGGGGGTCGTATATACTGTGTATATACTTTAGCCATAACTCGTACTTTCGTATTCTCCTAATAAATATGGCTAATAATTCTTTAACAAATTCATTAAAATTCGTAAGAAAAAGATGTTCTGTTCCTCAAAATTCTTTTTGTAGATACTGATTAATAAATCAGGTAAAAACGTTTCTGCAAAATGTTTGAAAAATAGTTTGAAAATCTTTGTGAAAAATCTATTGAAAACCATTTGGAAAATATTTTGCTACATGTTTTCAACCTTTGTAAAAAAGTGTGGTTTGTAAAACTTCTTTTCTTTGTGTGAAATAAAATGTTTGAAAAATGATTTGCAAATGGTTTGAAAAATGGTTGCAAAAATATTTGAAAAACCTATATATACTATTTTGAAAAACCGATTGCAAAATGATTTTCAAATGAGTGTACATGTTTGTAAAAATGTTTGTAAAAAGTATTTTGGACTATAGTTTTCAAAAATTTTGTGAAAAGCTTGTGTCAAATAAGTTTGAGGAATATACACATCACACCAAAATCCACTATGTATATCACTTACCCTTGTAAATTCTTAAAATCCACTTCTTGTATATACAAGAAGCACTCCCATGTACATATTTTAACCTAGTTTTCAGCCAAAACTTTTTTTTGTTTTCAAAAATCCCAAAAACATTTGCAAAAACCAAAATCCAAAAACATTTGAAAAATCTGTTTGAAAAATACAAAAAAATTGCATCTGCATGCATCATCATTATCTTTTCAAAAATCCATAAAAAGTTCAAAATCTTGAAAATTGCATCACAAAAATATTTTCTGCATTGCATTGCATAGCATGAGCATTTTTCGGATTGAGTTTGATAGTTGAACAAGTCTAAGTAAAATCCGGAGATTGGAGCTTGATTGGACCTTATAATCTACCTAATAACAGGAACCTTATAGGAACTGGGTTTGAGGTACTTCAGGTCTAGTTGACTTAATTCCTTGAGGATCACGAGACTTGGTTCAATGGATTCTTGACTGCCTAAGTAGAGTATTTCGGAGCACACGCACGACTCTTGTTGATAATGACCTAACTTGGACACCTGCACCTTTCACATAGCTCTCCACGGATGAGGTGGTGAGGAGGCAGTTTCCTTTGGCTTGGGGTAGCATATGAGGGTAGTACTTCTAGGCGGAACCTCTCTTCTTCTTATAGTGAAGGAAGTGCACCTCAACTTGGTCTAGTGGTGATGAAGTCTAAAGACAGAAGCCGTGGGTTGCAATAAAGCTTCAAAAGAGGGATAGTCTACTGGCTCAAGAGGAAAATTTCTCGTATATAGGCTGCACCATGTAGATATGTTGTACAGATGCAATTGAAAAAAAAAAAAAGCAAAAAGAACTCCAAAAAAGTGGTGGGTCGGATTGAAAATTTAATAACCCCACCGGAGTGTATATAGTCCAATAAAGCAAAAGCTTATGGTATCCATGTTACATCTCATGAAGCTTGCAGCGGAAGACTTAGCTACACTGGCTGAGCTTCCAAAAGTCTATACTTCTTCCCCCTCTTCTTGAGCCGGTTGCACTTGAACTTAGAAGGGAATACCCCGCTTCTCGAGGAAAGAGTTGCTAGACCGAGGCATTAGAGTTACCAGGTTAGGGGAGGTTGTTTCTTTGCTACTTCTGAGGTGGAGAGCTACATATCACTCACACTGTACAAGTCAGACTCATAGTCGTAAGAGTTTGCGTATGAGTTGAAGTATTTCTGACCTGGCTATTGAGGAGACTTGGACAGAGTTTTGAGATTCTCAAGGACTGTTGGATTTCAAACTTGGTTCTCATTAAGGTTCCGACCGCACTAAAATTCCAAAGGTCCGACTTAAGCTCCAAACTTTGATTTTGCGAAGACAAGTTCGATAATTAAACTTAATCTAATTTTCTTCTTTTTCTTTCCTTTCTTTTCTTTTTACACTTATTGCATAAGTGTTTGCTAGGGACTAGCAAAGGTAAAGTATAGGGGGATGATGAATCCACATTTCATCATCTTTATTCTATCATTTTGGCACCAAAAACCCCAGCAAATGCCTGTAAATAGCATTAAAACCACCATCTTAGCATCCATGCATGTGCATCACAATAGTGTATAAAATACTGTAATTAAGGCCAAAATTATAGAATAAATAAAGAAAAGAAAAAGAATAAAATATTGTAAATATTTTATGACCCAAAACCCCCGAGACCTAGGCATCTTGATGAATAGGTCGACAAGGAATAAAGTAGGGGGAGATAAGGTCAGAAATACAGTCAAAATACCTATACATTCTATTCATTATTTATTCATTTTTGGGACCTATTTTTGGTTCCACTTTTTATACACCAAATAAAGAAACTTTGTACATGAAAATTGTAGATAAATTAATAAAGAAAAATACAAAATTGATTTCACAGAAAAATAATGTACAGATAAAAAGATATGGTCTGAATAAGAATCCAAAATCCCAACTTCCCAGACCCGTATCTCACAACTGGCAACTCCAAATGCAGTGTATTCACCTTTAATTGTATATAGAATAAAATAATCTATCCAATGGCGGTGGTTTCGCATTTGGCGGAGCTACGGTTTGAAAGTTGAGTTTTGGACCCTCATTGTACACTTGTACTGAATAAAATATTCAATTTATTATTTGTTCGTTATTTATTCATTCTTATGTTTTTATAATGTTGTAAATAATACTTATAATAATTATGTACATTAAAACAAGAATAAAAACCTAAATCAAAACAAAAATAAAAATACTTGTATAAATCCAATACATAGGTACTTTACCTATAGACATACCTATACTTAACACCTTTATATTTTATTTAATATACAAAACATATCAGAAAAATAAAAATAAAAATATATTTGTATACATAACAGTATTTTATCATTTTAGAAAATAATAAACACAAATAAATAAATTAAAAATACAAAATAAAAATAAAAGTATTAAAATACATAGGTAATATACCTATATAAGGCTAAAAAGTGAACTTGTAGAAATATATATCATAAAAATAAATAAAAATCATAATAAAATACTACATAAAATAACAAATAATTTTCATTTTATAACTTTAATTTAATTCGACTCATTTCTATTTTTAAATGAATTAATAAAACATTTTTTATTCTCTTTCTCCTGGTTGGTCCACGTGGACCAACCAGGAGCTTGCGACTGTTGACCGGCGGGTCAACAGTCTGTCCTCTTCTTCTCAGCCCGTGGCGCGCGTCGTTTTCCCCCTGTCTTCGCGCCTTTTTCGAGGCCACGCCGCTCATCCTCTGCGGCCGCCTCCTTCACGAAATCTCCCCCTCGATCCATCACCTCCATCGCCGACTCCTCAGATCTCCCCAGATCTGCTCGATTCGCTTGTGATCTTCCCTCGAAGTCACGCACTCCACCATCTACTTAACCAGACCCACCTCTTCCTCCCTCCGTTTGAACACCTTCGGTCCACCCTTCAGCGCCATTCCCGTGCTCCTGAGCTCCGTGGAGGTGACAGCTCCACCGCCAGCCCTTCAGCCAAGGCGCGCGAAGTCGGAGGCGTCTCCACCACCTCCCGCAACTCCGGCGGTCGAGGTACCCTTCTCTCCGGTCTACACCGTCGAGGATGCCATTTCACCCCTTTCTTTTTCGCGCATTAGCTTAGTCTTAGTCTTAGGATCAAAAACCCCAAAAAAATTCGAAGTTCCATCGCCTATCGCGCCCGATCCACCATCCTCGCCGGAGCGCAACTCCGGCCGAACTCCACCCCTTCGTTCCGCGCCATTTCTTCGCCACCGCGGGGTCCAGGCAACTTGCCCTGGACCCTCTCACCTTGTTTTGCAGGTCAAAGCACAGTCAACGTACCTGGGAGCGATTTTGCAGCTCTCGCCGGAGATACCTGGAGCTCCGAGCTCCGCCACCTTCGCCCGAGCACCTCGGCCGACGCCGAGGCTTTTTGACGCCTCTGATCGTTAGAGAGGACCTGCAGGAGGCTCCTCGTCCATTTTGGAGCTCAACAGCCATCAGAGCTAGCCGGAGGAGCGCGACGAACTTCGCCCAGTCGGAGCTCCGCCTCGCTCTTCCAGCTGCCTCCACCGCCGTCCGATCGAGGAGACCTTCCAGATAGAACGTGGGCCGTCCGATCATCAGCACTCAGCCACCGTCGATCTCGCCCGAGATCTAATCTCAGACGTCCACAGCGAAGCGTCATCGGCCGTCCAGATCGTGCCACGTGTCAAGTGGCCTCTTCATCGCCGTTGGATCGCGCGCCGAGGGTATTTTACATCCCCACCCTCGCGCATTTTGCATTTGTATTTTAGTACTAAAACTTTTGTCCGTAGTGTAATAATTTTGTAATATTTGCATAAACACCCCCGTACTTTCCATATTTGCATTCCTGTCCTTCGCCACGTCACCTCACGTGACCTGTACACGTGAGGGGGTGGGCATTTTGCAAGGATACCCCCGGTTGTTTGTGTATTTCGTTTAAGTCCATGAACATTTATGTCAAGTTGTAATATTTTGGAGAAATTGCATCGAACCCCCTGAGCTTTGTAATATTGCAAAAATACCCCTCCCAGGCGCGTGCAAGTCACGCGTCCTGTGGGTAAATTGCACATATACCCTTGCGGGTTTGGATATTTGTGTTTAATCCTCAAAATGCAAGTTTCAGAGTAATATTTTGTGGAAAAATTGCGTACGTGCCCCTGGAAGTTTCACTATTTGCATATATGCCCTTGCCAGCACTGTTTGATGATTGGAGTCTTGTTCTAATTAATTAAAGCATCATTTTAACTCCAAAAATTCCACAAAAATAGGTTTAAGTTTCTGGATAAGTGTACTTTCACGCCACATATTTAGTTTTTGATTTTATTTTATTTTCATATTTATTAAAAATCAAAAACATGTCTTTTTCCTACTGTCTACCTTAGAAAATACCAAAAAAAATATCAAAACACCTCCAAAAATTCCAAAAAAATCACCTAGTGTCTATTTTATTATCTTTTAGTGTCAGTCCAAAAATCATTAAAAATCTCAAAACAAAAACACTAAAAAATTAAAAACTCTTAAAAACTTCAAAAAAATATATAAAATAGTAGAAAAACCCAAAAATAGCAAACTCAGCTTCTGTTTATTCCTAATTTTGTTCTCTTTATTAGAAAAATAGTGTGAAATATTTTTGCTACTGGTTGGTATTTTTAAATTGCATTTTTGTCACAGCCAGCCCTTATTTCCACTGTTTGCCTTATTTTAATATTTAAAAATATCAAAAACATCTGGAAAAAGCCCCAAAAATCACAAAAATAGTAAAAAACCTTAAAAATACCAAAAACATTTATTTTCTGAATTTTTGAGCATTTTGGTGCATTTTTATAAATATCTTATCTTGCCTTATCTTATATTGCCTTTACCTTCCACTATTGAAAAAGAAAATAAAAAAAAATATAAAATATAAAATATAAAAATCAGAAAATCAAAAATCAAATACAAAATTAAAAATCAAATAAAAAAATTAAAAATTAAAAATTAAAAACCCACAAAAATTGTAGTTGCTTGCTTGCTTAGTGTAGACACATCACACACTCACTCACTTGTGCATTCATTTGCTTGAGCTACATTGTTTGCTCCCTGTGTTCGAACTCTCTGCATACTTGCCCTTTACATCTTTTGTGCAGAGTTAAAAATAAATTTTAACTCCACATTGTTTCTAATTTGTTGATCTTAGTGTGGGTTAATTGTTGACTTTAGTCCGGATTTAGTGTGGTCAACACACCGACTGAGTTCACGCTTTGTGTGAATTTAAGACCACCTGATTCCGGCAAAATCATTAACCAGTCCCAATTTTATGGTTTCTCTTTTTAGTATTTTTCAAATAAAAGCAAACGGCCTAACGAATTTTTCGGTTCTCCTGATTATTAAGTCCAAAACAGGGGGGAGAAGGCGAAAAAGCCGATGCGCGACAAATCAATGATGCATGCAAAGTCAGAAATGCGTACCTTGTCTCCAGCACTCTACATGCAATATGATCCGCGCATAAATGTAAAGACAGAAAGGAAACTACCTAAATGATGCAACGGGAAAGCCGAGTCCTAGATGAGCAATTTCTAGCGAAGAACCGTCTAACCGGTCACCGACCTCCAAACCAAAGAGTCCGGTCTTGACCCGTCCCTCCTCTGTCCGACAAATCGGGGGTAGGAGAAAGCGCTTTACAGGACGGGCTGCGGCACGTAGGCTACGAAGGAAAATGAGTCGGTTATTTTTATTAATGATTTTTAGTGAGTCCAATTACGTTCTATAGGAACAGATAATCAGTTAAGTGTTGGGACCCTACTAATTACGACACAAGCAATAGAAATTCCTAAGTCTAGGGGCTCGAGCAAAAACCGCGTAAACACTGGAAAAGGCAGAAAGAAAATAAAATAAAACCAAAACCGCGAAAAAAAACCGCGAAAATCCTAAGGGTCCCCCGAGCACACCGGTGCTCGGCGAAACAGACCCGATAAGCAAGTATAGTCCAAAGAGTCCAAGTCCAGTGTCCCTGTATTATTACAATAATAATGAAATAAAATAAAAGCCTCGCCCACTCAACTCTCTCTCACTCTCTCCTGTGGCTTCGTACAGAAGGGAGCCGCCTCCGAATCCCGCGGTTGCGTCGGCTTCTCGAGATCAGCCGCCTCGGTCCTCGGGCCCTCGCAAGAAAGAGAAGAATGCTCAGAACCAGATAATCAAATAATAAAGGAAATAAAAATGGAAATAAGGGTATATGTGCAAAAATACAAAATAAAATAAACACACAAAATAAAACAAAAACAAAAATAAAAGAAAATGAAAATAAAACAAACAAAAACAAAAATAAAATATAGACAAAAGCCACGGAAAGCCGCGAAAACAAAAACGACAAGAAAATAAAAACTACTAAGCCGTGCTCCCCGGCAACGGTGCCATTCTGATAACAGGTCCGATCACTCGGGTATAAGGTACTGAAAATAGGTCGTCGCGACCCAAGCGATCAGACGATGTGTATCAAGAAAAATGAACCACTCGAAACAGATAAAATCAACGAAACACGAATAGCGGTCCTACTATGTGATTAACCTGGTATAGCACCCAGGGTCGAACTCAAGGAGCACGGGTTGGCCGAGAGGCCTACGAAGTAGTAAAAATAAAGAAAATAAAGAAAGAAAATATTTTTAGTGGATTTTAATTATCTTTATAATTTTTTTGGATTTTTAATATATAAAGAAAATAAGAAGAACAAAGACAAGCACACTTCAACAATTTATTTAAAGCAACAAAAATCAACCAAAAATTAAAACAAAAATGTTTTTATGTATTTTATATTTTTTTGTGTTTTTGGTGAATTTTGATAATTTTCTGATGTTTATTTTATTTTCTAAAAATCAAACAGTAGCTAAAAATAGTGGTGCTGTCCAGCCAGGCCAAAAGTCCCTAGATAAAATATCTATGGGCCTCAAAATGGCCTGGAGGTAATTTTCCTATAAAGTAGATGAAACAAGGAAAATTCAGATACCAATTTTATTATTTTTGGATTTTTAATTTATTTACTAGAATTTTTATGGGTTTTTTAGTGTTTTTAAGCAATGAAAAATAGCCAAACTTGGCTAGAAAATCAAGGTAAGCTAAACAAACAGTAACTAATTTTTATAGAATTTTTAAGTGGGTTTTTATATTTTTTTGTGATTTTTTCAAACTAGACAGTAACAAAAATGACTGTTTTTGAATTTTTTTAAAAATAGCAAACAAAAACAAAAATGTCCTCAAAAATCTACAAAAATTCTACACCATGGCAGGAGCCATGTGTCAATTTGGAGGTGATTTGATATTTTATTCAAAAATAAAGGTGGGGCACTGTACACAGGGACTGAAGTGCAAATACCCAAAGTTCTGGGGGTCCTGGTGCAAGATACCCAGCAAAACACGCGCCACGCACGTGCCTGGGGCACTCAGGGACCTAAATGCAAGAAAAATAAGTCCCGAGGACTTATTGGTAACAGGTACCAAAAGTCCAGGGGCCTTATATGCAATTAACCCAAAAAATATCGCACATGTGTAAATAAATCACGCACAGGGGTATAAGTGCAAATATCTAAAAGGTTTCATTCATTCATTAACATCCAGAAATACAAGGGTATCTACTGCAAATACACCAAAATAACACGTGACGAAGCACGTGGCTCACAACAGGCAGGGGTATAAATGCAAACACTAAAGCTCAGGGTCCAATGTGCAATTTAACCTAAAACTAAACAACTGATTTTAACATTTACAGGACTAAAATGAAATAAACATAAAAGCGGGTCCTAAGGGTAATTTACCCTTTATTAAGCGGGGGCGTTGGATGACTGCCACGTGGCTGATCGGATGGCGTGGAAGCGAAGTGGCTGGTGATCCAACGGCTGCGGTCGATCCTCCAAAGATCGGGCGGTGGAAGCAGCTCCTCGAACGGATGGACAAGATGTGATCTGGAGCGGGAGGCGACGATCAACGGTAGCTGGAGGTCCTGGACGAACAGGCGGCCGGCAAACTTCGCCGACCTCGTGGAAGCGACTCTGGCCTCCTCTGCTGCGACTAAGTATCGGAGAAGCTCCGGCGTGGCTGTGCGCAGCTGCTGATGCTCTCCGATGCCCCAACCGAGCTCGGGGGAGCTCCGACGAGGGTGGCGGAGGCGAGACTCCTGGTCTGAACGGGAAAGGCCTCAGATGGCCTTTGCTGGACCTGCAAAGTATCTCAGAAGACTCGCGGGTCGAGGGCAAAGTGCCTCGACCCAGTTAGGCGAAGTGGGGGTGGCTGGTGCGTCGAGACGGCGGGCTCCGGCGAAGGTGGTGGACGGAGGAGCCTGGTTCCCAGCTCTTGTGCGAGTTGGGTTGAGTGAGTGGGTGCAGAAGGTGCGTCGGACGAAGGCGAACGTGAAGGTCGGGTCCGATGATCGGATGGTGGACGGAACCGGGGTGAATCGGAAAAATACGACGTCGGCACGATTTGGGGGAAAACGGAAATTAAAAGAAATGGCTGAGCTAAGTGGCTACCTGGGTGGTCGGAGAGACTGTGGCGGAGCTGGGGAAGCTCCTGGTCTTGGCCTCAAGGGACGTCTCGGCCCGAGGCTCGAAGCTCGCTCAGGTGGCGGAGCTGCGGCGGCTACGTCGCCGGATCAATGGATTCGCCGGCTCTCCTCGCTGCAACAGGTCGGGGATGCGAGCTGTCACCTCACACTCTCTCTGGAGCTCACTGGAGAACGAAGCAAATGGCCAAAGATGGAGAGAGAAGGTGGCGGAGCAACGGCTTTATATGGCTAGGGGTCCGAGAAGAATGGGTCCGGGCAAGCTCAGGAGCGCGCGGACCCCGAGGGAGCAGCTCCGGCGAGGATGTCGGATGCACGGTGAAGGATTCGGACCCAGGGTTAGGTGGAGTGATGATCGGGTTGAGCGGGTAAAAGTGGGAGAAATCAGGTCCGGAGCTCGAACCCGTGGGAAGTGGTCCTGGGGGGGAGGGGGTAGTTGACCGGGCGGTCAACATCCCCAGGACCCAATGAGAAGGGGCCACGTGGCTAAACTTTGAAGCTCAAAAATAAGGTAGCAAATGGCCGAATTTACAAAAAGTTAAAACATGAAATATTTTTATTTTATTTTTTTCTATTTTTTTGTGATTTTTAATAATTTTTCTGAAATGAAAATAGGCTATATACATAGTATGTACTATATATAGGTATATACAATATAAATAGGGTTTTGATTTTTGATTTTTATATATTATTTTTATGCAATTTTATCCTTATTTTATATTTTATTTATTTATAGTATAAAATAAGGAGTAAAAGGGTGTTTTTATTTTATTTTTATTATTTACTTACATAGGTCAAATAAATATATATGTACATCTATATACATGGTATATGTACAATGTGTTTTTGTATTTTTAATTTTTCTATTTTATTTTGTTTTGATTTTAATTGTTTTTATTTTATTTATCTACAATATATAACATAGACTATTTACAAAAAGTTTGGAAAATAATTTTATTTATTTACAAGGTTAAGTAAATACATAGGTGTGGTTTATGTACAAGATGAAAAGGGGTGTTTTTGTTCTTTTTGATTTTTAGCTTTTTGTTTTGTTTTTAATATTTTACAAGTATTTACAAGCATATTTTTGGTGAGGAAAATACTTCTATTTATCTACATAAATATTTACACCAGAGCTCCTATCTCCCTCTACTTTGACTTTTATGCGGTCAGGCCCATGCTGAGCCCTCCCTTGGGTTAGGTTGCTCAATATTTATTCTAAATATTTCCCTCTTTTTCTTTTTAATCTTTATTCTTTTATTTTTGCACAAAAACATGCTAATTATAAGTTTTTACACAATGCATGCTTTTGGTAATTATTTGTATTTACATATGTCTACATGCATTTGCAAAGGTTTTTGTAGCTAAAATATAAGAATAAAGAGTGATGAATGGGTATTCATCAGCAGCCTTACTCGACCGATTCGAGTTTGGTCCTCTTCTTAGGAGCAGGAAAATCCTTCAGTTTGCTGATAGGTCGACTAAGAGGCCGAAGGGGTTGTTGAAAGACGTAGTCTTTATCATTCAGAGCCTGAATTTCCCCGTGGACTTTGTTGCATTGGACATGGAGATCCCTGAATCGGTAACCGATGCCCCCATTATACTTGGACGTCCATTCTTGGCCACAACCAAGGCGGTTTCCGATCATGACAGCGGGAAGGTATGTTTTCGCGTAGAGGGCAAAACCATACAAATAGAGACGATCGAGGAAACCAAGGCCAGAGAATTAGAATGCTCAGAGCAGTCCAGCGAAACTGAGCAGATGATAGAGGAAGAGCTAGACATCCACTAGGAGTGTGATTTTGTGATGACATATGATGAATCTATCTGGACAGATCCCGTAGCACAGACCCTTGCCCTGCCTACAGATTCACTATATCTAAAGCTTATGGCAGTCGAGAGCCTGGAGAGCATACCCCTGGACGAGGATACACCTGAGGCTGATAGTGTTGGGACAAGTGGTGCTGATGATTTTCAATCTTGTTCTTCTTCTTCAGATCCCTTGGATTCGGGCATTGATTGGGATGACTTTGATGATTATTTGCAGTGTCTGATTCCTTCTGAGCCGACAGCTAGGACGGAGTGCGATCCAGTGGAGTTTATTAATGATTTAGCAGGCCCCCCTTCGTCAGATGTTCATGCAGAGCGAGAGTTCTCCCATGCAGACCTGGTTGCCTTCACACAGACATACTAGAATCCAGATCTGCCACCTCCCAGTTATCCAGAACCAAAGCCTTTGCTGCAGTCGCTGAAGTATAGATTCCTTGCGGGTGAGCCAGATATGCACCCAGTCATTATCTCAGCAGGTTTGAATGGAGAACAAGAATCTCGTCTGATGGAGGTTCTTGAAAGAAACCGCAAGGCGATAGGATGGAGTATAGCCGATCTCTAGGGGATTAATCCGGCTCTGTGCTCCCACCACATCTATCTTGAGGAGGACGCTAGGCCGTTGCGTGAGTTCCAGCGACGGTTGAACCCGAATCTTCGAGATGTAGCCATGAAAGAAATATCGAGGTGGTGGAGCGTCGATTTTATCTACCCCATCTCCGACTCCAAGTGGGTTAGTCCATTACATGTGGTACCCAAGAAGACAAGTATCACTACAGTTGTGAGTGAGTCTGGAGAGGAGATCGCTACCCGAGTACCCACTTCTTGGAGGGTCTGTGTGGACTACAGACGATTGAATCAGGCCACCAAGAAGGATCATTTCCCGCTACCATTCATTGATCAGATTATCGAGAGGCTAGCTGGGAAGAGTCATTACTGTTTTCTTGACGGGTACTCTGGTTATAATCAAGTGGCCATTGCGCCCGAAGACCAGGAGAAAATGACATTCACTTATCCGTTTGGGACTTATGCTTTCAGACGGATGCCCTTTGGTTTATGTAATGCTCCGACGACATTCCAAAGATGCATGTTGTCCATTTTCTCGGACATGGTGGGTGACTGTTTAGAGGTCTTCATGGATGACTTCTCGGTCTATGACGATGGGTTCGATGCTTGTCTTGACTGCCTAGACCGTGCGCTTCAGCACTGCATATAGGTCAATCTTGTCTTATCTTGGGAGAAGAGTCACTTTATGGTGACTCAAGGGACAGTCCTTGGTCATATCGTCTCCAATAGGGGCATGTAGGTCGATCTGGCCAAGGTAGATATCATTAGACTACTCAATCTACCGTCCAATCTGCGTCAATTGCGGTCTTTTCTGGGGCATGTCGGTTTCTACCGACGGTTTATTCAAGACTTCAGTCGTATTGCCCGACTGCTTACTGACTTGCTGACGAAAGACACCGAGTTCGTTGAAAATGATAAGTGTCTTGCGTCTTTTGAGACTCTCAAGAGTATGGTTGTTTTGGCTCCTGTCCTTCAGCCACCCGATTGGTCTCTCCCATTCGAGATCATGACGGATGCTTCCGATTTTGCCGTTGGGGCTGTGCTTGGATAGAGGAGGGATGGATTGCCGTTTGCCATTCATTACGCCAGCAGGACTTTAGATGCCGCACATCAGAATTATACTATGACTGAGAAAGAGATGCTGGACGTAGTCTTTGCTTTGGATAAGTACAGCTCTTATATTCTCGGATCTAGAGTGACAATTTTTACCGATCACACCGCCATCTGGTACTTAATGATCAAGAAGGATGCCAAAGCACGCCTGACTAGATGGATCCTTCTACTCCAGAAGTTTGATATTGAGATTAAGGATAAGCCTGGAGTTAAGAATGTGATGGCGGATCATCTTTCCCACTTAGAGAACCGTGAGGAATATGAGCCCAATGCACCTATCACGGAGACGTTTCCAGATGAGGCAATCTTGGCTATCACCTCGCTCCCATGGTACGCCGACAATGTGAACTATCTTGTTGCCAAGACAGTCCCACAGGGTTGGCCCAGGCAGAAGCTCGAGACCTTTCTGGAGAAGACCAAGCTTTACCATTGGGAGGATCCCGTCCTTTATCATGAAGGAGGGGATAGCATCTGGAGGAGGTGCATTCCTCAAGAAGAGCAGCATAGCGTCCTCACATACTGCCACAAGCTTGAGGCAGGAGGACATCATTCTGGAAAATGGACAACACAGAAGGTGCTTCAATCCGGCCTTTGGTGGCCTACTCTCTTCAAGGATTCTGATGAGTTCGTGAAGAGATGTACTGACTGTCAGAAGATGGGAACCTACGAACAGAGAGACATGACGCCCATGCAACCCATTCACTTTTGTGAGGTTTTTGATGCATGGGGGATTCGAGCACATTCTGCTCGCTGTAGATTACGTCAGCCGATGGGTTGAGGCCATCCCCGCCCGAGCCGCAGATGCTAAAACCGTATGTAAATTTTTGAGGAAAAATATCATTTCACGGTTCGGGTACCTAGAGTCTTGATTTCATATGGGGGGTCTCACTTTATCAATGATAAGGTTAGGGCCCTTGCAGACGAGTTCGGCATAGACCATCGTGTTGCCACACCGTATCACCCTCAGACTAATGGTCTTACCGAAGTATCGAACCGGGAGATAAAGACTATCCTACAGAAGGTTGTCCGCCCAGACCGAAAGGATTGGTCACAGCTTTTGGACTCGGTCTTGTGGGCCTATCGAACATTCTTCAAGAATCCACTAAGGACATCTCCCTTTCATCTCGTCTATGGCAAGCCGTGCCATCTTCTTGTGGAGATAAAACATAAGTCACTTTGGGCAGTTACTGGGCTATTATTGGATCCCGAGAGTATAGGAGAACATCGGAGAGTAGAGTTGGCAGTCCTGGAGGAACTGAGAGATACAACCTTTTCTAGCAGCCTACAATACAAAGAAAAAGTGAAGACATGGCACGATTCCCATATCAGCCACAAACAGTTTGATCCAGATCAGCGAGTATGATTGTTTGATTCCAGGCTGAAATTATTTCCAGGGAAATTACAGAGCAAGTGGAAAGGTCCTTATGTGGTCAGGAAGGTACATGACAATGGCAGTATTGACATATCTGAACCGTCATCTTCCTCTACCTTCCATGTGAACGGTCACCGCCTGAAACTATATCTAGATCATGACCCGCCGACCATTGACGTTGCCCTAATTCTTCTGGTATGAGATGTGTTCTTTGACTCATATCATCTGCATCTCATCCATGGTGATCACTTCCATTTTCCGCTGTACAGATCATCTGTCTATATCACTCTTTCATCTGTTGATTTCTTTTCTTCTTTTCTTCTTTTCTTCTTTTCCTTGTCTATCTTCTTTATCTATCAAAAAGGTGCCGCCTATGTAGACAACTTTCCATACTTAGGACGTACTTTGTCCTAAGTATAGGGGGGTGTGCACCCCGAGTTTTCATCTATTCTTCGATCCTCTCTATTGTCTCCTCTTCTTGTCTACACTTAGGGATATCTTACCCTAAGTATAGGGGGAGACAATCTGAGTACGATTTGTTCATTCCCACCCTTGACTCTCCCTGCGTTTTGTACAGTCTGCTATACTTAGGATTATTTGATCCTAAGTATAGGGGGGACGGTCAACTTCTCATTGGTTCATTTATTCATTATTTAGACTTGCCTATACTTAGTACGAGTTATGTCTTCTCTTTTCTCTCCGATCTATGAGGACATAGCTGAAGCTAAGTATAGGGGGGGTCGTATATACTACGTATATACTTTAGCCATAACTCGTACTTTCGTATTTTCTTAATAATATGGCTAATCATTCCTTAAAATTCATTAAAATCCTTAATAAAAAGATGTTACCATTCCTCAAATTCTTTTTGTATATATTCATTAATAAATCAGGTGAAAATGTTTTTTGCAAAATATTTGAAAAATAGTTTGAAAATCTTTGTGAACATTTATTGAAAACTATTTTGAAAATATTTTGTTACATGTTTTCAACATGTGTAAAATGTGTGGTTTGTAAAAATTTATTTTCTTCATGTGAAATAAAATGTTTGAAAAATGATTTGCAAATGGTTTGAAAAATGGTTGCAAAAATGTTTTGAAAAACCTATATATACTGTTTTGAAAACCTTTGCAAAAAGATTTTCAAATGTGTGTACATGTTTGTATATTGTTTGTAAAAATTATTTTGGACTATAGTTTTCAAAATTATTTGAAAAACATGTGTCAAATAAGTTTGAGGAATATCTACATCACACCAAAGTCCATTATCTATATATATGTATAAAATTGATCACTTACCCTGTAAATTCTTAAAATCCACTTCTTGTATATATAAGCAGCAATCCCGTGTAAATATTTTTCACGTAGTTTTCAGCCAAAATCTTTTTGTTTTCAAAAATCCCAAAAAAATTTGCAAAATTAAACTCCAAAAACATTTGAAAAATCTTTTCGAAAAATACAAAAAAATACATATGCATCATCAGCATCATCTTTTCAAAAATCCATAAAAAGTTCAAAATCTTTGAAAATTGCATTACAAAAATATTTTCTGCATTGCAATTGCATAGCATGAGCATTTTTCGGATTGAGTTTGATAGTTGAACAAGTCTGAATAAAATCCGGAGATTGGAGCTTGATTGGACCTTAAAATCTACCTAATAACAGGAACCTTATAGGAACTGGGTTTGAGGTACTTCAGGTCTAGTTGACTTAATTCTTTGAGGATCACGAGACTTGGTTCAATGGATTCTTGACTGCCTAAGTAGAGTATTTCGGAGCACACGCACGACTCTTGTTGATAATGACCTAACTTGGACACCTGCACCTTTCACATGGCTCAACTCAGTTGGAGTGGTGAGGGGATTGGATTTGCCGGTATGAGATGCACACAAGTGGAAACATTTGTCCTCCTCTAGGGAGGGAAGTGCACCCCAACCCATCCAGTGATGAGGAAGTCTAAAGACAGGAGAGTGTGGGTTGCAACAAAGCTTCAAAAGAGGGATAGTCTACTGGCTCAATAGGAAAAACTCCTTATGTAAATGCTGCTATGAATAGTATTTCAAAAAAAAAGTTCAGGCCTGTACAAAAATAAAATGCCTGCAAAGTATATACAAATGTTGTAAAGCCAATAAGCAAGCTTGAGTTCCAAAGTCAAATATGTGAGCCTGCAGCTAGATGAATTGACTACACTGGTCTTGCATCATAGGATAGGTAGCTACACTGGCTACCATCCATTCTTCTCTTTACCCCCTCTTCTTGAGCTGGTTGCCACTTGAACTTAGAAGGGAATACCCCGCTCCTCGCAGATGGAGTTATTGGATTGGGGAATCATTGGGTTGTCGTACTGGAGAAGTTAGTTTCTTTATCATTCTAGTTGGGGAGAGCCAATATCACTTACACTGTACGAGTCAGATTCATAGTCGTAAGGGTTTGCGTATGAGTTGAAGTATTTCTGACCTGGCTATTGAGGAGACTTGAACAGAGTTTTGGGATTCTCAGGGACTGTTGGATTTCAAATTCGATTCTCATTAAGGTTCCGCCCGCAATAAACTTCCAAAGGTCCGACTTAAGCTCCAAACTTTGATTTTGGAAGACAAGTTTGATAATTAAAATAAATCCAAGTTCTTCTTTTTCTTTTCTTTCTTTTTCTTTTTGCACTTATTGCATAAGTGTTTGCTAGGGACTAGCAAAGGTAAAGTATAGGGGGATGATGAATCCACATTTCATCATCTTTATTCTATCATTTTGGCCTCAAAAACCCTAGCAAATGTGTGTAAATAGCATTAAATACATCATCTTAGCATTCATGCATGTGCATCCAATTAGTGTATAAAATACTGTGATTAAAGCTAAAATTATAGAATAAATAAAAGAAAAGAAAAAGAATAAAATATTGTAAATATTTTATGACCCGAAACCCCTAGACCTAGGCATCTTGATGAATAGGTCGACCAGGAATAAAGTAGGGGGAGATAAGGGCCAGAATACAATGTTTTGCATTCATTCTTTATTCATTTTGGGACCTATTTTTGGTTCCACTTTTTATACATCAAATAAAGAAACTTTGTACATGAAAGTTGTAGATAATTTTATATAGAAAAATGCAAAATTGATTTCATTCAAAAATAATGTACAGATAAAAAGTTATGGTCTGAATAAAAATCCAGAATCCCAACTTCCCAGACCCGTATCTCACAAATGAAAGATCTAGATGCAGCAAACTCACCTTTAATTGTATATAGAATAAAATAAGCTATTTAATGGCGGTGGTTTCGCATTTGGCGGAACTACGGTTTGAAAGTTGAGTTTTGGACCCCTATTGTATACTTGTACATAATAAAATATTCAATTTATTATTTATCCATTATTTTCATAATTTTATATTTTTATAATTTTGTAAATATTACTTATAATATATTTGTGCATTAAAATCAGAATAAAAATACAAAAGAAATGCAAAATAAAATACATGTATATAAAACACATAGGTATAGTACCTATAATTATACCTATATAACACATACTTATATTTTATTAAATAAACAAACCACATCATAAAAATAAAATAAAAATATATTTATGTGTATAAAAGTATTTTATAATTTTATAAAATACTTAAATAAAAATAATAAAACTGAAATCACAAAATAAAAATCAAATAATAAAATATATATGTAATATACCTATAAGGGGTATAAAAGGGAACTTGTAAAAATACACCTCATAAAAATAATTAAAAATCACCATAAAATAATTTATAAAATAATAAATATTTCCTATTTAATAACCAAAATTTAATTCATCCATTTGCTATTTTTAATTGAATTAACAAAATCATTTTCCAGGGTTTTCCCTGTTGGTCCACATGGACCAACCAGGTGCAAACCCTAGTTGACCCCAATCAACTAGGTGTCCTTCCCCCTGTAGCCCGTGTCAGGCCTAGTTTTTGGCCGCTTTGGAGGATTTTTCTAGGTCAATACTTTCACCCTTTTGCCCCAATTCCTTCTGCAAACTTTTTCCTCGACCATCCACCTTGCTCGCCCTATGATTATCTTGGGCCGAGGACCAGCGATTGCATCGATCTTCCTTGGTCTTTGGAGCACCCCAGTCATCGAGTCAAACCACATATAACGGACCCCCCGACATCCTTTGAATTTTTGAACATCTCCCCCCATAGGATTAGCTCCCCTTTCGATCCTTGAACCTCCAGGAAGGTGACAGCTTCATGTTGAGGTCTTCAAGAGGGTCGAGCGATGCCTGAGACGCTTCCATCACCTCCCCCAACTTCGGCGGTCGAGGTACCTTCCCTCCAGTGATACACCATCGAGGATGCCCCATTCCATCTTCATTTTTCTTGCATTTTGTTTCCCTTAGTTGTAGGTTTAAAAGACCTAAAGAAATTTTCACTTCCATCGATCAAATCAAACAATCAAACTCCCTCGCCGGAGTGCTCCTCCGGCCGAGCTCCTACACTTCGCTTCACGCCACCGCATCCACTCCGATGGGTCCAGAAAACTTGCCCTGTACCCTCTCACTTGTTTTTGCAGGTGCTTGGACCATCACGCACGCCTAGAGGTCATTTTGACCTTCGCCGGAGTCATGCGAGCTCCTCCAGCTCTGCCAGCAGCTCCAGTGAACCTCGGCCACCGTCGAGGTGTTTTGGACCTCCCCGCGCATAGAGGAAGCTCCCAGGAAGGTGCAACCCCATTTTGAAGCTCAGAAGCCACCGGAGCACGGAGATCTAGCCCGGGGAAGTTTGCCTCGCCGACGTTCTTCCCCGTTCTTCCTCCGCGCTTCGCCATCGTTGGATCGGGCTGCCTCTCCAGATCACTCGTCGACCGTCGGATCATCAGCACTCCTCCACCGTTAGATCTCAATCTGAGATCTAATCTCAGACGTTGAAGCGAAGCGCCATCGGCCATCAGATCGTCGCCACGTGTCAAGTGAATCAGCCACGACCGTTGGATCACGCGCTTAGGGGTATTTTGCATTCTTTACCTCATACCATTTTTATTTTTATTTAGTCCTAAATCTTTCATTTGATGTTTAAAATATTTTGTAATATTTATAAAAAGACCCCCAAACTTTTCCTATTTGCATATTGGTACTAGCCACGCCACCTCACGTGACATGTACACGTGAGGTGGAGGGCATTTTGTGAAGACCCCCTCCAGGGTTTACGTATTTCGATTCAGTACAAGAACTTGCAGACCATGTATAAAACTTTTGGTTATTTTGCATCAAGGCCCTCGGATTTTTGGAAATTACACATAGGTCCTTCCCAAGCACGCGCTAGACACGCACCCTGGTGGGTTATTTATAGGCATACCCCTGCGGGTCTTGTATTTTGTACTTGGTCCAGAAACTCTTTTATTTAGTTGTAAATTTTGTTGGAAAATTGTAACTGTACCCTTGGATGTTTGTTTAATTGCATATATACCCCTGCCAGGCCATACATTTTTGCTTGCTTTCCCTAATTATTTAGAGCATCATTTTAACTCCAAAAATTACCAGAAAAATGTCATAGGCTCTTGTTAACTTGCTGATCCACGCCATATTTTCGCATTACAATTTTGTTGCATTTTAATATTTTTTAAAAATAAAAAACATGCATTTTAGCTACTATTTGCATTAGAAAATACTAAAAAAATATTAAAATACCTTGAAAAATTCCAAAAAAATCATCTAAGGACTATTTTATTGTATTTTAGTGCCAGTTCAAAAATCACTAAAAATCTCAAAACAAAAACCTTAAAAATTAGAAAATACTTGAAAACTTAAAAAATTCTAAAAAATTATAGAAAACTCCAAAAAATGAAAACTTAGGTTTTGTAGGTTCCCTATTTTATTCTATTTATTTTAAAATTAATTTGGGAAAATTTTGATATTGTTTGATATTTTCCATTCCCATTTTAATTTCGGCCAGAATCTTAATTCACTATTTCCTTTATTTTGCCATTTAAAAATACCAAACATATTCTGAAAAATCCCCAAAAACTGCAAAAATAATAGAAAAATATAAAAAGACCAAAAATATTTTATTTCCTAATTTTTGACTATTTTCCCTATTTTTATAAATAGCCTAGCGCCTCTTTTATTATATTGTATATATACTCCAATATTGAAAAAGAACAAAAAAATATAAAATATAAAAAGAAAATAAAAAATCAGAAAATTAAAAATGAAAATACAAAATTAAAAATTAAATAAAAAAATTAAAAAAATTAAAACCCACAAAAACATTTGCATTGCATAGTGTAGACAATACATCACATTCACACACACACACACACACACTTGTTGATCTATCCTGCCTTGCTCCCTGTGTTCGAACTCTCTACGTAGTTGCATCTATACATCTTTTATGTAGAGTTAAAAATAAATTTGACTCCACATTTGTCTGTCATTGTTTGATATTTGATTGTGGGTTCATTGTTGATTAAATTCGGATTTTTAACGGTCACCGCAGTGACCTCTGTGTTCCCACCTTGTGTGGAATACAAGACCGCTAGATTTTGGGTTTATCAGTCGACAACGCTCAGGCAAGGGCTGAAATGCTCCTCCTTGCTTCTCTGCCTCCGGTGAAGTCCAGATGATCTTCTTGAGAGCTCCACCAAGTTGGTTGAGGGAAAAAGAAGATGAAAAGTGCCTTGTATGGATCTGTTGATGAAGTACTGTCGGAGTGGAAGATAGAAATCGAAGCTTAGTTTCAAAATCCAACCATTGAAGTTATACCAACATGTAAGGTTAGTAGAACCGTAGACAAGGACCATACAAATGGTTTTAAATGGATATGGGATGGAGTGAAGGGATCAGATGGCGTGAGAGAAAGGATCCCTAGATGGGTTCCAGGTTGAAGGACCACATGAAATGGATTGGCGTGGGTACGAAGATGGAGAAGCAATTAGATTAACTGAAGGTATATGCGTGGATGATGGATCGAATGTGAAGATGTCTAAATGATCAGATCAAGAGGTAAGCGAACATATGATCTGGGATAAATGAGCAACCACTGCATGAAAGGAAGATTGACTGATTTACTTACCTTGGAGATGACGGATAGAATCGATGATTTTGAAGAATTCTAAGCACAATGCAAAGTTGAAAACTTAGCAGGTCATCATTTGACAATCTGGGCAAGGGATTGAAGCTCATGTAGCGTGAATTGATAGCTGCAACATGAGGTAATGCTCGTGGATCTTGCTGGAGTCTTACGCCCGTCGTCGCTCAATCACGGTCATGATCTCTATCACCAAAGGGGCAAGATGACTAAGGACTAAGATCACGAAGTGGCGGATGAGGTGGAAGTTGCCCGGAGATGGGGGTTTTGATGTCAGGGTGGTTGAAGACATGCATTTGAAGGTGGTGGTTTAAACCACCACTCTCAGTGAAGAGAGAAGGGATGGGGGAAAGTTGGCGATCAGGCGAGGGTAAGGGTTGATCTGTGTAAAGAGTGGAGGCAGTGGTTGGAAGGGAAGTTACCGGAGGTGGTTGCGAAAACGACGAGAAGTTGAGGGGTGGCGAAGGGTTGCGATTGTTGGAGGTGGTAGGCAGAGGTTGAAGATGAAATCTGGGTCGTTGGCTCAAGATCCAACGATCTAGATTGAGGCAGAGTCGAGTGAAGAGGCGGGGCCATGTGGGCAGCCGTGGAGGCGCCACATGGCCCAATAGGAAATTAAGAAAAATACAAAAATCAAATAAAATTAGAAATAAATTAGTTAAGAGTTGAATTAGAAAAAATGATGAACATGAAATTATAGATATCCATGAGATCTACAACTTTCATGTAGAAGTCAAAGAGATCAGAGGTCATTTGTACATAGATAAAAATTAAATATAAATTAAAATATTATAAAACATTTTCTTTTATTTTTCTTTTTCTTATTTTTTGTATTTTTGATATTATTTTATGTTATTTTACTTATATAGGATATTATACTATTTTTTATTTTTAGTAATAAATAAATACATAATATATGAGCACAATATTAGGGATATATTATATATACTAATTAGTGTCAATTATATACAACACACAAATTAATAACTAATGTTATTTTTACGTGAATTTTGTTGATTAACTTAATAAAGAGAGATAATATTGGTGATTAATGATGATAAATGTGGCATTTATCACCCCCTATACTTAAGTTAAGCTCGTCCATGAGCTAATAAATAAAAAATAAGCAGAGTTAGTTTAATTGGTGAGATCCTTGACATGTGCAAGCGACTATACAAGGCTCAATTTAATATAGAACACTAGGTTTTAGAAATCTTAAAACTCTAAGTTGATCCAAGTATTAATCAAAAGTAGTTCAACTCCTTTAATTTTCACACTCCCAATGTACATAAATATAAGAAATGTGGCTTAGTGTGACTGCACCCACAAGAGTGGAGTCAAAATTTCATCAAAAGGTCCAATCTCAGAAGCTCTCCTAAGGACCCAACCCTCAACACTAGGGAATAAATTCAGTCTTGCTTCATTCCACCATCTCTTTAGTTTGTCAGACTTTAAAGGTATAGATGAAAGGCCAGATTATGGAGGATACACGATTGTGTATTTATTTTCACTTCCTTTCATTGGAATAAGATTCTCTCAAGTGCAAATACTCAACACTATTTTGATTTTCATTTTGTCAATCAGTATGTCCGTCAAAAAGAAATTTGAGTCACCTGTACTTGTTTTCCTAGAAGTACACCGGGGTATGTCTTCTTTAAGCATCTAATATAGTAGTACCCAGACTTGTATCACTAACGATGCAGAGCCTTTTTTGAGGTACTAACCTGACTCATAAAAGCCTAATGATTTGGTCCAAGTGGAAACTTAAAGTTTGGGAGCGCTCGCATTGAATGTAATAGCTCATATGATGTAACTTTGTAATGTGATGAACTTTTCTTTTCATTTCACTTTCATTTTTTTATTCGAGGCAACTTCCCTTCTTTTTGGCTAGCTCCACTGCTTTTACCAAGGATTAGTGCACATTGATCAACTTATTAATTTAATGTCATCACACCGTAGCACTTTAAGTCAAACTCAAGAGATATCATGATAACATGTCCCATATTGGCTAATTTGTTGACACTCAGGTTTCATGAAGCCTTCATTAATTTTATCCTACCCTCAAGCATCATATAGATCAAGTCCAAACTCAATCTTCAAATCCCAGTCTCCTTAGTGATACCTTGACTCATTTCAATCACGAATGCAATCGTTCATGTGAGTGATAGTAAAATTCTTTTAAGGAAGATTAGTCATGCAATATAGCATGCACATTTTAACTAGGGAAGTTTAAGTCTAAGACCCTAATGATTAAGACGTGATAACTTTAAGTTTATGGACTCTTAAACCCAATGTTAAAGATCATCTCAAGCCTTGAGTGCAATGTGAAAGTGTAAGGGAAAGACACCAATTAATAAGTTAGTGAGTTATTTATTTATAAAAGAATTAAGGAAATATTAGCTTTATTAAGACAAAGACAATAGAATGGGCACCCTTGACAAAAAAACACAGAGACAACACAAAGAACACACTAGGATACCCAACATGACACTACAAACTTCAGCTTCTTATACATTAAGATTGGCTCTTCAAGGTTTAAAATCACATGCTACCTTATGTTTTAATTGTTTCCTCCTAATAGAATACACTTTGTAATCTAAATAAGAAAGATCTTCATCAACTTGAAAATTCAACCTTCTAGAATGATGCCATTATTCTTCAAAAGTAATATCTATATCTACATGGAAATCCTCAAAATTCTTCACAATCATGGGAAGACGAATCAAACCTTGAAATCCCGTGACAGAATTTTGGATTTTCCTTAGAAGAGAAAAACTAGACACAGAAGGATGACCCAACTTACATGAAATGTGATACTCCATAAAATGGACATGCTCAATGAATGGTGTTGGTACCTCAATATAGAATTCTTTTATCAATATATCATCTTCCTTAATTGACATCACTCTTTGCAGTGAATTCTTTATCAACTTGATCTTCCAAAATATGGTATTGAAATCCAGACTTCCCTTCATGTTGGACTCTGTAAGACTCCAAGGCAAGAAAACCTTATAAAAGAATAAGAACAAAATGGTTCAGTGAACCATCATAACCTCTTAGAACCCTAAAGCACCAAAGGACAATGGAGAAACACAACAAAATTAATGATATTTTTAAACTTCTTTAGAAAAATAATGACTGTCCTAAACTCTTATGGTTAGTTGCATCTACTTTCAACTAGTATAGATGTAAGTATGAATCGTTAGATGGCTACCCATGTTACTTGAAGACGGTGCCATACGCGTTGTCTTTTAACCACCCACTTTGCTAAAGGAATAGTTCCCTCATTGAAAAGTAGCTAATCATTTTAAGTCTAATAATCATAATTGATACTAAAGATTTTTTTTTAATTTTCTGATTTTATTAATTTTTATTTAATAGAATTAGAGAGTTAAACAATTAGTTATACTCATTTACACCCTTAGCTTTGAAAAGAATTTTTGAAACTTTTTGCAAATATTGTCACATACGAAATATTTTACAAAGATTTTCAAAAGAAGTAAAGCCGTATTTTTTACAAACCATGTAAGACATTTTTGAAAACAATGTCAAATATATATACAAATTTCAAAAATCATTTTCAAAATATTTTGTACAGAAAAATCAGTCCCAAAAAAGTAATACGATACCCATAACCCCAATAGATTGAGAAGAATTTAATAATATAAGCTACGGCTAAAGTATATATGTAATATATATAGCAGACCTCCCTATACTTAGCTTTTGCTATGTCCTCATAGTACAAATTGATATGAAGCCATAGCTCAACTAAATATAAAAGAATGTAAGAAATGATGTCTAGAATAAGATAAATGTCAGAATGAGAAAGAATACATCAGAAAGAATATAAAGGAATGGTCCTCCCTATACTTAGGATTTGAAAAATCTAAGTAAAGAACAAGACATAAAAGCATAGAAGAGACCTCGAAATAAATAAGAGAATGAGGAATGGAGAATGTAATGACAGATTCCCCCCTATACTTAGGTTAAGAATAGCCTAAGTGTAGGTAGGGAAAAGAATCAAAGTCAAATGAAATATACAAGAAAAGTATTAGAAAGGATATGAATCTGTTGATATTGAATCTTGTGATATGAATCTATCATGGTGATCAAGCCTTCTCTGAGAAATTTGAAATGAAATCAACATGCATGAAGTCAATCATCTCAATAGGAGTTAACATTTCCTTGGATTCTACAAAATGCTTAAGTAACTTCCCGTTAACCAAAAAGGAAGATGCATTCTCTGAAAGCTCTGCAATCTCTACACACCATTCTCATGCACTTCCTTAACTATAAAAGGACACGTCCACTTTGATTTAAGTTTCCCGTGGAAAATCTTTAACTTCGCATTAAACAACCACATCTTTTGTTCCGGGATAAAGTTCTTGTATCTAATATGCGCATCATGCCACTTCTTAACTTTGTCCTTATAGATCATATTGTTGTTATATGCTCGATTGTGGATTTCCACTAGCTCATTTAGGTCAATGTCTCTACACAATTTTCCTATGTGGCAGCTCCAGTTTGTCTTTTTTATTGCCCATTCAGATTTGTCTACTACTTCAACGGACAAATGACATGGCTTGCCATAAATCATCCTAATAGGTGAAGTACCAAGAGGTGTCTTGTAGGTTGTTTTGTAAGCCCACATAAGTTGGTCTAACAACTGAGATTAATTCTTCCTATCTAGATGGACTAACTTTTGAAGAATGCTCTTCATCTCCCTATTTGAAACCTCTGCCATGTCGTTCGACTATGGGTGGTAAGGAATAGTTATTCTATGATCAAATACATTGTCCTTTGCTAAAGATTTTATCATTCCATTCACAAAATGGTTACCCCCATCAGATATCAAAACTCTAAGTACCCCGTACTATGAAGTGATATGATCCTTTATAAACCTGCAAACAATCCTATTGTCTACGGTCAGGTTGGAATAACCTTCACCCATCTCTATAAGTAATCTACCACTAACAAGATGTACTCAAAACCTTGTCTATTAGGGAAGGGACCCATAAAAGCTATGCCCCAAGCATCAAAAACATCACAAAAAATCTCAGGCCGCATGGGCATCTCATCTCTAGAACCAACAGTCCCTCCCATTCTCTGGCAAATAGGGCACGGTCGTACAAAATCAGTGGCATCTCTAAATAAGGTTAGCCAAAACAAATCACACTATAACACCTTATGAGCGGTTCTCTTTCCTGAATGGTGTCCTCTGGCCTCAAGTGAATGACAACTCTAGTTTTCCTCTTGAGGAATACACATCCTCTAGACACAATATGGTCCCTCAAAGAAAAGGAACGGATCCTCCCAATGATATTTCTTCGAATCCGACTTAAGTCGGTCTATACTGCTCCTAGTCCAATCATGCATGTTGGCATAACATGGAAATGAATCAATAAAACAGATTAGCCTCATCTGGAAAGGTCTCTCGAATAGGCTCAGAATCAAGGGATGCCTTGATCTCAATCCTCGAAAGCTGATAAGCCACTACATTCTTGACTCCAGGTTTATCCTTTATATCCAAATCAAACTCCTGGAGTAATAATATCCACCTACGAAAACATACCTTCATGTTCTTATTTTCCATGAGATACCTAATGACTGAATGATCGGTATAAACTGTCACTTTTGAACCACGAATCACATACCTAAACTTCTCTAACGCCCAGACTACTGTAAGCAATTCTTTTTCGGTCACTGTATAATTTCTCTGTGTTGGATCCAAAATTTTGCTTGCATAGTGAGTAACGAACGGAATCCAATCTCGTCGCTGCCCCAATATGGCTCCTATAACAAAATCTGAAGCATCAATCATGATCTCAAAGGGAAGAGACCAATCAGGAGCCTACAGAATCAGGAGTCACAAATTTTCTTCTTAAGAAGCTCAGAGGCCTCAAGATACTTGTGATCTACAAAGAACTTGGTGCCCTTTCCTAAGAGCTCAGTCAGGGGTTGGGCAATCTTAGAGAATCATGAATAAATCATCTGTAAAATCCAACATGCCCTTGAACTGACCTCACAAACTTGATGTTGGTTGGTGGATCAAGTTTCTTGATCACATCCGCCTTGGCAGGGTCAACCTCCATTCCCACTTTGGAGATGACATGCCCCAACACGATACCCTCCTTAACCATAAAGTGACTTTTTTCCCAGAAGAGTACTCGATTCACCTCTCTACACTTCTGAAGAAATCGGTCAAAATACGCTAAGCAAGAATCAAATGAATCATCATGGACCGATAAGTTGTCCATGAAGACCTCCAGGAAATCCCAAACCATCTCGGTGAACACGACAATCATGCACTGCTGAAAAGTACCCGGGACATTACATAGCCCAAAAGGCATGAGCTTGAATGCGTATGTGCCAAAAGGACATGTAAAGGTGGTCTTTTCCTAGTCTTCAGGGGCGACGACTACTTGATTGTAGCCTGAGTACCCGTCAAGAAAATAGAAGAACTCCTTCCTCGCTAATCTTTCCAAGATCTGATCAATAAAAGACAAGGGAAAGTGATCTTTCTTGGTCGCAACATTCAAGCATCTGTAGTCAACATAGACACACCACGACGTGGGTACTCGTGTCGCAATCTCAACTTCCTCCTTATTGGTGACCATCTAAATTCCCGACTTATTCGGGACGGCATGTAAAGGGGCCACCCATTCGAAGTCATAGATTGGGTAAATAAAACCCGCTCCACACCATTTCTCTATGTCTTTCTTAACTACCTCCTGTAGATTTGGATTAAGTCTCCTATGGAACTCACGAGAAGGTCTAGCATTATCCCCAATAAAAATATGGTGTGAACAGAGTGCAGGTTTATACCCATGAGATCCAACATCGTCCATCCAATGGCCTTACAGTTCATTTCTAACACTTCTAACAACCTAGTCTCCTGTTCTATAGTCAACGTAGAACTAATGATGATAAGAAACTTATTCTTTGGTCCCGTAAGGAAGGAATACTTGAGTGTAGGAGGTAGTGGCCTCAACTCTCGCAAAGAAGAATCGTCAGGAACATCATGCTGAACTACAACAGAATCTGGATTTCTTCTGCATAGTGGAGATGAATCATATGTAATGATGTCCACCAACTGAATTGAAGAATAAGGAGTCAGATCGCCAAAGAAACATGGTAATTTAGAAAGTCGCACCAGACTCATCATCTAATTCCCTTGATTGTTCCAAAGGAGGAGGCACAGACAAGTCCAAAGGGTCCTCCAAGTCATCAAGGGAATAAAGAGACGCGAATCTCAAGAACTCTGGCAAAATCTCAAAAATTGCTCAGTGTACATTGTCCTCTCCAGATGAGAGGGCCTCGCTCCGTACTGTCGGGTTTTGAGCCCAAATCCCAACTATGCTAACCACATCGCAGTCTACCTTGAAGAGAAATCCGTACGAGATTCTGAATCAGGTCGTTGCCATTTCGTCCGCTTCATTTATAGTTCCACTGCTCTGTCTAGAGAACGGAAACTTCATCATTCCTATCTGATAATTGAATGAAGCTCCAACGGTCCTACGGAAGGGCTGGCCAAGGATAATATGTGAGTCTCTCCAATGATTGGGGATGTCCATGTCAAGGACAGTAAAGTCCATACTGTAGTCTTGTCCCTCAATAGAGATAATGACATTCTTGACCTCACCCTTAGACTTTTTCATCGATTTGTCTGCAAACTGAAGTAAAGCTCTAGATCAGCGTAAAGGCCCCAACTTAAGTTTTTCATATAAGGTAAAGGGTAAGATGTTGATTGAAGAATAGTTATGTAGGAGAGTGCATGCAACCACTATGTCATCGATATGACTCACCACACAATGTGCACCTAAATCTCTCTTCTTTTGTGGAAAATTTTGGTTCTTGAGACAAAAGGTTGTGGCAACCGAGAGAACATGGGTCTTGACGTAGCTGTTTAGTTTCTTCCTGCTAGCTCTGCTAGGTATGCATCTCACCTTCAAGTACTTATGAAATGCAGGATGACTGGTCACATACTCATCAAATGGCACCTTAACTATGATGTTATCTCTACAAAATCATGCCATTTCGGGATCATCTTTTTGACTTTTATTAATGGTGTGCTTTCCTACCCTAAGAGCACAGGAAAGGGATATGTAAAGAAGGATGTGAAGACTCAAAATCATAAACATAAACATGCACTTTATGTTTATGAATCATCTACTACAGGTTGGGGAATGCCCGCTGAAAGTGCATTCCCCTTAATCAAAAGTGCAAGGTACTTCGTAGACTCTGAATCTGATGCGTGCTGCACTGCTCTTGTACTCCTCCTCAATCTCCTCTTGGAAGTCTCCGTTCGCTGGTGATCTCTTTGAAGATGCCTGACATCATCATCCTCTGAAGTATCCTCAAGCTGCACCTTAGAATTAGTCCTCTCCATGTCCCTCACTCGATCAGGTACGACCACTGTCCGTCCGCTCCTGAGAAACATATGATTAACACAATCAAATGAAAAGATCTTATGCCCAGATTTGTAAAAATCTAAGTATCATACCTGATCTAACTACTGCCACTGTTTAGGTTTATTCAGGCTATTGGGATTAGTCTGAACTTGAGTGAGAATGGATTTAAGAGGGGAAGTACACTCATCATGTAGATTGGAAAGACGGTTGAGATCAACTCTCAAATCATGTACCTCATTCCAGTAGGAACACAACTCCTCAAAAATCTATCTCTGGAAATCATAGGACTTGAAGATGAATGCTGTCGGTTGTGAAGAAGAGGACGACAAAGAAGAACGTGAAGATTGGCCCTGATGGCCATAGGAATGCTGCTGCTGGGTATGATGCTAAACATGTTGGCCCTGCTGGCCCGACTGGTATGCCTGCTAATGCCCATACTACTGTTGCCTCGATGCCTGGCAAGGAATAACTCTAAAGCTCTGTGGTGCTAGAAGATGTGTAAGAGTAAACGATGTTTTGTAGAAGGTCTGGGGATGCTGGTAGGAGAAACGATCCCCAGAACTCCCCTACCTGGCAGGGTCATGGGTTTACCACACACTAATTACGCCCTACACCTGGGAAGGCTCCTCAGTAATTATCTCTACAGATGGTGGCTGCTGCTGGCAAGAGTGGGCTAGAGGTTGGTCTGTACCCACGGCTAGGGTGTCCCTGACATCTACTACTCCTGAATATAGTGAACACGGTAAACAAGAGAAGCAGGTGTAGTCATGACAAGTATCCTCATCTTGGATACCCTCTCAGAAAGCTCCGCCATCTACTTAGGCAATTTGGATAAATTACTATCCAACTCATCCATCCGTTTATCGATCCTCTCAACCATTGTAAGTTTATCTGCTATAAGGCCCATGTCAAAAGGATCTACTGTAGCCTTCACTCCCCCGCTGGATAGGAATTAAATGGTGGTCTCTAACTGAGCTCTACTCGTTGTCTGTGCTCTACTCGTCTCAGCCATCCACTCAAACACATTCCAGACGGTGTTTGCTCCACGTGAAGTGCAGGTGCCTCCACAAGCAGCACTAACCAAACCATGCACCTCAGGTGTAGACTGCAATAAACAGACCGAACCAGGATGGTAGTCTCTAAGCCGTGACAAGGACACTTCTGTAAGAGATCCTTGAATCTCTCCCATTTATCACAAAAGGCTTCATTGGGAAGTTGGGAGAAACTCCTAATGTGTGAATACATCAAGTTAGTTCTACTCAAAGGGTAGAACTTCTTCAAGAAGAGGTCCTTGAACTGCACAAAGGTAGTTACAACTACCCCCAGGTTCTTCATCCAATCCGTCTTATCCTTTAAGGCAAAAGGAAGGGCTTTGAGCCTAATATAGTCTTGGCTAACCCTAGGATGCCTACGGTTACTACAGACCAACTAAAAGTCCCTAGGGAATGCGTATGGCTCCTCGTGTGCATTCCCATGAAAAAGAGCAACAAGCTGAGAAACCACGGCTTCAACTCATATTCAACTTCGAGTTCAAATGGGCTCAACCAATTAGCCATCTGATACTGCCCAGGGTTGTATGTCGTGTCCATCAGTGCATCTCTACCCAATTGTAACTGACAAATTTGTGCTCTCATGAGTGCTTGGTTTTGCTCTGATTCTACTAACCTGGCCAACACTGCATGCATTGGGTCCTCTCATTCTTCCTCTTCTCCATTATGCTTCTTAGGAGGGATCTCTTCGTCACCTTCATCAAACAAAGGATTGAAGTGAGATCTAGATGAAGCTAATGAAATCGAATCGATCTCACCAAGGCAATGATCTCCCTCAATGAGTATAGAAGAAAAGGGTTGGTTGAGATGTAACCACTCCCAAGAAGGGAATCATGATACACTGGTTCAGAGAAAGGATTATTTTTAATCTGGGATGGTCTAATTAAATAAGAAGAAGAAAGGGAATGGACCAATGAAGACATGATATTTGGGCGGTTAAACGACATGCTCGTGAAATCCGAGCAAATATCTGACCAATTATCCATATTTGAATTAAGAGAGAGGGAAAATTAAGCACACTCAATACAAAAAGATCTAGTACTACTGGGCACATGAATGTGCGAAGTTACTCACACAATACAATCAATGCAAATCCCTTTGAATTGATTCACCGACTCAACATTGAAGGTCGAGGATGATGGCCTTATTATCTTGTCAATTTTAGTTTATTGAGTCAATCAATCTTATACAATCTCACAGGTGTAGTTTCTTAAGTAACTCATGTTCAAGTCAGTAGAACGCACCAACAGGAACAAGGTTACTTTTTCTAATGGTCTGAGGCAAGTGCTTGCAGCAATAACAAGACTCTAAAAGTGAGTCCAAGCGCTTAGGGCACAAGTCCAGGGATGTTTGGCTCTAATCCTTAGGGGCTACATCCTTACCCACTCTGTATGGAGTTAAGTACCTACAATCACTAAGGGTTTTATTGCTTGTAATACAAGGTAGCTTTGTCTCTATTTTAAGAGTTTAGGTTATCACTTTGAATTAAGTGATCACAAACATCGCCTAACATACAGTACCTTTTCCTTTTTCTTTAAGTTGATGAAAACTGAGGGAGAAAGCGAAAAACGGAATGCAATTGAGAATTTATGATGCATGCAGTTGTTCAGAGGTGCTTACAACGTTTCCCAACACTCTCCATGTGGATGCATAGACTGAATTTTAAAAATCTATGTATATGATGCAAGTTAAAAAATCACACCTAAGCAACGAGTTCTATTAGAGGTGAAGAAGTCAGTTTAATTTGGCTAAGTTGAACAAATGCTTTGTGCGTCTATGAATCGCCTTATATTTTGTAATTGTGAATCTTATGAGATTGTGGGGTGTGTCCTAAATTACGAAATAGATCAAGTAAAAATAACCTATGATATGTCTAATTTGGCGTAGTGCTTGAATGTAGAATGTCAATCAAGTCAAGAACCACTCTCGACAGAACCACCACAATGAAGAATAAATTTTAACAAGCCTTCATTACACACACGAGATCTCGATCGAGAACCTTTATAAATAGGAAATTAAGTTACAAATAATTACAAATCGGCAAAAATGGACTTAATTAAACTAAATTAATTCTCTCTAATTAATTTGCATCGTGGGCTCTCCAACAAGCAACTCCAAGTGCCTTGCCTCCACGGTCCTCCGAAAGTCGTTGACTCCATGGGCCTACCACAAAATAATAAATTATTAGAAAATTCTAGAGAGATTCAAAATAATTAATTAAGTGAAAATAACAAATCACAAAATGAACAAAAGAGACTATATAAGCTCAAAATAATTAACCTAAAAATCACTAAATAAATATTTTGACTTAGAAGTGATCACAAAATGTGCCACGTCCCCGTTAATGGTGCCATCTGATGAACCGCTAAATGCATATATTAATTAGTATCCATTGTAGCACGTGAACTTAGTGTATCATGTAGAACTGAATAAAAGATCTCCGTGAGGAGGATTCAGCTTGAATTTATAATATGTGAAGTCTAGGGTCAAACAAAAGAACACGAGCAATTTGGTGAATGATTTTTAAGTGTCAAATATTTTCAATTGCAATTTAGAGGATGATTACATTGAGAGAATGCATAATTCACAAAAATGCAGATTTTTAACACAATTTTTATGCACTTAAATTATATGAAGACAATAATGCACAAACAATGCGATAAAGTCAAACACAATACGGCGGGACACACAATAGGCAACTTAGATTAATCACAAAACTTCCTGAATTAATTTGATATCAATTAATGCATGCAAATTTGTCAAATGGTGACTTTAAGTCTTAATCAATCTCAAAAGTAATTCAACATAATTTTTATTTTTAACTCCACTTTTGTGCTTAGTAATTTTTGCAAACAATTAAGTCATTTAGTACTTAATGAAAATGATTAAAAATAACTAACATTTAATAATTAAGAATCAATGTAACTAACACCTTCAATTACTAACAAAAAAATTGCATTTTCAGTTTGATTTAAAGGTCTAAATAAGAACTTAGAAGAAGGAATAATAATACATGATTTTTAAATCAAAATTAAAACAAATCACACCAATATATAGAGCATCAAAGTAGCTTTCCAACGAGACCAAAATCACTTCATTTGGATATATAGATAATAAGATATTCGATATTCAATCCAGTGGTATTTTTGCAAGAAAAACTACAAGTTTTATTACAAAACATGACAACAATGGATTGAAATGCAAATAAAATATCTCATAGGGGATAATTTGCAAAATTTACACATACATGATGACTTATCTGTAATTATTGAAAAGTTGGAGGTCGAAGCTGCAAATTACCCAGTCACGTGCACATTGCACGTGACCCGTATATGCTCAGATGTGGATGTTCTTGACACATGTCCTTCTCTGTTTCTTTGCATGAGTTTTGGAGATAGGCTCGACACACGAGCCTGAGGTGTGAACTGCTTCTTCGGAAGGGAAACGTGGCTTGATGACAACTGTTGGATCACACCCAATGTAGAGGATCCAACAACAACTTCTACTCACATGTTCTTCAACTCCTCCTCGGCCAGTGACGCTCGGGCAATGCTCATGCGAGGGCTAAAACACTCCTCCTTGCTTCTCTACCTCTGGTGAAGTCCAACTGATCTTCTTGAGAGCTCCACGAAGTTGGTCGAGGGATAAAGAAGATGAAAAGCACATTGTATGGATCTATTGATGACGTACTACCGGAGTGGAAGATGGAGATTGAAGCTTGGTTTCAAAATCCGACCATTGAAGTTATACCAACCTGTAATGTTAGTAGAACCATAGATAAGTCTATACAGTTATAGATAAAGAATTGTAGGTAGTTCTTTTCTCCTTGGAGAAGTTCAGATCTTATCTTCTTGGATCTAAAGTCATTATTTACACTGACCATTCTGCTATTAGATATTTACAGCAGAAGAAGGATGGCAAATATTGCCTTGGATCCTTCTCCTCCAAGAATTAGGCTTGGAAATCAGAGACAAGCTTGGAGTTCAAAATGTGGTAGTAGATCATCTATCCAAAACTGAATGCCAATCAGCTGAATAGTGCACCGATATCAGAGACCTTCCCTAATGAATCCATTCATAGCATTGGATCTCTCCCTTGGTATGTCGATGTTGTGAACTACCTCATCTCTGGGGTGGTCCCATAAGAATGGACAAAAGTCAAGAGGAATAAATTCATGTCCGGTATCTATTTCTACTAATTGGAAGACCCATGCCTATTAAGAGAAGGAGCGGACTATATATGGCATCGGTGCATTCCTCAGGAGGAGTGCACAAGTGTCCTCAAGCATTGTCATAAGCTTGAATCTAGAAGATGAACGGTAGCTAAAATATTGGAGGGTAGCCTCTGGTTACACACACTATTCAAGGATGCCACCACATACGTCAAAGCTTGCACTGTTGTTAGAAAATGAGAGGAACCTCAGCTCAAAAGATTCCATGACCCTCAAATTCATCCAGATTTCTGATGTCTTCGATGCATGGGGAATTGATTTCATGGGTCCATTTCCTAACAGTCGGGGTTATGAATACATCATTCTTGATGTGGATTACGTGAGTTGATGGGTAGAAGTTATCCCTGATCGAGCTGCATATAGCCACACAATGTATAGATTTCTGAAAGATAACATCATTTTGTGATTTGGGATCTCGAAAATTCTCATCTACAGGGGTAGCCACTTTATTAATAAATAGGTTAAGAAATTAATGAAGGAGTACTCCATCGATCATCGTGTCGCTTCTCCTTATCATTCTCAATTCAATGGCCTGGCTGAAATTTCAAACAGAGGAAACAAGACGATCCTGCAAAAACTTGTGAGGCTGAATAGAAAGAGTTGGTCACAACTTCTGGACTCGGTTCTCTGGGCTTACAGAACCACCTACAAGTCTCTTTTGGGCATGTCACCCTATAATCTTGTATATGGGAATCCATGTCGTCTACTCGCAGAACTTATTCATAAATCTCTTTGGGTAGAAAACATATGTAACCTCGATTCACAGAAAGATGGTCAAAATAGAAAAGTGAATGTGAACAAGCTTCAGAAATTCAGAGACTACACGTATGATAAGATCTTGATGTATAAAGAGAAGGATAACCGTTGGCATGACCGACACAACAAATGAAAGATCTTCGAATCTAGGCAGAAAGTTTGGTTATTTGATGCGAAGTTGAATACATTTCCAAAAAAAATGAAGAGTAAATGAACATGGCCATACATTATCAAAACTTTATGTGACAATGGATGCATTTTGGTATCCGAGTTGTTAGCTGATAGATAAATCCCATATTTATCATCACTAATATTATCTCTCTTTCTTAAGTTAATCAACAAAATTCATGTACAAATAACATTAATTACTAATTTGTGTGTTGTATATAATTGACACTAATTAGTATATATAATATAACCCTATTATTCTGCTAATATTTTATGTAATTATTTATTAATAAAAATCAAAGAAAAATTAGTATAATATTGTATATAAATAAAATAACATAAAATAATATCAAAATACAAAAAATAAGAAAAATAAAAATAAAAGAAAATGGTGTATGTTGTTTAAATTTACATTTAATTTTTATCTATGTAGAAATGACATCCGATCTCTTTGACTTCTACATAAAAGTTGTAGATCTCATCAAGATCTACAACTTTCATGTTCATCATTTCTTCTAATTCGACTCTTAACTAATTCAATTCTAAATTTATTTGATTTTTCTATTTTTCTTAATTCCTATTGGGCCACGTGGTGCCTCCACAGTCGCCCACGTGACCCCGCCTCTTCACTCTACTCCGCCTCAATCTGGACTATTGGATCTTGATCCAACAACCCAGATTTCATCTTCAACCTACGCCCACCTCCTCCAACAATCGCAACCCTTTGCCACCCCTCAACTTCTCGTCATTTTCACAACCACCTCTAGCAACTTCCCTTCTAGCCATCGCCTCTACTCTTTACACCGATCAACCCTTCCCCTTGCCTGATCACCAACTTTCCCTCATCCCTTCTCTCATTGCTGAGAGTGGTGGTTGAAACCACCACCTTCAACTGTGTGTCTTCATCTGCCCTGGCATCAAAACCCCCATCTTTAGGAAACTTCCACCTCATCCGCCACTTCTTGAGCTTAGTCCCTAGCCACCTTGACCCTTATGTGATAGAGATCGTGACCAAGATTGAACGACGACAGGTGTAAGACTCTGGCGAGATCCACGAGCATCACCTCGTGTTGCAGTTGTCAATTCACATTGAATGTTCTTCAATACCATGCCCGGATTGTAAAGTGATGACCTGCGAAGTTTTCAAGCTTTGCATCAGGCTTAGAATTCTTCAAAATCATCGATTCAATCCATCATCTCCCAGGTAAGTAAATCAGTCAATCTTCCTTTCATTCAGTGTTTGATAATTTATCCTAGAGATTCAACCATTGTGTATACCTCCTGTCAATCTAATCACTTCACCATCTTCGTACCCATGTCGATCCATTTCATGTGGTTCTTCGACCTAGAACCCATCTAGGGATCCGTTCTCTCACACCGTCTGATCCCTTCATTCCATCCCATATCAACTTAAAACATAGACCCTGTCAAGGTGGATGTCATCAAGAAACTTGATCCACCAACCAATGTTAAGTCAGTACATTCTTTTCTAGGGCATATTAGATTTTATATGAGATTTATCAAAGACTTTTCAAAAATTGCTCGACCACTGGCTGAGCTCTTATGAAAGGACACCGAGTTCATTATAGGTTATAGGTGCCTAGAGGCCTTTGAGCTCTTAAAAAGAAAGATAATGGGTTCACATGTCTTATAAGCTCCTGACTGGTCTCTTCCCTTTTAGATCATGACTGATGCATCGGATTTCGTAATAGGAGCTGTGTTTGGACAACGACGAGTTGGGGTACCATTTGCATTTTACTGCACGAGCAAAGTATTGGTTCCTTCCTAGAAGAATTATACAATGACTGAAAAGAAAATGCTCACAGTAGTCTGGGCTTTGGAAAAATTTAGGTCTTATGTTCTTGGACCAAAGGTGATCATTTACGCTAATCACTCAGTGATTCAGTAATGGAAAAGAAGGACATGAATGAGCATCTTCTTAGGTGGATTTTGTTACTCCAAGAGTTCGATTTGGAAAGTAAAGATAAACTTGGAATCAAGAACGTTATAGCTGATCATCTTTTCCGACTTGACTGTAAGGATTCCAATGACTCAGAACCTATCTGAGAGACTTTCCCTGATGAGTCGATTTGTGTTAACTCACTCCCATGATATGCCAACCTGGTCAATTTTCTTGTCGAAAGTTCCCCAAGGTTGGGCTAGGAGAAGTATTGATCGACTGAAGTCAGATCTGAGGAGATATCATTGGGAGTATCCGTTTCTTTTCTTTGAAGGACTGAATAGTGTTTGACGAAGGTGTATTCCTTAGGAGGAATACCATAGTATCCTCACTCACTGCCATAAACTGGAGGCAGGAGGACACCACTTGGGAAAAAAAACCGCTCACAAGGTGCTCCAATGTGGATTATTTTGATCGACCTTGTTTCGAGATGCATTTGATTTTGTAAGGTAGTATTCTTATGTCAAAGGATGGGAGGGGGGATAGTTGGATCTAGGGATGAAATTCTCATGATGCCTATGATGTTCTATGATGTATTTGAGGCATGTGGGATTTATATTATGGGTCCCTTCCCAAACAATAATGGCCATGAGCACATTTTATTAGTTGTTGATAACTAATCTAGGTGGGTGGAGGCTATTCCAACCTAAACAGCAGACATCAAGATTGTCTGTAACTTTGTGGAAGATCACATTATTTCTAGATTCGGTGTTTCAAAGGTCTTGATTGGGGTAGCCACTTCGTTAACAGAGAAATGAAGAACCTTGCTAAGGACTATGATATTGATCACAATGCGAGTAGTCCTTACCACCAACAGTCGAACGACATGGTAGTGGTTTTACATCGAGAAGTGAAGAGTATATTACAGAAGTTAGCACATCCTGATAGGAAGAATTGGTCTCAGTTGTTAGACCAAGTTCTATGGGCCTACAATATGACCTATAAGACACCGCTCAACACTTCTCCATTTAGGATGGTATATGGTAAGCCATGTCATTTTATCGCTGAATCGATTCACATGTCTCAGTAAGAAATAAAGAAGATTAATTGGAGTTGTCACCTGGGAAAGTTGTGTAGAGACCTAGACCTCAATGAGCTCATAGACATCCACAACCACATGTACGGCTATAATGTGGCTTACAAGGACAATGTTAAAAAATTGCATGACAGCCATATTTAGATTAGAAACTTTGTCCCGGGATAGAAGGTATGGTCGTTCAACACAATATTGAAGGTGGTTTCATGAAAAATTGAAATGCAAATGGATGGGTCCCTATTTGGTGAAAGAAGTGCATAACAACAACAATGTAGAGATATCTTATCTCCAAGATAGTGCACATTCTTTCTTAGTGAATGGACAACTGTTGAAGTACTTTTTTGACATCAATGAACAACTAGTCCATGTTGAGAATATTTTCTTAATGCAGAGTGCATATGCTGATTCCATTCCAGATTACTCTACATGAAGCCACAATAGAAGATTCATATCGGAGCAGATTCAACAGCTAACAGATTCACCCCTTTCTTTGTCATTTACTACCGCTGACTCTCGATTTCTTTCATTCTTTTAGGATTTAGTTTTGCCCTTATTTACATTCTTACTCCATACTTATGTTATTTAAATCCTAAGTATAGGGGGAACTCGAACCCTACTTATGTACATCACGTTATCACTCTTTAGTCATCTTCTCGGTCCTTCTTTCCTTTATTCTATTCTTTATATTTAGGATGTTTTTAGCCCAAGTATAGGGGATAAACGAGATCCTATTCTCTTCGTTGTTCTACTTCTATTCTTTTGTACCCAGACTCTTCGTAGTTCAATCCTAAACTTAGGGTATTAAAAGCTTAAGTATGGGGGGTGGTATCGATTTTCACTTCCTTTTACTATTCTTCCTCTTTATTCTAGGTACGATCTTTGCCTTTCATTTCACTTTATGCCATGAGGACATATCACAAGCAAGATATAGGTGATATGTGCATATATTACATATATACTTTATTCATAGCTCGTACTTTCATATATTTTGTTTATTCTTTTGGGCTATGGGTAAGGGGATTTGAAAATATTTGGTTTGCAAAATGTTTGGAAAATTTTTATATCTATTTGACATGGTATGTACAAATATTTTACAAATTATTTTGAAAAGTGTACAAATTATTTTGATAGCATAACACATTATTTTTTGTATATATACTTACAAATTCTTTAGAAAATACTAACTAATAAATAGTTTTATCCCTGACACTTTTACTTTCACACAAAACTTGTGTAGTTTATGATATGTGGGTTAGATTGACACTTGACATAAAGTTTAACCATTTTTGATCATTAGGGTCTATGACTTAAATACTTGAACTCTTTAGTTTGAAAGATATACATGCTATATTGCATGTTTAATCTCTTTCTTAAGAAGAATATGACATGTACTTCATATCCATGATTACATGAACAATGTGATGAGTTGTGATTTCACCCGAGAAACTAGAGTGAGAGGTTTGAGTTTAGACCTAATCTTATGATGCTCGAGGATGGGATAAGATTAATGAAAGCTTCATGAAACATGAGTGTCAGCACCTTAGCTAGTATGGAAACATGATTCTTGTACTACCTTGATATAAATCTAAGTGCCAACATGCGTAAAATCATAAAAATGGTTAATCAATGTGTGTAAACTTTGGTAAAAGCATTGGAACTAGAACAAAAGAAATGAAAAAATGATGAAGAAAAGAAGCTCACACACTACACAGTTACATCCAAATGATCTTACACCAGTGGCGAGCGCTCCCAACCTTTAGTGTCCACCTTGACCAAAATCTTAGGCTTTTATGAGTCGGGCTGGTATTCAAAAAAGGGCTCTGCATCACATAGTGATACAAGTTTGGGTATATAAAAGTATGATAGATACTCAAAAAAGACACAACATGGTGCATTCCCAAAAATAAGTACAAAAACTAAGAATTCTCTTGACCGACACACTAATCAACACCACAAAAATGTGTATAATAAGGCACTCGAGAGATTCCTTGTACCGATGGAAGGAGAAAAGAAATGATACATACCTTTATCCTCCGTAATCAACCTTTCCATCTACACTTTTAAGTATGACAACTAAAGAGACAGTGGATCGAAGCAAGACTAGATACCTAGTATTGAAGGTTGCGTCCTAATGGAAGATTTCTCATACTAGAACCTCAGACGAAGCCTTGACTATACACCTATATATGTAGTCTACACTTAAAGTCATAACTCTTATATATATATATATATATATGTATGTATACACAGAGATTTTGAAAGTTAGGGAAGTTGAGTTCCTTTTGATAAATGCTTGGTTTAGATTTAGAGTTTGAGAGTCATATTTAAAACCCGTGTCATAAATATTAAGTATTGTATCTTACATGCACATTCATCAATTCAATTATTTATTAATCCATTATTTGCTCGCGGATGAGCAAAGTTTAAGTATCGCGGGGGGGGGGGGGGGGGGGGGGAGGGGGTATATACCTGATTTATCATCTTAATATGTATTTATTACCACTCTAGCTTAAACAAATCCAATTAATTAATATATGATTAAATCTAATTAATAATCAAAACCTTGCAAATAATTTAATCACAATTATTGTGTCTTAATAAATACCTATATATTACACACACATATACCTGTATTTTCTATTATCTTAGGTGTCTTTTAATATTAAAAATCCCATAAAAATAACTTAATATTTTAACTAATAATGTGTATATTGTTATTATTTTAAAAATACAAAATATATATCAAAAGAAATAAAATAAGTATTTTCATATCTATAGAAATACTTGCAAAAATAATATGTTTGTATAAATGATATATTTTGACTGTGAAATCTACATGAAAGTTGTAGATGTTGAAGATATTTAACACTTTCATTCAGACCTCTTTTTCATTTAATCGTATTTATTATTTATTTTATAGTATTTTCCTAATTCCTATTTTCATATTGGGCCACATGGCCCAATCATTGCTCGACACCTAGCTGGTCATGTATATGGGTTCCACCTCTCTTGGTGATTGTATGATCATTTGATCAGACGGTTACAATCTCTCATCACCGACCTCTGGGTCTGAGCCCTCTTATCAGTTTTTATTAGAGTGATCAGATCCCTTCATTCACACCCAACTTTGGGCCATTGGATATCAAGATACAATGACCCAAGTCAATCATCAACCTCTGCTAGTTGAATCCAAGGGACACATCCCTTCGTCGAAGACAGTTTCTCTAATTTATCAATGTCGGCCGATGTGTCATCTCCCAACAACTCTGTTACCCTTACGAAGCATCTTTGTTCCTCTTTCACACCATAACCTCCCTTTCCGCTAACTCCCTCATGTGCCTCGCTTGGAGGTGGTTGAAACCACCCTCTTGAAATGACTCGACCTCCTACCTCCACTAATTAAAACCTTAACGAACCTCCACCTTCTTACCTATCCTCCATTTGAGCGAGGATTCTCTAAGCCCCGATACACTCTAAGTGATAGTTAGAGTACTAATTGGTGAGCGAAGAAGGCGATCACCTCCGATGGAATCCATGGCAATTAAGCCAAGTTACAGACTTGATTTTGGTGTTGCTCAAGCTTCAATGTTAGCCTATCTTGTTAAGTGAAGACCTACGAAGTCTTCAAGCTTCGGATTTGGCTAAGATTTAACCCCAAGTCCCTCAGTGCTTCTTCGTTCATCATTCCCATGTAATGTAAATCTTCATTTCTTCTTAACTTCTCCATTTTATTCTCACTCATCTACAAACTCGCCCACCACTCTGAAAGCACCTATGCCTTCACCGTGGTTCACCGACCTTCATGGAACCAACACCCCACTCGGTTCAACTATAGATCATTCCATTCCCTTCAATCTTCAACCTTCTTCTGCAAGACGAAAGACCTATTAGGGATCCTCCTCATTCCACCTTGCCCTCCGACTATCTCATTCTCTCCAACACTCCTCTTGTGCATTGGTGTTTTCAAATAACCCATAGGTGTCGAAGACCATTAATGATCAGAGGTTTACACGTAGCTTGGATCTCCTTCGTCTTGTTCCAATCAGTCGACATTAACACATCCATCCATACCTCTTCAAAGCATCCTTGACCCATGAGCTCCTTCGCTAGAACCTTGACGAAAAGCATGACCCTTCAACCACAACTTGGGAGGAAGGAGGAGCAAATCGTGATTTTTCGGAGATCCAACTTCACCACCATAGTGCAAAGAGGAGAAGGTCCAGTATAGGATCGACTTGATTTTATGGCCCAGAAGTCTCCACATATCACACACCGAACCTGCAACCTTGGAACCATTCAAGCCATAGCCGGAGCACCACACTACGCCACAAGTTTCGAACCAGCGAGCACCGCTCGAGCCTCACTCCATATCTAAGTTCACGTGCATGCAACATGTGTTCTTGGGTAATCTGCTCTTTGACCCCCATAACTTCTTGATTTTGTATTTATACCCCCATGCAGAGGGTATCTTATAATAGTTAAGTGAAGGTTTCTCTATTTTGCATTTAAATCCCTGTGGAGACCTATTTGTAATAATTTTTGATATTTTTTAAGACATTGTATTTGCATTTAAGCCCCTTACTTACAAGTCGAATATCATTTCCATGTGATGTCCATTTTAATGAAATCGATCTCATTTGAAAGCTAATTTCTTGATCTTTATTTTGGTTTAATTAAATTCCTACAAATTAAAAATTAGAGAGCAAGCTACATTTCTATTGTGATTAATTAGCCCAATTATGACAGCATCATTTAATGCTTCCTTATTTCCCGATTGACCTTAAGTAAAAATCTAATTAGGATCTTTGAATCATTTACCCTAGAATATTGCTTCCTTTTTATACTTTGATTAAGGTGCCTTGTTGAGTGGAATTTCTAATTGATCAATTAAGTGAGATGCATTGAATAAATTGGAGACATTGGCTCTTTCTTATTGAGCAACTATTTGGACCTCTTCTTGTTTAACCCTATCTTTTGATTAATTAATAACTTAGGAGCTCATTGTATACTTGTTTTGTTCAATTTCTTGAACTGCACATTGGTGCATTGGTCATATAATTTTTGTGCATTCTAAGTAATTACATTTAAAATCAACAACAAAAAATATATGCATGCATATGTTGCATTAACTTGGCCTAGATTCCAATGATAATTCAGTTTATTAGATATTTAACACCTAGGTTTAATTTACTAATTGCTCTTGTCCTTATGTTCGAGCCTAGACTTACCCATGATAAATTTAACTGATTCACTCTTTACAGAGATTCTACTCAGTTCTGATAAATTGTTTAAGCGGTCATATTACAATGAAGTGATATTTAAATAGCCGTTTAGTGATTCATCACCATCATCGTATATGAAACAAGCTTGTTGCTTGACCAAGAATCTCTCCGCCATCCTAAATCTTTATCTTGCATCTAGCTTTGGAAAAACCTCTTCCCAAGTGTTGTCACGTGGACTCAATATGATAAGTGCGTGCTGATGTCATTGTTGTAGCTTTCAATATGCTAGCTCCAATCAAAGTGTCCAACACTCTACACATGCTTAGTTCTTTGGTGCAACAAGTGCCTATCTCAACAAACATCTACCACAACATTGTCCTCTGTAAATGCTGTACTATCCTACATAGTAGTCCTTGAGTGGATCCAATTATTCTGATTAAAGTTGTACTTGTTCATGTTTGGGTGATCATAGAAGATCTGAAACATGTCATCGTACAAGTAGCATTTCCGTGCTTTCAAAGGAAATTGCCAATACTGCCAATTCTGAATTATATGTACTGGCTAGTTGATCTTATTAGGTTTTGAATGTTAATAATAATAGGCGATGACATAATCTTTCCGTGTTGAGACAAATTTAGAGCTTTGATGGGATGCATCGTTGTGAAATGAGAAGCCTTCTCTTGATGAAGGCACATTTAAATCTTTGATGGGATGCATTGCTGTAAAATACGAAGCATTCTCTTGATGAAGGTATTACAAGTATAGCGGTGGTGATTTAATTTCTATTTAGCGTTGAGAAACTATCTTCACATCTAGCATCCATTTTTAGTGGAAGTCCTTTGGACTAGTTGGTGGAGGGTGAGTGGAATTTTCGAAAAGCCATGAACAAAATGTCGATAATAGCTTGCTAGTTCTAAGAAAACCCTTCCATCAACAATACAATGGTCTTGGGACGATCCCATAAACATTTCCCCAATCATCAGATGTTTTTCATGTTCCTTTGTTCTTGGAATAAATCAGCACATCATTTATTAAGACCACGGCAAATTGATCGAGAAGGGTATATGAATTTTGCTTATAAGTTCCATGAATAATACTGATGCATTTGGTAGAAACTAAATACATCAATGGGAACTCTTAATGACTATTAACCAATCATAAAAAACACGCTTGGCTATCTCCTCCATTATATGCAATTGCTGGCATTCAGATCTAGTTTAGTATCTGAAAAGGCTATCACATCCTAAAGTTGATCAAATAAGTTATCATTCATTTCGGGGGAGGGGATATTGGTACTTGATTTTAACCTTTTTTAGCTAATGGTAGTCGATGTATATACTCACTAAACCACCCCTCTTAACAAATAAGACCGATCTCCCCATTGTGATGTATTGGGGGTAATAATATCTCTTCTTAAGAAGTTCTTGAAGATATATATTCAACTTATATAGTTTAGTGAGTGCCATGCGTTAAGGGAGCATGGAGTTATGATGGGTCCCCATCATTAGTGAGATCTTGAACTCAATCTCATGCCTTTGTGGCAACCTCGCTAACTCCTAAAATATATCCAAAAAGTCTTTCACCATCGACACTGTCGAGACTACGACTTTTGCAAGAAAATCCTCAAAGTTGTAGTCTAAAAAAATTCCTATCCCAATTTATATGTACTTGATGGATTTACCATCTCTTAAGCCCATGATCTTGATTACAAAAATGTCAAGAATCCAAAACACAACCTTCATTTCGAAGTACTTGAAGGAAACAAGATTAAAGGTTTAGCACTCCATTTTGACTATTTTCAAAATACTATATTAGAATGATAATCAAATAGATTGGTAACTGATAACCATTGATTCACACTACATACCTCTAGTGTATGTCATATAATAGTAAAGTCTACTACCCTCATCATTTGAATAGGCTCTTGTATTGGGTGGGGGTCTTAACTAATGTGAGAGAAAACTTTCAGGACATGAATGAACGTGATGCTCCTGAGTCAAATAATGTTTGCATAAAAAATCATCAACTGATAAGGTACCTATGACAACATATGATAAAGCATGAACATCCTTAGCTGACACCACAATCAATACCACCTTTTTGATGGCTATAGGTTCTACATCACGAAACATTCAGTCTGTTGTTGTTGTTATGGTTGCTGCTATAGTGGTCATGGTGCTTGACCTTTGCCATGGTTGCATCCTCATCCATGACATCATCCTCTGTAAAAAATTCCATCATTTAAGTCATGTTCTAATAGAAAATGATGGGTTATAGGATGTTCCTAGTTGGCCTTGATCAAGTCCTTTTTTGCGCTTTCTCTGAGGGCACTCTTGTCAGTAGTGGCTCACTTAGTCAAGCTAGAAGCACATCCTCGACTACTAGTTGCTCTAGTGTAGTTGCTATTGGGAAGGGTAAGTGTAGTCTCTCTGCTATGACGTGTGTTGCAATGGTCATTGCCATCCTTGAAGGTGACTATTGTTGCTTCATCCTTAAATCCTATCTTGGTGACTACAGTTGTTTCCTTAGAGGGCTCAATCCCAGTGGGTAGGTATCTAATTGTTATTGGATAGTCACTGCATGGCCATGCACCATCTCTCTAAGTTTATCTTGGATGCCATCTTGAAAGACATGATACATTTAGACTCAGACATTAGTGTGTTGCCGTTGAACCACACTAGCTCAATGAACACAATGGTGATATTCTTCTATGGTTAAACTCCACCAAACTAGTCTCCATAGCTTCTAGTTCTTCCTATCACGCTAGTAGGTTAGATAGTAGATGCCTCTAAAGAGGTTCATGAATTCCACCCACTTCCATGGCACCTCTAACTAATACTTTACTATATCGAACCAACTGACAACCTTTGCTACAACTAGATAGGTTACAAATTGGGAACAATACTCTTATGGTATGTTGTTGATCTCAGAGGTTATCTTAACAAGGCAAATCTAGTCCTTAGCTACCCTCATATTCCCTTCCACAATTAACCACTTTTAGTTGATCTTGCGGAAAGTGTTGTAATAATATGCCAACTTGAGATCCTAATCCTATCCATGGAGAATTCTTATGGCAACTGCTCTAACATCAACATCATCACTAGCACCTCTAGTTGCATACACACCTCCAATACCACTAATACTACGTCCATCAATGTCTCTACCAGCACCACCAGCTCCACTATCATTTGGCCTACCTCATATAGCTCCATTGATAAGTTAATCCATGACTATGAGCATCCCACTCCTACTTTCATGCCTCAGATCTAGATTCAGACTCCTCCATGTACTAGAATACTGATGAATCCTAGATTCATCAATATTATATTGAGATCTTACCCTCTATCTAAACCAAAACAATAAATAGACCTCCTGATAAAATGATATTAACATTCTACGCTATATATATATTTAGTGCTCAATAGTGTAAATGAATAAGATTCAAAAGTCTTTTTTAAAATAATGTACATATTTAACATTATGTCCTTTTCTTTTCTTTGTTCTCTGACTATATTAAAAATACATAATTATAGAGCAATATTGTGCATAATATATTGCAATATCTTCTTATTTAAAAATACAAAAATGTAGCAAAAAATAAAAATGATATTTCTATACCTATAGAAATACCTACAAAAATATTACTATGTACATATGATTTGTTTAGGTTTCGAGTTCTTCAGGAAAGTTGTAGATACACAATTTTCATCTCATTGGGCCATGTGGCCGCCTATGGGTGCGCCACGTGAATTGCTCCTCTTTACACATCTTGCCTCAGATGTCAATCGTCTGATCTTGATCAGGATGACCCATCTATGCCCAATTGTGCCTCAATCAGAACATCAGATCACAAGATCCAACGATTGATACCTATCGTCTTCAACCTCGAGCCACTTCCTCTTCCACGTACGATCGTTCCAGCATCAATTCTTCTCCTATTAAACACAACCTTCCCATGTGTCAGATGCTCTTCACTCCAGTGCCATTTAGCAGTCGATTGATTCTTCTCCTTTGCTAACTTCTCATCCATGTCTCTCCACCTTAGCTCCTCACTCTTTTGTCAGTTGCAACTGATGCTTCCACACAACTGACCATCGATCAATACCTTAGTGGAGGCTATTAGTTACTGATATATGCCCTTGTGCGAGAAAACTTTGAACCCTCTACTTGCCCTCTATAACAAAGAGAGAGAGAGAGTAAGGTTTAACGAAGACCGGGGTTCTTATCTGATGAGATCTGAAGTTCAACTAACTTACGAGCTGCTCGAGCTCCGTATCGGTCGTGCACTTTGAGTGAGGACTAGGAGCAACCCCGAGCCCCAACATATGTGCTTCCTTCCACTCCACCATTCTTCTTCATCTCCAGGTGATCCTAAGTATTTTACCCTTTACCTTTCTTCCTATTTTATTCCAATTGCACTCTCACGATCAGATCCCTCTAATCAACTCTACACCGTTACCACACCTCCAACATCTTCATGGTACCTTCCAACTACATCTTACTCCTTCTCCAGATCTTTCCTTGATCGATTCTTTTCACCCTCTCACATAGAGGGTGACCATTCTCCTTCCCTGTCGGTCGAGCTGCTTGATCTCCGTGTCAATCGTGCACGTTGAGCGAGGATTAGGAGCAACCCCGAGCTCCAAGACATGCGCTTCCTTTCGCTCCGCCATTTTTCTTCGTCTCTAAGTGATCCTTAGTATTTTACCCTTTACATTTTCTCTCTATTTTATTCCAATAGCACATTCATGATCAGATCCCTCTAATCATCTCTACACCATCACCACATCTCCAACATCTTTGTGGTACCCTCTGACTATATCTTCCTCCTTCTCCATATCTTGCCCCGATCGATTCTTTTCACCCTCTCACACATGGGGTGAACCATAAGGGGTCCATGTTCTTCCACATCCCTCCATTCCGCTCACTTCCACTTTAATTCTAACCACACAAGCTTTTGCTATCTCTTTAACTTATACAAGTACTTTGAATCTTCACTGATCGGAAGCATCAGAGCTTCTCCAATCCGTAGCTCCGCCTCGGAACCTTCATCGAGTTGCAATTTTATCCACTCGAGCTTCTTCTTCGACCATCCACCTTATTCATCAGAGCTTCAATGACCATCCTTATTCTTCAACGAAGTCAGAGAACTTTGAGGGAGAAGTTGAGTCTTCGTCAGGGCCCCTCCTTCTCGCCACCATCCTTGGAGGAAAAAGACAGAGAGGACCTACATGTACTGTTGGATTAACCTCATCGACTTTAATCCTACGTCCCAGAATGAGCCCGAGCCTCATTGCGATCCTTCGAGCCTCGGTGGCACATGCCTATCCCAAAGCATCTGTAGTAGTCCACATGTACCAAGCCACGAAGACCTCTCGAACCACCTACCAAAGCAAGAGCTCATGTGCCCTACACACATGGCTGGGCTATTTGTAACGCCTATACCCAAGTCTTCGGTATTTTAATCTCAGTCACCTCAAGTGTAGCACGTGCCCGCTTTGGGCTAATTGCACCCATGCCGAACTGGTTATTCATATCTACAATTATATAGCCACACACCTGGACATTCTATATTTAAGACTCTCTCGCTTATTCTATTTGCATATAATACCTCGTTAAGACTTTTTAGTTAGTTTTTAATTCATTATTTATATATCTTTTTTGCAAAAATGCTCCTAGATTTTATTGTGTATAATCTTTTCATATGAACTCTAAATTACGTAAAATTGGTCTTGCTAGAATCCTAATTAATTCTATTTATTGATGCATTGATTCTTCTAATGTGATGTCTATTTAATTATTAATTTACAAAACAAAGTTCCTGATTATTTCATCTTGTTTAATTTGTCATTAATTCATCTTATCTCAGAAATTAGTATAAAAATATGCAAATTAATCCTTGTTGAATTTACTTTATTTTTAAATTAGTTTTGAATTGTTTCGAATCAATCTTAACTATGAATAAACAGGGATAGATGTTCATCTATTTAGGACCTAGATGCTTTGATTTCAACTATATTTATCATTCAAGTAGCATCTGATTTGTGCATTAGCTATACAAATAATTCCTTGTAGACCCATTTAATATACATGTGCAACTACTGCAAGATATTTTTGTGTGTAGACCGTATTTGTAATATATTGCATATCATCCACTTTGTAACATGTTATCTTGCATATAAAAAATAAAAAGAAACCATGCATTGCATTGTCTTGGTTATAATATCACTTGATTAAATAAAATAGATATTTCACATCGATTAGATAGCTTAATTGCTCATGTCTATGAATTTGACCTTGAACTTTCTCAGGTAAAATAAATTAGGTCACACACTCTTCACCAAGATCATTTTAAGCGTGGTTCTGTATAACTCACTTTTCGCTCATGCTACAACTTAACCACCTTAGCATAGTGAAGAAGTAAATTATAAGAGGATGCTATTACTGAGGACATGACATATTTATGCCATTTAATTAGGGTTACATATTTATTTTATTGAAATTTAGTGTTGTTTAAGTCAAGCTACATCTTGTGTTATTTATTCTGTTTCCTTATTTATTTTGCTTTGTTCTCTCTTTATTTTAATGTTATCTTTAATTGCATTTCTCTCTATGTGAATCACACTTGACCAAGTTGACTTGTGGGTATGTCCCGAGGAGATCGAGGCGATGCAGAGGCAAGATGCTTGGAGTGGCTGAGAAGACCACGATTCAACTGCATTAAATAAGAGACATTATATAGTAATTTGGATTTAATTTTTCACATATCTTTTTGTAAATACTTAGTAATAATTATTTGTTATTTAAAGTGATTCTTGATTGAGATCTCGCAGTTGTAAACAAGAGACATTTGGATTTTATTATTTTATATGTGTCGAGACCTGTTCCACCCATTGATTTCAGGGTGGGGCTCGAGTTGGGTGGCCGGAACACTCAGGAAGGCACACGGCTATTAGAGCTCTTTAGGATTCTGTTTGTGCTCGACTAAGTAGGTCACACATCTTCATTTGATAAATGCACCTTAATTCATTTTACTTAGCTCATTAACTCACTTCTTACCCTAAAATAGAACTTATGTTTAGGAGCATTTGCATCGACTTGCATTTGCATATAGTATAAGTTTATATTAAATTATATATCCCACATGGAGAGTACTGGTAGTGGCTGTAAGATTTCTAACTGAGCATACATCATTGATTTCTCACTTGCATTCAGTTTTCTCGACTCCTCCATCTTGAGTTTCACAAACTTAGGTTAAAAGGAATCAGGGCTAATGTTAAGCATTATTTTGTGCTCATTTAATATTAAAAAAGCTATAACCTAATCTAAAATTGGGATTGTAATGCAAGTTGGTCAAATATAACTTGGAATAAAATCTAATTTGTCTTGCTGGAGAGTAACCCAGATCACTATTCACAAGTACTTACCTCCAGACTATGAGTGTGCAGGGCTGAGCATTGGATCGGGCCATCCCGATATGACCCAAAACACGGCCCATGTAACCCGACCCAAACTCCAACCCACAATTAATTAAGTGGCTTTGAGCTTTCATTTAAGCCCGGATATTTTTTCGGTCCAGATTTGGGCCTGATAGGGTCCCGTTGAAGATATTGTTGAAGGCCCGAGCTCGATGGTAGGTGCAGTGCATCTGATCAGGATCCAAGTCCAACTTGAGCTGTACTACATGCCTCGGTATTAAACATCACATTCGTGTACGTCATCTGCTCTAAAATAATCAACCTTATGAGAAAAGCACAATATCCAAACCCTTTTAGTTAGAATAGAAACTGTGGTCTTAGATTATTTGTGCAGATGGATTTAATGACATACGTAACAAGCAGGCGACAACAAGAGCACTGTTGAAGGCATAATGGTAATATGGGTATTTGTCCTGTAGTGGTGTATTCTCTATGTAAACCCTAACCCTAAATCCTCTCTATATAAAGAGGGTTAAGGGGGCCTAATGATAATCACAAAAAGCTAATTGATACCCAGCAACATGGTATCAGAGCCCTAGGTTCATTCCTAGGGATCTGCGCCGCCCTTGCCCCCCCTCCCCCCTCTCCCTCCCTCGCGAGTCGCAGGCCCCGCTCCCAACCCGACCGCCGCCCCAACTCGCCCAGCCGCCCCGCCCTCGCCCTCAGCTTCCCAGCCGCCCCCGCCCTCGCCCTCAGCTTCCTCAGCCGCCCCCCCTCGCCCTGCCGCCCCGCCCTCGCCCCAACTCGCCCAGCCGCCCTCGCCCTCGTCGTCGAGCTCGCCCTCCCGGACTCGCCATCGCCAACGCCCTAGCCCTCGCCCTCGCCCTAGCCCTACGCCCCGACCCCCCCCCCCTTGCCTCGCCAAACAACAGACCCGACGTCCCCCCCCCCCCAGCGTCCTAGCCCCAGCGCCCTAGCCCTACGCCCCGACGCCCCAGCGATCTACACCTCCCTTGCCTCGCCAAACCAACAGACCCGAGCCCCCCCCCCCCCCCCCACTGCGACCCTGCGACCCTCTGCATCCTCACCGGATTCCGACGACCGGCGACATCCAGCCGGTACTGCATCGCCTTCAGCCAAGGCGTTATCCTCCCTTGGCGTTACCCGGCCAAGGCCGATTCCTCCAAGACGACTTCCAGCCATTCAAGCCAAAGCGTTACCCGGCCAAGGCCGATTCCATGTGATTCGATCAAAAGTTCAAGCCCCCTTCGGCCATCTCATTCTGTTGTTTTTCCTCTCATATGTAAACTGTACTTTGCATACATATTGAAATGAATATATAAAAAAAGAGAGAGAGAGAGAGAGAGCGAGAGAGCCGCATACGACCAGGTGACGGTGTAAGTCGATTACGGTATTCCTAAAGGGTACATCATACGCTCCCATGGCATCCGGGGCACCTACTTCAGATATGAATGGAGGTGGTCATTCAAAATGCCATCCTTCGGATCCATACCGAAATTCGATGCAATAAATTACTCCATGTGGTCCCGGCTCTTCCTAATGATTATTCGAGGATACGATAGAGAACATATCCTTCTCGAAGAAGAGCCAATTAATAAGGTTGAAAAATATGCAACCTGGGTTAAAGACAACGCCATGGTTAGCTCATGGATCATGGTTAGCGTCATTGACAGGATCGCCCAGGAGTTAGTCTACTATGAGACTGCCCATGATATGTGGAAGTCCTTGCTAGCCACCTACGGGCAAGATAAAAATTCTACAAAGATGTATCAATCATTTCATGATCTGATGCATATGCGTCAGAATGGCCGCCCTCTATCGGAGTATTTTTCTGCACTCAAATCCCTGGTTGCAAGTTACAACGTATGTGCTCCTCTCTGCACATGCCCCACTCAACGGCAACATCGACAGCATATGGCAACTATGATCTTCCTTGGTGGCTTAGATCAGAACTTTGTCGCTCCTCGGGATCAGATGATTACCTCTCCTACTCTCCCAACCATGGAGGAAGCATACAACACATTGTGTCGACTTCCGACTACAACGGCCTCTCTTACAGATACTATCGGTCAAACAACGGCGCTCGCAGCATCCGGGCGGAATTTCAGAGGCAGCTACAGGGGCAGAGGACGCGGTCGGCCCTTGCAAGGACGAGGGCGATCACACATACAGTGCACCTACTGTCGTAAATTAGGTCACACCGAGGATATATGCTACAGCAAACATGGACGTCCAGGACCATCAGCCCGGGTCGCGACTACAGATGTTGAAGGAGGTTCGATCGAGATCCCGAGAAAAGATTTTGAAGATCTTATGCAGCGGCTATCAGAAATGAACACTAACGAGGCGATCACTTCCGGAGATATCGCCGCAATCGCCCAAACAGGTACGGTCTTTGCTTCAGCTAGCCATCACAAACACTCACAATGGCTTATTGATACGGGGGCCTCCACCCACTTGTGTGGGAATCCTCGACTCTTCCGGAAACTCAGAACAACCCAAAAAGGGAAGACTGTTCAAGTTGCTGATGGACGATCGTCACCAGTTACAGGAGTTGGGGATGTGCACCTTACCCCCACGATTGAGCTGCATAATGTTCTATTAGTCCCAGACTTCCCGCTTAGCTTACTCTCGGTCAGCCAGATATGTAAAGAACTTCGATGCCAAGCAATATTTGACGCTTCTACTTGTGTTTTTCAGGACATACTGACTGGGAGGACGATTGGTACGGGCCGTGAAGAAGGAGGCGTCTACCACCTTGACAACCCATCTGCAATGGTCGCCTATTCACAAACTTCTGTCAACCAGTTTACTCTTTGGCATCAGCGTTTAGGACATCCGTCAGTCCACAAACTATGTCAAGTTATCCCACAAATGTCCCCCATAAGAGCTATCACCTGTGAAGCCTGTCAAGTTGGGAAACATCACCGAGCTACTTTTCCCTCATCTGGTAACCAACAATCTACTGAAAGTTTTGATTTAGTTCACATGGACATTTGGGGACCCAGTCGGTATCCTGATCGACTAGGTCATCGTTACTATCATGTCCTCATCGACGATTTCTCTCGCGTTGCATGGGTATTCCTTTTGAAAAACAAGTCGGATGCTACTACCTTTATTATTCGATACATTGCAAAAATCAAAACTCAATTCGGCCGGACTATCAAAACCTTTCGCTCCGATAATGGACAAGAGTTCTTTTCTCATGACTTGCAAAGTCTGCTTCTTCGCCAAGGCATTGTGCACCAGACCACCTGTCCATACACTTCTCAACAGAACGGTGTTGCTGAACGTAAACACCGTCATATCCTAGACACCGCACGCACCTTACTCCTTGCCTATAATGTCCCAAAACTCTATTGGGGAGATGCAGTGTTAACTGCGACCTTTCTTATCAATAGACTGCCATCTACAACCCTAAAAGAACAGATACCGATTGAGATTCTTTTTCCCGGAAAACCCATCTTCCCTATCCAACCACGGGTTTTTGGGTGCACTGCGTTTGTTCACCTTCATGCACCAGGCAGGGATAAGCTTGCTGCACGTGCCGTCAAATGTATCTTTCTAGGGTATACTGTAAGTCAGAAAGGATACCGATGCTTCGACACACGGACACGAAAACATTTTGTAAGCGCTGATGTTACCTTCTTCGAGTCCATACCTTATTTCTCGCACTCAACAAATTTTCAATCCTCAACTCCTTCCGTTGACAACATCACCTTTCCAGTACCAGTTCCAACTCCACAAAGCCCTACGTCTCCTTCTGAGCCAGTGCCACCTCCTCAGGTATGCTCCCCGACTCAGGATATGGAAAATAATGTTGTTGCAGATAATCAGGTGGACCTCCCTATAGCTCAACGTCGCCAAGCTCGACAATGTCCATCGGTCTATCGGACTAAACACCCCATCAATGCTGCAGTGTCTCTCGCCAAACTTACTCTGGCCTATAAGAACTTTGCGCAGGCTGTCTCAGATACTGTTATTCCAAAGAACCACACTGATGCGTTACAGGAACCCCACTGGATTCAAGCAATGCAAGAAGAGATGTCTGCTTTGGAGTCCAGAAATACCTGGACACTAGTGGATTTGCCGACAAATAGCCATGTCGTTGGCTCCAAATGGGTATTCACTGTCAAGTATAACCCAGATGGTTCCGTTGCACGCTACAAGGCTCGTTTGGTAGCCAAAGGGTTTACCCAAACCTATGGCATTGATTTCTTCGATACCTTTTCTCCAGTCGCTCGTCTATCGACGGTACGTATTCTTATTGTTGTTGCCGTTCAGCTTGATTGGCCTTTACATCAACTAGATGTCAAAAATGCCTTCCTATATGGTGATCTTCATGAAGTAGTTTATATGCAACAACCACTTGGATTCGAGCGACAAGGGGAGTGTCAGAAGGTATGTCTTCTACGCAAGGCAATTTACGGATTGAAACAAAGTCCTCGAGCATGGTTTCACAGGTTGTCAGAAACATTACATGTGATTGGATTCAAGAGATCATCTTCTGATCATTCCTTGTTCACGAAGAGGACTACGAAAGGCATAGTAGCAATGCTGGTATATGTTGATGACATCATTCTTACAGGAGACGACTACGAAGAAATTGCCAGAGTAAAGGTGCAGCTTGCAGAACAATTCGTGATTAAGGATTTGGGACATTTACGATATTTCTTGGGGATTGAGATAGCTAGATCAAGGCATGGGCTAGTAATGTCTCAACGAAAATATGCCACTGATCTATTAACAGAAACAGGGATGCTTGGATGTAAGCCAACACATATCCCCATGGATCCTAAAGGGCGGATCTTCGAGGAAGCAGCATCAGAGGATGCTAGTAGATACAGACGCCTAGTGGGTAAATTGCTCTATCTCACTATTACTCGTCCCGATATCACTATGACAGTTGGAAGACTTAGCCAGTTTATGGATTCTTCCACTAGTAATCACTTTGAGGCATGCATGATGGTACTTCGGTACATCAAGCAGTCTCCTGGGAAAGGATTACTATTTCGCAAAGACGGCAACCTTAACCTTGTAGCATACTCTGATGCAGACTATGGAGGATGCTTGCAAGATAGAAAATCCACCACAGGATTTTGCACATATTTAGGGGGAAACCTAATCACATGGAAGAGCAAAAAGCAAGCGGTGGTGGCACGATCTAGTGCTGAGAGCGAATACAGAGCCATGGCACAAGCAGCAGCTGAACTTGTGTGGGTCAAGGCTGTACTAACTGACCTTCATGTCAGGACCAATGATATTATGGAACTAAGATGTGATAATCAAGCAGCAGTATATATTGCAAATAATCCCATGTTTCATGAACGCACGAAACATGTGGAGATCGATTGTCATTACACAAGAGATCTCATACAAAAAGGACAATTACGCACACAGGGTGTTACATCTACAGAGCAGACTGCAGATATACTTACAAAGCCATTAGCAAGGATCCAGTTCGAGAAATGTTGTAACAAGCTGAGCATGTATGACTTATATGCTCCAGCTTGAAGGGGAGTGTTGAAGGCATAAGGGTAATATGGGTATTTGTCCTGTAGTGGTGTATTCTCTATGTAAACCCTAACCCTAAATCCTCTCTATATAAAGAGGGTTAAGGGGGCCTAATGATAATCACAAAAAGCTAATTGATACCCAACAACAAGCACAATGTATTTTTTATTTGGAATGATGCCTAGTGCCCTTCTTCAGTCACTCGTAGTTTGGCTTCTAATATGAAACCAATAGGGAGAACCCTTTTTCAACATGGGCTTTCAAATATTTGACGTTATTTTCATGTACTGATGAACTTGGATTGGTAGAGAATGATCAACTCTTCTTCAACATGCATCATTCTCAAGCTAATAAAAAAAATGATAGCTGGAAAGTTCTAGTTATTCGTTTGAAAACAAATCAAATATTGAGTGTGATGACTTGTGGTGGTGTTCTGGGCAGTCAATCATGATTACGGACAGATCCTGCAATATTACTAAGATGAGATGAAAAGCAAGAAGATTTGTTCATAGCTTCACATCACGACTCATTGTCATGTACATTTGCAAGGTTGCAAGTCCATTCCATTTTCTGAGGTATACGAGACGTTATTCAACCAAACATCAGATGGTGACGGGAGATGATGATGTTGGATTTATGCTCAGATTGCACAGCTATCAGATTATAAGTTTGGATTCCACAATCAACGCTCAATTGATATGCTTTAATGTAAGGGATTTTTACATCAATAACTCTAGTAATTTTGCAATTACAATCATAACCCCGCATAATCGTGAATTATATCCAGATACCTCAATAATCACTCCATCTCACACCCATAACCCTCCGTTAATGTTTCTGTTAATGCAGGGGGAGGGGGGTTGGGTTCAGGGGAGGTTTGGGCTGGAGCAGGTAGGCAGCTTGGTGTTCAGCAGGGGGTGGTTTCGACGAGCTTGGCTGGAGGAGGAGGAGGTCCGCGACGGCGAGGCGGAGGTGGTGGTTGACGGGGAGGAGGAGGCGGTCGACGGGGAGGGGGAGGTAGGAGGGGGAAGTGTACTTATTTGTAAATAATAGAACTTAAAGGGTGGAAAATGTAAATTGTTTGACGGATACCCTCAGAATTAACGGAATATTGGATGGAAGCTAACTTGGGGGTTATGGGTGTAAGAGTTAAGACTTTTGAGGGTTCTTGATGTAATTCACGATTATGCAAGGTTATGATTGTAATTGCAGAATTACTCTAGGTTATGGGTGTAAAAATCCCTTAATGTAATTGCTCACAACCCACTGCAAGGACAGTGAGATCCTTTGTTGTTATATCATGCGCTGTAACACAGGGGGTTGTTGAATGGGGATTGGACAGCCTCGAGATGTATGCTGACCAGCTCCAACCCCCTATGAGGGCCGTCCAATCCCCATCCAACGGATCCTTGGATTACAGGAGGGGTTGCTACAGCATGGGATCCGTTCCCGTAACAAGAATGTATAGCCCAGTCTGTATCTACACGAACGACCAGTCTAACAATTCTATTGAAACCCATCATATTATACGTTAAACAATTCCGATGTAATGGCACCTGAACCAAATTCAGACCTCCAAGACGAAACCAGGACAACCATTGGTTTGGAGCTGGAGTTTCAATTGAGCCGGTCCAGCTCGAACCTGGCTCATATTGTTTGGGATTGGCTTGGGTTTGGACCAAGATTTTGAAAAATAAACTTGGCCTAGATCTGGTCCGTTAGTCCATATACTAAAATGCACTTAGGCTGGTCCAAGTCGAACCCGATCCGACCCAAGGCAGTGCTTGTCCCTAAAAGCAACATTTATACGAGTTTTACATAAAACATCCAACGTTTAAGCACCATGTTGTAAAAAATGTTGTCACAAAACATAAAAAACTAGTTTATTACAAATTTGCAATTCAGTTTACAAAGAATTGTTCAAACATTACAAAAATTGACGGATATTACTTAAAATTCTCGAAATTTACAAACGACATGGTTGAACAATATTGGCTGAAACTCCGTTATTTACTACTGCATTTTACTAACCTCATGGATATTATTTACAAACGGAGTTATACTATATATATTATTTACATTCTGATACATTTAATTAACATATATATTTTTATCATTTAACTAACGAACTAACTAACTGCATTTCGTGTTCATATACAATTACATATTATTTACTTATATTTTTTTACATAATAGTTGTTGTAGACATAAAAATCTGTCTGATTTCATTAATTGGGATTTGTTTAGTTTTTGTTATCATAATATTTAACAAAAATATATGTCCTTCAAGTTGATAAAGAATACTTAATTTCGAACCTCTCAAAATGACAAAACGATAAAACATAGACAAAATTAAGAAAAGCCCATCATAATAGCCTTTTTGATGTCGTCCTTTATGTATGTTTCTTTTTGAATTTATTAGAATTATCTGCTGTAATAAAAAACTTAATATAAACAAAAATAATAAAGTTTAAGTCCTGCAACTTATCCTCTTGCTTATTTCGTTTCCTACGAAACAAAAAAAACGATGAATCCATATCTTAAACACACCATTAATCATTTTTAACTAAACAAAAAGAAAAACTGATAACACGGTTAGATGCAAATAACTAATATAAAAAAGTAATTTTTACACCCATAACCCTGAGTAATTTCGCAAAAACATTCATAACCCTGTATAATCGCGAATTACATGAGGAACCTCGAGTAATGCTTAACTCTTACATGACATAACCATGTGTCATGTTTCGTTTGCAATGTCCGTTATGTTTCACATTTTCCGGTAAAAAATACAGAAATCCCCTTAATATTCATTGTTATTTACAAAACATGACATCCGCACTCCCCTCTCCTCTCTGCCGAGCACCTCCCACAACCCCAACCCCCTCAACACCCCCCCCCCCCCCGCGTCGACGGAACTGCAAAAGCCCCCCTCACCCCGCGTTAACCCACCTGCACCCCCCGCGTCAACCTGCGTCGATGGACCTGCAAAAGCCCCCTTCCCCCCGTCGCGTTAACCCACCTGCACCGCCCCTGCATCCCCCCCCCCCTGCGTTAAACCACCTGCACCCCCCGCGTCAACCACCTGTGACCCAGAAAGCTCTGCCCCAAGCCCCTGCACCGCCTCCCCCCACTGCTCCCCCAAGCTCCAGTCCCTACACCGCCCCCACGTCAACCCCCCCCCCCACCCCTCCCGCGTTAACCCACCCTGCACTGCCCCCGCCAATCACCTGCATCCCCTCCGCCCCTGCGGCCTACAAGCTCTGCCCCCAGCCCCTGCACCGCCTCCCCCACTGCTCCCCCAACCCCGCGTTAACCCACCATGCACCGCCCCCGCCAACCACCTGCATCCCCTCCGCCCTTGCGACCTACAAGCTTCACCCCCACCCTGCGTTAACCGACCTGCACCGCCCCCGTGTCAACCACCTGCATCCCCCCTGTGACCTACCAGCAAGCTCCGCCCCCAGGACCTGCACCGCCCCCACGTCAACCACCTGGAGTCACGATGGATGGTTCAGGAGAAAGAGACGCGCTACTTATTTATTTCTTTATTTAGATTAAATTCCAGCGGTTAGATCGTTAACTGGTTAGATTAACTCAATCATCTGGTTGAGTTAACGAAATAAAGTAACGGAAGGTTACAGGTGGCACACTTATTCAGTGTCCTGAATGTAATCCGCGATTATGCAGGGTTATGAATGTTATTGCGAAATTACTCAAAGTTATGTGTGTAAAAATCCCTATAAAAAATACCACTATAGTGTGTCCGCCATTATAAAGAAGCAAGGTTTTGTTTCCACCTGATCCGTACGTGCTTAACGTTATTTTCTTCCATGATAAGCTGCAGGCTCAATTAGTTTACCAAGATTTCACAAGTCTCTTTGCATTGCACTTTTTATTGGAACCTCCTATTTGCCTGATATTGTATGTTTGAAATTTTCCCCTCAATGGCCCTAACAACCGATAAAATGGAACAAAATCTTCTCTAAGAAAAGTCCTATGTGTTGGTAACAAAATTAATAGCAACGAACAAAGACAATAATATTCATGATCACCGTGATTTAGTTTAATGTGTATAATTAATTACTTCGACAATAATCAATTATGCACAAATCACAATCCAATTACGTATGCTCACTGTATAATGCGAGAACCATGTATTTAAAAGTCGGAACAATAACATGGAAGATCTAATTTGCAAGAATAAATAAATCATTTGCAACAAACAAATAATAAATGGATTTAGATTTGAGATCACTCAAGCGCTCAAGAAGGACTATAAACCCGCCCAATAAAGGGCAACCGTTGGATTCCCAATGTTCCAAAAACGATTACGATCCAAATCATCCAATGAGATTCTGCAATGCTTGGATTTCAAAGCAATAAATTTTTAGATAATTTTATCCAATACATCAAATGGAACCCACAACAAAAATGTCGAGATCTAAATTGACCGGACATGAGTAGGAGCGAATCAGATTGTGCATATGGGACGCACCGAGACCCTTTCTAAGAAGAGTTTACGGAGGGGCTTATAAAAAGCCATCAAAAATCTAGAACTAACAAATATGGTACTAACTTTCTACCCGCAACTCCCCCTATTTCAAATTAAGAATTCCAATTGATAAATTAGCATCCCAATTGATGCTATTAACTTCTGAACTAGCTAATCCCCTAAGGATTCATTATTTGGTGTAATGTCTAGGAATTGCCTTTTTAATGACCATGCACTCTTATCTTGTTTCATGAGTGTATTCAAGAAAGATACTTTTCCTTTATTATGATCCGCAATAATACTAACATATGTGATGATCTCCAAGGATGCACTACTATCATCCTCCCATAAAGCTTGAGTCCATTCAAAGCCTACTCTCTCCTTTTTCTTGAAATTTAAAGGCACTTAAGCTTTCAGGGAATAGACACTCATGCATAAGCATGAAAACAATATTGTCAACCAGTTTTCAAGACAACTGGTTATTATCATGTCGAACCTACTTCATAGGATCTCCCCTCAAATATTTCATTTGCAATTTGGATGAGCTCCCATTGGGCTTCATTGACACCCCAAGCCTCGACTTTAGAACTAGAGACCTATCAAGTTCCTTAGTCAATGGATTAGTTGTGTTATCTTTTGATCCAAAGTAATCCAAAGCTGTGACCCCCTAAGACAATAACTCCCTTAAAGTCTTAAGTTGGATTTGATTGTGTCTTCTTATTTTCTAATTGAACTTTGGACTTTTTATCTTGGAAATTGTGATTATGTTACGCAATGTACCAAGATTGCAGGAACCGAGTTGTCCATAATAGGAATTTTAGAAAAGTTTCCTTAACCATTCAACCTCAATTTTGGTGGTGTTCAAAGCAACAAGTTAGCATAAAAAGTAGATCGAACTAGATCAGTAACATTATTGCTCCCAAATTCCTGTGTTTCCCCAATCTAACTTTCATCACTAAATCCTTCCAATACATAATGATGTTTATCCTACTATATTATAGTTCCCTTCAAGTAACATATCCAGAACCTCTTAGTGAGTGCAAAGATAATTTGTGTATCACTCAATTTTACAACTGAGAATGAAATATCAGATTTCGTGCAATTTACAAGTTACATTAAACATCCTATAAGTTGTGATACTGGAGGTGGGACATAATATCTCTCCTTTTTTCTTGTAAAGCTTTTCACATGAATCAACACAACAAGATGATAATGAAATCATGGCAACCATCGGCAATGATGTGAATCGACCATAAGCAATGTAACCGTTGGCGAAAATATTACCGACAGTTCCAACGTAAGGCCAATGGTTAACAGACCACCGACATATTTGACAATCACTAACGGTTTGCTAAATGTCGTTGATAATGTATCATGGTGAGTGGCTTTCTGCCGACCTTTCATGGCATCCACCAACATAATTTGTGAAAAAGGTCATACTACAAGCTTATCGACGATGGTCTTACAACAGTCGGTGTTATGTAATGTTGTCTCGGTGGTTGTTCTCCATTGTTAATGCTGATGTGACACTGACGGTAGTCAAGCTTTTCCCGATGGTTTCACAACCACCAGGAAAGATTATCAAAATATTTTAAAAAATAAAAATTGAATTTGAGACTCAAATTCAATTTTTATTTTTATTTATAGATATAAAATACTGAAATCTAATTTTATGAATAAATTAATAAAATTACATTAAAAAATTACTATATTAGAATTAATAAAATTAAAATAAACAAAAAAATACAATGTTAAACCTCAAACGTCCAGAGGCGGTGGATCATCTAGAGGATGAAAGGGCAAAACCGTCTATGTAGGAAACTCCCGACTCATGATTCACAAGTATGCGAGCGATCATTTCTCGAGTCTTTCTTTCTTCGTAGTGTTCCTATTAATTATTTCTTTAAAATTCAAAATGGCATTTTCACCCCCATCCAACTTAACACACATACACTGATTTTTCTGAACTAGTCCCTAACCCCTTTCCATCATGTACAAATTAGTGACGTTCGCTATAACACCTCCACAACGAACACTGCCCAAATGTTATTTGGAGAAGACACATAAGAGTGCTTCTTCTGAACTCATAGGAGAGGTTGGTGCACCACTACCATTCAGTTGCGTCGAATGTAACCGTTAGTCATCTCCTTCTATTTTTTAAGTTAAAAAAACAATGAACAAAATATTTGGTAAATTATGTATGCTAAATAAAAAAAACTTACATGTACTTTTTCATAACTTTCGTGACACCACACATGAGAACTGTTGACCCTAGAGATGGGCATTCGATTGATTTGGGTGGTTCGAGTCAATATAATTCGGTGGTGTTTCGTTTGAGTTTAAAAAATGGCCACACATGACCCAATCAAATAAAATTTGGTGAAGTAATTCATATTACGGATTTAGACCGATTGGATTTGATCAAAACCAAACTTTAGAAGTCTAATTGTGATATATTAAAATCCCGTATTATTTTTATGTTATTAATTTATTTTTTTCTCACAATTCACAACGCAATAAATTCTGATATCTATATCTAAACAATTCATAAGTTTGTGTCACATGTAGTTCATCACAAGATGTTTATAATATGACATTTAATTGATATAACAAGAAAATCCATCAACAAAAAAATAAAAATTGAATTGGAGAATACAGAGGACCAAAATCTCTCTCTCTCTCTCCTTGGTAGCCTTATCATTATTTAGGTGTATAACTATGGATATATGGTTTTAATCTAAGGAATATAAGTAGCACACACAAATGACAAATGATTCGCTTTCATGTGGCAGTTTGGTTGGGTAGATTAAAATCAAGGATGTCCAAATTACAAATTCAGATTTTTTGGGGGTCGGGTGGAATACCTTGAACCCATAAACCAACCAAAAAAATAAATAAATATTATGATTTGGGTCTAACCTAACCCAAAATTCAGATAACCCAACCCATATCTAAAATGCTTAAAATCAATGAAAATGCTTTAACCTCATGTATTTTCATTACCTCATTATCTTGCATTATTATTTGCATCATTTATTTGCATTGGTTGACTTATGTTTTTTTGTGCATCATTTTGTGATGTTTTCTCATCCTGTCTGCATTGGGAGACCTAGGACAAGAAAATGAATCACTCAATTTTAGACATTAATTTCTGATTAATCGATGGAGAGGCTCGTATCTCTGTATTCGACCGTGGTATCCTTTCCAAGTAAAATTTATTGCCACATATTCAAAATTGTGGTCGATTCTGTTAGATCCAAAATCGCCTTCTGTGCTACGATAAAACAACCATATTAAAGAGGTGATTTTGCAATTTATCAGTATGATCATGTTATTTTCAATTATCTCTTTGGTTTATGGTATAGGAATTTCATTGATCTCGCTAGACTCAAGTAGTTCTTTAACTTCATTACTTTCTTGATTTCTAAGGAATTCATCTTTTTGAAATTTGACGTTTCTAGAAACCAATATCATTTAAGTCTCATGATCATAATGTTAGTATCCAATACCATTCTTTACGTATCCAATGAAGTTTCACTCTCTAGTATGAATTCCAACTTGCTTGCACCCACATTTTTAGCATGGATCAAACAACCTCAAATCTTCAAGTTCCATATACTCGACTTGGTACCATATCAAATTTCATGAGGAGTTTAGGTACATATTTAGATGGAATCTTGTTTAAGATATAGACTGTAGTCTCTACTACATGTCCTTAGAAACTAAGAGGTAAGATCAATTTAATCATCATTTATTTAACCATGTCCACCATAGTTCTATTGTGTCTCTCTTTAACTCCGTTGAGTTGAGGAGTACACATAGGAACGAGATTGGAAATAATTCCTTTCTCCTTAAGATATTCTTTGAATTCATCTAAGAGGTATTCATCACCTCGATCAGATCGAATTCATTTTATCTTCTTTCTTATTTGATTCTCAATAAAAACTATGAACTCTTTGAACTTTTCAAAGGTTTTGTGTTTGTGACATAATAAATGATAGAACCATACTATAAATAATCATCAATAAAAGTCACGTAATATTGGTGTCCATTTAGAGTCGAACTATGAAAGGGATGGCATTCATTGATATGTATTAGGTCAAGTATACCTTCGCATCGTTCGCCTTTCTTAGAGAAGGATGCCATAGGCATTTTCCTAAAATTACAATACTCGCGAGTTGGTAAATCACATACGTCTAGGAAATCCAGTGGTCCGTTCTTTATCAGTCTATTGATTCTATCAACAGGCACATAGTCTAAGTCTTTGATGCCATATCATAATTAAATAATCTCCATCCTCTCCTGATCATTTAAGAGTTTTGTTATTAATAATGGTATTAACATTCACTGTACATTCATGCATATTTAATTCATAAATTCTGCCTACTATCAAAGATTCATCTTCTATAAAATTACCATAACAATTTACAATAAGTTTATTACATGATATGAAAGTATATCCACATCGAACTAGCTTAGAAACAGATAGTAAGTTCCTTAAAACATTTGATAGTCTACAGGTTCCAATGGTGATCGTTGCAACAGTTGCATCGGATCCCATCTATATAACTATCTACCATTTATCAAGTTCTCTGGTGTTTAGAAACATATGCAACTAATTGAATATATGAACAGAAGCATTTGAATCAATAATCCAACTACCTTATCGTCCTACGAGTAAGTTGATTTCTATGATGAACATAGATTTCTTATTTTCTAGATTTATACCTTGGTCATTCTCTAAGGACTTTAGATGTTCTAGATGGTAATCTTGAGAAATCCTGAATTATAGAAGTGATTGTAGACATCTATCTCCATGGATGTCATATGTGTTGAAGCATTAGAAGATTAATCATCAGTTTGACCCTTCTTCATCTCTTGGATCGAATCCTTCTAAGATCCACGCTTCTTGTCATGCTTCCCTTTAGCCTATGCAATCATTGCATCGCTAGAGGAATATTCTTTCTTCATATTGTTCTTAGTGGACTTTAATGTAGAAAGATTATGGTTCACATCTCCATACATCTCCTTCAGATTTAGGAGTATGTCTTGAGTGGATTCAATATTTTAAAGTTGCTTCTGAAGTACATTAGACAATGATCCAAGAATGTAGCAACGAGCAATCAAATGATCCTCATCTTACTTCTTGTTGAACTTGTAGGCGCCTTTTGTTTGTCGGTTCTCATACTTTATGGATGATAGCACATACGATATGCACTATGTCTCAAGTGCAAGTTCAAAATTATGGATTCAATTCGAATAATTTAGACCACTCAACTAATTGACCTTACACAGATTGTTCAATGGGTTAGGAGTTCTCATCTGAAATTTAAAGAATACATTTTAATAAATCTTGATTTAGGAGATTAAACAATTCAATATATTTAAATCAAGAAGTTCTCGTATTTTTTTCGTACTTTGAAAGTCTTTCCCTTTGAAGATTTCAAATCATGAAGAACGCTAACCCAGTGCCTCACTGTGAGATCTGAGTCTCCTTTCTATTTTCATTGCACCCATAGTCCAACTTATATTCTCAGTTCGATCTTCGACAGCCACTCCCCCACATATATGGAGTTAGCATGTTGTCAATTAAATCAACCATTAATGAGAAAAATATTAAATTTACGTTATACAAAATCCAATTTTACCTCAATAATATGGGAAACAACATCAGGATCACCATGCATATAGCCCATCTCTTTTGAGAAACGAATAATCAAATTCATGTAAATTTGTATTCTGAAGACATGACTATGCATGAACGTCTCCAAAAATACAACCCATGGCGTCGAAGTTCTTCGCAATGACGGAAGACCATAAATGTCATCATATGATTTAGTCCATATTTGTTTAAATTAATAATTAATCATTTCTAATCATATACTCATGATTAATATAATAAGGGATATGACTAGGATACTTTCTTATTATCTTAGTTTTAATCCAATTAAAACAATGATAATTAAGCAATCATAGCTTTTCACTCATTATGCACTTTATGTTATCATATAGTATACATCATCAGTTTGTACAATTCATTATTTCAATTTTAGTTGTTAACCCTCTCTTTTTATAGCCAAGGTGGATGTCCATGAGGAGTCTTTTCCTCATGGTGGGCGTCCACAATATGGTCTCTTGGATTGAGGATAATGAGCTGTAATCAAGTACTTCTTAAACAAGAAGTATAACTTAATTTATTTCCTTTTACTTAGAATTAAATAAATTAATAAATTAGGCAACAAATAAACTAGAAAATTGAGAGTGGGAATCTCAATGGTGGCACCATGTGTCTCTCTAAACATGCTCATTTTTGTTTCCAAAATTGAATTGAATTTGTTGCTTAATTATCATGATAATATAATTATCATAATTAATAATTTTATGATAAAGACCATCATAGCTTATGAATCATATCTAAATCATTTCTTATTGAGATTAAGAACATTTTTTCTGCTAATGTGAAGTTTATTCACACTGAAAATGCATTGGAGTTTTCTACTTTACAGTTGTCTGACTTTCTCAGATCTCTTGGTATTGTTCATCAGACTTCTTGTGCTAACACTTCACAACAGAGTGGTGTTGCTGAAAGCAAACAATGTCATGTTTTGGATGTCATGAGGACTCTTTTAATTCAGAGTCGAGCTCCTCATTCATTCTGGGGTGATGCGGTTCTCACTGCATGCTACTTGATGAACCGTATTCCTTCCACTATCCTAGGAGAAAAGGTTCCTTTCTTGATTGTGTTTCCCGAGAAGGACCTATTCTCCCTTAATCCCAGCGTCTCCGGGTCTGTGGTATTTGTCCACAATTTTACTCCTGGTCGTGACATATCCATAAATCCAAATAAAAATCTAAATCCAATTTATGTTTAAAAACTAATGTTAATCATATACACACACGTACATTGAAATAATTATATGAACCATATTCATATAAATATTAATCATTTTGAATCAGTATTCATATTAATTAATGAAATATATTTGTGATTCATATTCACAAAATACCTTTACAGAAAATTGAATATGACAATAACAATTATTGTCACAATATTGACATCACATAATACGGGTCCTAATCCAATTAGGACTCGTGAGATACAAATGCAGATACTTGGAGATAATATCAGAGAGATCATACTATCCATGTATAGCGACTTGAAATTTTGATAACTATACAATTTTCAAGTTTATAACATTTTTATCGAAAATGCATCACTTACGAATGTTGAGCACGAGCTGAAATAATTCACACTCTAATTGAGATCAACGAAATGCATCATACTCTCTACAAGCTGGAGAATGCATCATTGAGATAAATCAAGCTTCCTTAAAAGTCTAAACCATTTGGAGTTTATAAGTGAGCTCAAGGAGTGTATTTATTTCTATTTCCATGACCATTTCACTATCCAACATTTGGACATTGAAATTGAAATTGGACATTGGATTCAAATAAAGCGAGACTCGGTCCAATTTACTCATATCTTAAGATAATAAATAGAGCCATTAAAATCCACCCGATTTTATCATCCCCTCAGAATGGAAGTGTCATGGTAGATAATATATTATGGTAGGTTCAACCCCGAGTACTCCCAATACTCATTCATCCTTCAAACGAGAAGACTTTGATATATCCGAAGTTCAAACCCTAATTTGAGTGTCTTCTTCGAGACAAATCAATGGATTTCGCATTTAATAATTAGGCGATAATATTAATCATATACTTTCCAAAAGCATATATTAAAATCTCGAATTCATGTCTTATTTCGTAAACAAGATGACCATGCATGGAATTTTTTATGACTCCAAATTATCTCATGAGTGAGCTCTATCTCCCGGTTCATAAACTATGAACCTGTATGATTCCTTTGAGAGATTATACTTCTCTTATGTCTTAAAATGTATACCAAATCGCTTGTATATAGAACTTGGTTAGGTCACCAACCAATTGGTCTATTAAATGTAAACACTCATGCATATAGATATATATCTATCTATGATCAAAGGATGTGTGCCTGATCATGGCAATTATGATTTAGGTATTAGTTTACCTCCACCTCATGAAGTCAACTCTTTGACTTGATTATTCTAACACTTCTGAATCTCTATTCCAATGCAGAGGACATGCATTAAGAAGTCGATCGGAAATCAGTCTTTAGAGAAAGATCGTCATCTCTTTCTCAGACTAGAGATCTTTATTGAATATCAAATGTTAATATCAGCTTTGTCCTCCCAACTCCATGGTATTCAATATGGTCATGATACATAATCCTAATTGTACAAAGGATCATTAATTTTAAGTGCATCCACAATCATTCAATTTAGACGGACATGATTAAACAATAACTTTTATTGCATTAATGGGTCACCAGGGGTTACAAGTTCAATAGTTAATTCTTAATCACTGTAATTAAGAATAATTAATCACAATTAAGAAACTGGTGATGATTACGATTACTAACTATGATTAGTGAAGTAATATATTAATAGATGTTAATCATAGTTAAGGATAATTATTCTGATTAGCACTAATTAATTCTAATTAGCACTAATTAATTTTGATTAGCACTAATTAATTTTGATTTGCACTAATTAAGCATCATTAATGAAATTATGGGATTCTTGGTGGACATGGGCAAAACCATGGGAACGAAATCATGGTAATTGAGGAAACCATGGTTTTGGAAAAACCATGGGCAAAAAGCATGGGTTCTAAATCATGGTTTTGTGGGCCTAAAAATACCCACACTGCCCTAGATCAAGGGTTGAGAGGTTAAGAGAAGAAGATGGAAACTGGGAGAAGTGATGGCAAAATGCTTCGAGAAATAAAGAGAATAAATACAATGTGATCCTCTCCTTGACGACTTCAGGTAGAAGACAAGAAGATCCAACTTGATCTAGTCTTTCAAGTTCCTCTCCTTATTGTGTAATAATGTTAGCATGTGAGGAAGAGGCTTGAATATAGTCCTGCTTGTGTGAGGGCAGCTCAGCCGCCAGTGAATGTATGATTCTTCATATGCTTCGTTCACCAGTGCTAAGAGACATCGATTCTTCAACCCATGCTAATTGTTAGTATATCGTGTAGAAACCTAAGTAACATGCTACATGGGTGATGAATATGCGATTCGTCATCTTTATTCATTTATTTTAGCTTAAAATCCCTTATAAAACACCTGCATATAACGATAACTCCATATTCTTACTAACTTGCATCTGTGTGTAAATATTGTACACTTCTTACTAGTTTTAACCTAATATAAATAAATAAATAAAGGAAAAATAAAGAAAAGAAAATAAAAAAGGAAGACTGTATACAGGCTGACCCAAACCCCAAGAGAAGGTCAAGACTTGACTTGATCGATCAGGAATAAAGTAGGGGGAGATATGGGTCCTTAAGCAGAAAATAAAAAAAATGCGTGTGTTGTTGTAAACACTTCTCACTTATTTTGTGTATATCTATATAAAACTAATACTAATTTATTTATGCCTTTATTGACCTCAAATCAAATAACTTTCTAAACCAAAGTTGTAAATAAAAATATGTTCTAATCAATAAAAATAATTGCACAATTAAATCATGTACAGAATAAAAGTAGCCACATTTGGAAAAAGCCACTAAGCACTAATTGAAAGACCAATTCCGGCTCCATGTGAACTCAAATTGAACCAATCTCACTTTTATTGGATTGTAAATTAAATTATCTTTAAAATGTTTTTGATTTCATAATTTTTTAGAGTTACGAATAAAAAGTTGGTTTTCCGGGGTGGTTTTTGCAATTTTTCCATGTATTTTGTGAATATTGTATTTGTATATATTTGTAATTTATTCTTACTAATTATTTAAAATAAAAATAAAAATCAAAAAAATAAAAAATTTTAAAACAAAAAACTAATTTCCTCATTTACCCTTGTATATAATGTCATGTATGTATATAGTATATGTATATAGTTGCTATTTTTGATTAATCGCCATAAAAAATAAAAAAATAACTTTTTTTAATTCAAATAGATAAAGTGACGAAAATTCAGAAAAATAGATAATTTTGTAAATAGTTTTATCTCTTTTACTTTATCTCATTTCATCTCTCTTATCTCTTCCATTAAAAAATTCAAAAATTCATTTCAATTTTCATCTCTCTTATCTTTTTATCCAAAAAAAATCAAACATTCAAATTTCATTCTATCTTTTCTATTTATATGGCTCCTTTTCCATCATTTCAACTTGATCAATCCTTAGAGAGAGGAGCCCGGTCTCCGAGAGAAAATTTCGTCGAGAAATTTGCCTAGTCTCCAAGCCATCCAGTGACAGCGAGTCGGCCTTGTCGAGACGATCACGGTCCATTTCCGCTCCTAAAGTGAGATCCAGATTTTTCTTATTTTTATCTAGGTTAATCGTAGTTTATTTCGTCGTATTTTAATTCCATCGTCATTTTGTTTTTCTAGATCGTTAAAAAAATCCATCTCGATTTGATCCGTCTCCGATTCTGAATTTTCATCTCACTTTCTCGATCTCCACGCATTCTATTCTATCTTCCACGACCTATCAACTCCGACCACGCACGGTGGTCGGAGAATCGGATTCGATCCTTTCATTTTCGTCGGATCCCCGTTCATTCTCCGATTTGTAAATAAATATAATAATAATAATAATAAAAGTATTTGTTTCTATTTCTCTAATATTTGTTTTGCAAGATCATAAAAAACAACAAAAAATAAAAATAAAAAATAAAAAATAAAAAATTTCTATATCCTATCTTTTAATTTCTATTTTTTGGATTTACAAAAAAATATAAAAAAAGTTTTTTTACTCTTTACATTTTGTTTTACAAAAAAATAAAACAAAATAATGAAACAAAAAAAATTGGGCACGGCTACCAGCCCGTGCCGCTCTGCCTTCAACGTCTTGCTGGCCGTCCCCCCCCCCCGCCGCTCGTCGACAACCCCAACCGCAACCTCCGCCCGCTATCTCCCAGCAGCAACGGTCTTCAGCCGCTCGCACGCGCCACCCGCACCTCCGTGCCGAAGCCCTCCGTTAAGCCATGCCCCCTTGGTGTCCCTTTCCTTGTGATTGAAGAAACGAAGAACCCTAGATTCTATTAAAAGGGGGGGAAATTACAGTTGTGCCCCTGAAGTTCTCGTAAATTACAAAGAAGCCTAGCCAGAGCCTCAAGCACGTGCCACGCATGTGACACAGTGGGTAAATTGCACATTTTCACTCTATTTATTTTTATCGTTTATTTACGTAAGAACCTAAACTATTTACATTTCAGTCCTTGTGATTCCAAAACTTGAGTTTCTTGCTATTTTCATCAAAATAAATGTTTTTATTGTTCAAAAAATTCTTAAAAAAAATTATGCATGTTCTTGCTATAGTTTTCATCCTTGTATAAATTTTTCATCAATTTTGTTGATGTTTGATATTTTTAGAAAATAAAAAACAATGTCTTTTTGCTTGTTAGAACTTTGAAAATTCATAAAAAAACGAAAAATAGCTTAAAAAATCCAAAAAAATCTGAAGGTGTCTTTTGATGTCTTTTAATTTCTGTTCATTTTTTGTGCATTAACTCTTTATAAAATCAAAAAAATTGAAAAATACCAAAAACTTTAAAAAAATCATAAAACATTTTACAAAAATTCAAAAATTGTGATTTCAGTTTCTGATTGTAGATATTTGTCTGTATTATGTATAAAAATAATTGTCTGAAGTTTTGGATACTTAAATATTTTTAAAATGCAAATTACTCCAGGCTATGCATATTTTCGAATTTTCTCACTGTTTGATTTTAAAAAAAATACAAAACATCTGAAATTTATACAAAATTCTCAAAAATATTTCAAAACTTTCAAAACCTAAAAATATTTTCTGTAGATTTTTCTGAGCATTTTTGTTAAATTGAATAAATTACAAAAAGAGTTGGTGTGTGTATTCTTGATCTTGTGAATATTGCTTTGTGTTATTTTTGAAAATAAAAAAAATTGCAAAATCAAAATCATTAAAAATTTAAAAATCAGAAAAAAAAATTCGAAATAAAAAAATAAAAAAATAAAAAAATCACAAAAACCATGGATAGTTGTCCTTTGAGATTCTTGTTTTCTCTTAATTGATTTTCGATTAATTGAATAACCCTCAGGATATGTAGCCTCCCCGAGTTCGACATTGTCCGCTATACAGGTTAATAAGTGGCAAAATAAAAAAATTTATTTGCTTGTCGTGGGATTTTTGGGGATAGCAACGACAATATTTTTATTCATCAATTTCCAATCCACGAAGAAACCGCGAACAACAAAATGGCGCCATTGCCGGGGAGGCACGACAAGGGTAGTTAGGTTTCTCTTTTGACATGTTATTCTTGGTTGTAAATATCTGTTTATAATTTGCCAGATTATTCCATTGTTCATATCACTGCATTTGTTTCATTTTTTCTCATATTTGATAATTGTATTTCTTACACATTTTTTTCGTTTTCTAGCGAGGGCCCGTGGAGCGAATGAGGTGATCCTAGGAAAGCCAATGCACCCAAGCGACGTGGAGACAGCTTGATTCTTCACCAAGCCGCATGATAGCGTGAGAAGAGGAGAAGAAGAGTTAAAAAATTTAGTAGAGAGAGAGATTTTTTCTAGCATTTGAACTTTGTAAAACGGACATTCATTTGTTGCGGGGTCTGTTTCGCCAAGTGTCGGTGCACTTGGGGGACCTCACCGGTTTTTTTTCATCACCTTTATTTTTCTTTGTTTCCTGCAGATTTCGTGAGCTACCTCTTGATTGATTTAATTAATTTGCTTGAGCCAGGTAATTAATTAGGTCCGAACACCCTAAATAAGAAAATTATGTGCCTATAGAGTAAAGCGTAAATTGGACTTAGTCAAATTAACTTATTCTTACACGTTAATAGAAGCGATCATCTAGGACGGTTCGCTTGCATTTGCATATAGGATAGTTTATTTCAATTCCATGTGGATCACTTGTACGTATCTCTAACACCTGCATGCATCATTGTTTTTAATCGTGCATTGACATTTCCGATCTCCTTCCTTGTTTTCACTCACATAAGTTGAAAAGGAAATTAGAGACTCGGTAGGTGATTCTTTGAAAATATTTTAACCAAGTGATAACTGCTAAAATTGGGACTGCTAAAGAAAACTCGACCCTAAAAGATACAAGGAAAAATAATTGTTTTGGGGAGAGTAACCCCTCATTGTTTGGTTTGCTTGAGCGAGAGAGCGACCCGCACACTAGGATAGAGCCACACCCGAACTCTTTTCAGACTATTATCTTGGGTTAATCGTTCTCCAGTGAGGATCTCTCCGATAGCCGCTAAAGCGGCCCGTGATGTCCTTAAAAGATTGAATTGATCCGGTAGCCAGTAAACGGTCCGCAATTCATACTGGCTGGGAAAGATCTAACTTTGGGATTAGGCCAGTCTCCTGAGAGAATTGGGTTCCTAACAGCTCGCTTTAACCGCTCTGATAGATTGTATTGTCATCAAACTCTAAAATTAACAAGATAATTGACCGAATCTTCGCGATCTTCACTTTGAGTCGAGTTGGTGAACTGGGGGTTTGTATTGTGTTTGATTTCTTGTGTGCATACTCGATCCTTCTGTGCATTTGTGCCTTTTTCTCCATATCTTTTGACTTGACCATTCGTGCTCTCCCGATCCCGTCTTTTGTTTCGGAGATGGCCGATTGGAGTTATTTTAATCCGATCTTCGTGGATAGCTCGTACTTTGCAGACGATCCACCTTCCTTTTTCCAGGAGGACTTTCCTCCTGATTTTTGTGCATATATGCCTAACCCATTATTTCAGGAATCAGAGGACTTTGATTTTCACCCACCCTCATTCAACCCACCCGATCTTGGGATTTTGGAGTCACCTTTCATGATTTCCACACTTGAGACACTGAACCAAATGATGGAGCATATGAATTCGAGGATTAGCAATCTCTTCAACATAAATACGAGCCAGAATGTTGCTCCACTATTTGAGGATATGGATTCACTTGAGGATAATCATGAGAGCTTGCAATCGTCCAAAATACCAAAAAATGAGAATTTTTAAAAATCCAAAAAGATTCTGGGAGACACATTATTGATTCATTTTGTGAGGAGAGAACCAAAATGTCCGATCATTTACCCACACATCTATTCACATCATGTCCCAACCTTGACCTCGAGGATTCCGTTATACAGACTGCTCTTGGCAATCCTCATGTAAATACTGATTCTGACCTCCTCCCTTGTATGAATGAGGTCCAAAAATTCAAAAAATGTTAACTGAACCTGAAGTTGTGGCCACCCTTCATGAGATCATTAAAGCCCCACTTCAACATGCCATGACAAATTTATCTACTCCTCAACACAAGAAGAGAAAGCGAAGGAGAAGATCTGAGCGTCACATCTTGACCATGGCCGCTGCCTACGCCATCTCTCACCGTCCGTATTTAAGAAAGGGAACAAGGCCACACCTCTTGTGAGTTGCTCCATATCTGACTATTCTTGTGATAACTCTCTCCTTGACGACGGTTCATCAATTAATATAATACCCTCTTCTATGGTACAGTCTCTTCATCTTAGGCCTCTCAAGAAAACCAGGATGATAGTTCAATTGCTGATGGATCTATCAAGAGGCCGAAGGGTATTTTAGAAAATACTGTCAATCCTATTCAGGACATGAATTTCACTTCGGATTTTATTGTAATGCCTATGGAGACCTCCACCCGTGTGGAACACCCTCCAATCATCCTGGGACAGCCTTTCCTCGTCTCTACAGGAGCCGTTATTGATTATGGTTCATGAGAGATTTGCTTCCGTTCTGATGTAGGGAGCGATGTGTTGATCACTACACCCATTTCTGACCAGAGACCTGCATCCCATGAGAGCCCGTCCTTGTTAGCCAACCCCAAGGAACTTGACCTCGAGGATAATATCAGATATTCTTGTTATATGTTGGATGATAAGGAAACCCAAAAATTCCTCTTGAAGGAGGAAGACTCGGAAAGCATAGACCTTGGAGTTCTCCCTTCTGGTATGTGGAGGTGCATAGATGACATCCACAGAATTTACATGATAGACACCCTATAATGGAAGGCAGACCCTGAGACTAGACAGGACGGACATGATTCGACTACTTTCACTGATGAGTCTGTTCCTATTCACCCTGATTCAGATGAGATCGATCATGCCAAATTTGATTTGATTGCTTTTATAAAGGAATTTGGGCCTTTTGATAAAGATGATGATCTAGTAGAGGCTCGCCAGGCTGAAATTGATCCTACTTTTTCTGATAATGATTTCGAGCCATTTTACTTTGATGTTTGCGAGACTTCCCGGACGGGACATGATCACACTACTTCCAATAATCGGTTTAGGCCTGCACAATCTGAAACCGCTGAGGATACATTCTTGGTCGATCCTACTCAGTTTATATCTAATGATGATCCCAATATCGACCTACACCTTGTCAAATCCGTACCTCAGCAGTCCCGCAAGAAAGTTCGCTTTCGACCTTCTTGACCTTTGTACATCTACTCCTCTTGTATATCCTTTCATTTCACTCTTTCATCTCCCGTTTTATCATTCACCCCTTTTCCATGTGTATATATGCTATACTTAGGATGTGCTTTATCCTAAGTATAGGGGGTGGATGATTTGTGTTGTTCATATTCGTCATGTTCATCACTCTTGTTGTTGCTTATACTTATGGATACTCTACCCTAAGTATAGGGGGGTGATGTTGTTCATATCATGTCTTTTTATTTTTGAGTATGTATATTCTCTTCATCGGTTTTCCCCTTTTTGTACACTCCACTTTACTTAGGATTATTTGATCCTAAGTATAGGGGGATCACCAACTTCTCTTCTTTTTATCTTTTCTTTGAGTCGTTGTAGCATAGGAGTATTTTCACTTTTCTATACTTAGCATGAGTTATGTCTTCCTTTTTCGCTCTCTGATCACTATAAGGACATAGTTCGAGCTAACTATAGGTGGTGTCGTATATATTGTATATATACTTTAGACATAACTCGTACTTTTAAATACATTTATTTGAGGGGTTATGTGTATAATTTTGTTAAATCCACGTGTGTAAAAAAACAAACAAATAATAAAAACAAAAACAAAATAAAAAAACAAAATAAAAACAAAACAAAAAAACACACAAAAAACTTGTATATACTTGTACTTTTTTTACTAACCCTTTTTCCTTAAAAAAACTACAAAACCAAAATTCTATAAAAACTTGCATAAATAAAAAAAGAACCTTTTCTTTTACATCTGCATTTTTCTTCAAAAAATCCATAAAAAGTTCAAAATTAGAAAATTGTTTAAAAATGTTCTTTTCACATGTGCATCATATATTTTCTAAAAAAACTCTTTGCATTGTTCATATTTTGCATTTTCATGTGCATTTTTCAGAATAGTATTGACATTTAAACTATGTCTGGAATAAAATTGAAGAATGGAGCTTAGTTGGACCTCAATCTACCTAATTCTCAGAGGAACTTTACCGAGAAATAGGATTTTAGAAGCTTTAGGTCTTTAACTTAATTCTTTGAGTTCCACATGACAATGTGCAGCGTTGACTCTTAGTGTCTGACCTGGTCTCTTCATTATGGGTATAACTCTGGAATAGGGAATTAATTCGTACTCTCACACTATGCACTTAGCTCAACTTAGACGGGATGTTGGAAGACTGTGTGAGTTTCTTTTCTGGTAGCATGGAAATCTAAAGACCGGAGTACGGGTTGAAATAAAGCTTCGGAAAAGGGATGGATGGTGGGCATAATTTTTTCTAAGACCTCAAAAAATGTACGGAAATAAAAAGATTCTATATCCGTAGGGGCACAACAAGATCCAAGCAGAACCACCAAAAATCCAAATATAAAGAAGCCATTACCAAATAAATCTCTGACCAAAAAGGTCCAAGCTTCAAGAAAACCTGCAGATCTTGGTGGAGACTCGGCTACACTGGCCAGCTTCACAAGGAGAGGTGACTACACTTGCCATCCTCCAATTCTTTTCTCCTTCTTCTAACTTCTCCCCCAATTCTATTGTGAACACAACACGATAGACCTTAGAAGGAAATACCTGACTCCCCGAGGACGAGTTACTGGAGAGGAGATTTGCATGGTAGTCCGGCATTCTGGATGGGAAGAGCTGAAACCTTTCACATACATGAGTCGATTGTTCAATGTTCAAAGGGTGTGTTTTGGGAAGAGGATTGATCTTAGATGACTTTTGAGCCGAAACTATGACAATGATGTGTAGAACTTGAAGGCTATCGATTTTAAATTCTAAGTCTCATCGAAGTTCCGACACACCAATAATCCAAAGGTCCGACAGAGCTCCAAAGTACAATTTTATGAAGATAAATTTAATACTCAATATTATCCTACTTTCTTTATTTTCCCTTTCTTTTCTTTTTCTTCACTTATTCTTTCAAAAAAGTGTTTACTAAGGGACTAGTAAAGGTAAAGCATAGGAGGAGGATGAATATGCGACTCGTCATCTTTATTCATTTATTTTAGCTTAAAATCCCTTATAAAACATTTGCATATAATACTAACTCTGTATTCTTACTAACTTGCATCTGTGTGTAAATATTGTACACTTCTTACTAATTTTAACCTAAAATAAATAAAGAAATAAAGAAAGGAAAAATAAAGAAAATAAAATAAAAAAAGGAAGACTGTATACATTTACATTTCAGTCCCTGTGATTCTACAACATGAGTTTCTTGCTATTTTCATCAAAATAAATATTTTTATGGTTCAAAAAATTCTTAAAAACTTGTGCATGTTCTTGTTGTAGTTTTCATCATTGTATAAATTTTTCATCAATTTTTGTTGATGTTTGATATTTTAAAAAATAAAAAACAGTGTCTTTTTGCTTGTCAGAACTTTGAAAATTCATAAAAAATCGAAAAATTGCTTAAAAATTCAAAAAAAATTGAAGATGTCTTTTGGTGTCTCTTAATTTCTGACCAATTTTTGTGCATTAACTCTCTATAAAACCCAAAAAAATTGAAAAATACCTAAAATTTTAAAAAAAATCATAAAAAATCTACAAAAATCCAAAAATTGTGATTATAGTTTCGAATTGTAGATATTTGTTTGTATTTTGTATAAAAGTAATTGTCAGGAGTTTTGGGCAATTAAAATATTTTTAAGTTGCAAATTACTCCTAGATGTGCACATTTTCACATTTTCTCACTTTTTGATTTTTTAAAAAATACAAAAACATCTAAAAATTCCACAAAAATTCTCAAAAATATTTTAAAACTTTTAAAACCTAAAAATATTTTCTCTGGATTTTTCTGAGCATTTTTGTTAAATTGAAAAAAATTACAAAAGGAGTTAGTGTGTGTATTCTTGATCTTGTGAATATTGCTTTGTGTTATTTTTGAAAAAAAATTTACAAAATCAAAATCATTAAAAAATTAAAAATCAGAAAAAATAGAAATAAAAAAATTAAAAAAATAAAAAAATCACAAAAACCATGGAAAGTTGTCCTTTGAGATTCTTGTTTTCTCTTAATTGATTTTCGATTAATTGAATAACCCTTAGGATTTGTAGCCTCCCTGAGTTCGACCACGTCCGCTATACAGGTTAATAAGTAGCAAAATAAAAAAAACGTTTGTTTGTCATGGCATTTTTGGGGATAGCAACGACAATATTTTTATTAATCAATTTTCGATCCACGAAGAAACCGCGAACAACAATGGGTATGGGAAGCCCAGTCATTGGTGAATATGTGATTCTTCACATGCTTCATCCACCCATGACATGCAGTGTATTGGATCTTGATTTACAAATATGCTTAATTCTTTCTTTTCAAAATTCATTGTTGTTTTCTTTTGAATGTCAAGTGTATAAAAAAAGGAAAATCTATCAAATTTTTCTTTCAAATCACCCTAAATAAGGGGAAATTCTGTCAAATTTTCTTTGAAACATCACCTAATGTAAGGGGAAACTCTACAGAAATTTTGAGAGAATTCATGTTCTTCACATTCTTTGTGTGTTCTTTGAAGTCTTGATTTGAAAATGGATTTTAAGTATTTCAAGTCATTAATTTCCTAGTTGAATGTGAACCTGCATAGACCACTAATGAATCTATGATTCATCACTCTAATTAGCTAAAAATAGAGCTCCATCATGAGAAATTAGATTCATTCAACTTTTAATATCATAAGATTAACATTCACGCACTTGTAAACAATTTTCATAAATTAGCATTCATTTTTGCATTCATATTCATCTGCATATTTTGACCTAAGTTCACCCATTTTTAATTAATTCATGCTAACTCCAATTGGCATGAAATCGATTTCATTGTTTACATATCACTAATCCCAATCAATGAAAAATCCTAAAAATTACTAACTTTTATATATTTGAAATAAATCCAAATCCTAATTTAAGGATAAAAGGTCGTAAATGTTGATATCTCTCTCATACAGTATCCAAATGGACTCTACTTACTTTGAATTTATGTACATTCAAATATCTTCAAATCAAGACCTTCAAAAGAATCAAAGTTCATTTGTGAAAATTGGATTTTGGGACCTAGCTGTGCATTGTACATTTTTACTGATTTTTACCTATCATTTCATGTAAATATTTTGAGCATTGTGATTATTTTCTTTTTCATTTCTTTAATTTATTCAGTATTTTAACTAATTACATAAAAATCAAAATCCAAACAAATCAGAAATTCACTAAAAAGACAAATTAAGGCTTGAGCTTACTGACTTAATCCACCAGTATATAATCCCCTTCCCTAATTTTTCTGACCTTTTGAGTAATTCACAAAAATACTAAAAGCATGTATTTCAGTCCCTTACATTATTCCACATCATATTAGATTTTCGCATGCATTTATCTATCTACAGAAAATCAAATAAAAATTAAAAGTTAAGAAAATGATATTTTATCTACATATAATATCACCCAAAAAATTCATATATCTTACACAGTTCATTCCTTGTGCATTCGAGTCCTTCATATAAAGTACAGATCATATTAAGGGATACATTTTTCATGTTGAGCATTTTTTCCTCTGAGGCTATTTAATATTTTTAATATATTTTTCTTTGTATTTTATGTGCATTGTTCAAAGTCTGGTCTTGGTCCGCAGCCATGTGGCACACATCCATTAGTCCACCTAAACGAATTGGTAAAAGTTCCCCTACCCGATCAACCCATCTTGTCATTTAGCGCACCACTTCTAGACCATTGCATCACACTCGATCTAATGGTCCTTAGCATCCCTGCTCGTAGTCATTCCTCTGCACGTGCGTACCACGTGCTACACCTCAACCATTTGATCACAGAGGATCCAGTGGCACCTACATTTTCCCTCTCCTCCAGCTACGTCGCTTCTCCGCCTTCGCGTCCAGCAGAAGCCCTCTGCTCCTCCGAGCTGATCGCCCTCCCCTCGGTAACCTCATATTGCCTTCAACCCCATCCATCTTCTCTCTCTCTATCCTAATCCCATATGTAGCGCCAACCATCTCTTGTCGAGCCTGATCCTATATAACTACCCTTAACTTACTCCCCAAATCTTTGCAACTATCGCATCTATCCCATTATCTTCTTCTTCCAGCTCCAGCTTCCATCACCTATGCCTCTCCGATCAACCACCTCGAACCCTAATCACCTCCTAACCCTAACAAACCTGAATGGAAACCCATCGCCAACCTTATACCTTTGAACCCATCCGTTAGAGCCCCATTAATCACCGACCACCTCCATTATCCTCTCTCTAACCCGTAACCCTCTATGACTTTAACGGACCTTATCACTTCTCCTAAACCCCAAACCCAACCTCATACTATGCAACTCCGATCACTTAAATCCATCACTAACCACCTTATCTCCTCCGGCGAAGCCCTAATTCTAACCCTTCCAAATCCCAATCATTCTCCGCTGCCTCTTCTCTCTATTTAACTCCCATCACAAATCACCATAGATTTTTTATCCTCCAATCTATCTTTTTCCAGAACGAGAGAGAGAAAAGCTCAAGACACGACTGGTGACTATGTTGTTGTGGCCAAGACCCACTCCATGCAAGATCTACAAGGGAATCCCCCTTGTGACACATCTCTTCCAGAACAATAGAGCTATGCTGCGCTCCATCCACAACGAGGCAATCATCGGAGTCAAGCTCCGCTCCTCCACCTCATGCGATTCCCCATTCACCTCCTCCCACCTCATCTCTTCCTTCTTCGTTATACATTCCTTCGCATCTTCTTCTTCATCCTTCGAAACTCCAAGGCCACATTGACAATCAACGCATCCACCTCCTGATTCCTCTTCATTTCTCCAGCTATGTCATGCACCCTTCCATCAAATAGCTCCATACACCACCGTGTGGAGCTCCGTCCCCCTTCCGTCATCCAATCGATGAGGCAAGACCACCCAAGAATCAACATCAGGGAAGCAGGATCTTTGACGCGGAGAAGGAAGATTCCCCAGGTTGAACATACAAGAGGTGTTGGATCAAGAATAGAGAGATATCGGTCGTATATATTTGCCCAAATTCCAACAGTAAGATCAAGCATCATCGAACAACTTCGAGACATCCACGCCACGTACCCGAGCCTACAGCCTCGGGTCTTCACTAAAGCTTTCCCAACTGACACATGGAGGTTCATCCACAAACCTGAGCCATGCATACTTGAGCTGCCAACCATCACGTGCACCTCTCGTGCGATTCAGGTAAATTGCACCAGAGCCCTCACGTGTTTTATGCATGTGCTTGTGGGCTAATTTGCAACATGACCTTCAGGTTTTCAGAGTAGAAAATATATTCCCACGCATGGGTAATTTATAGAAAAGCCCAACCAATTTTACGTATTGCATTTCAACCCCTCCAAAAGGTCTAATTTGTATGATTTTATTTATTTAATTACATTTAGATCCCCGAACTTCATTTTATTCATAATTTGTGACCCATTTACCAGACTTTGGTATTCTTCATGTCAATTTGATCATTGTTTCATTCTCTACCATTTAAAATAGTTGACTAACTATTTGAAGACACTATTTAACTCGAATACATTGAGAATGGTTATCTTCCACATTTGAGCATATTTAATCACATTCGTTGATCTTATTGCTCAATAGTTTGTGTGTTGATTTGAGGAATTAATTCAGAAATTATTTGCACATTAATTGAATATATATTTTTATAATTGATCATTGGAATTCGTGCATTAATTAGCTTGGTTAATTGCTTGCTCTGGGGTTGATTGCTTGGTTTGCCATATTTGCATTGATCATAGTATTATTTAATTGCATCATCAACATAACATTATTTTCTTCCCGCATTAAAATATTTTGTAAAAATACATAAAAATACATGCATCATATTTCTCTTTAAATTAGTTACATCTTTTACTATAAAAATCCATAAAAATATGAAAAAGACAAAAACACCAAAAACAATACCTCTTCAAAAACTCAATTTTCTAGATTATTTGAGATATAATTCTGAACCCTCGTAATACCTCCCTGAGATCGACCTTGGAACTTACCCAATTAAAATAAGTAATTCTATCACATCAATATTTAATTATCCATATTATTTTCTCGATGTGATCATTTTTGATGCATCCTTAGATTATCTGGCTACAACTTCTATATCATTATCATTAGATTAAAAGGGTAATTTTATGAATCATCAATCACATGCTACATGAAAGATACCACGATTATATAATGAAATCCTACCTTTTGTTATTGGATTTTCAAGTTGAATCAAAGCAAACTTTGGATTATTGTGTTCTTCATCATAAAGAATGTTCGCATGTTTATTTCTAAAACTCTTGGTTGATTGAAGCATGATTAATACTAAACAATTGCTAAAAATTGAGTTGGTCTAGTGTTGCATGCTTGTAGTCACTACAATTATGTGAAATTTGTGAAATTGAGAATTATGGAAAGTCAGGTCTCAGATACAAAATATAAATGTATATGTCTCAATATATGTGCATGTATATAAGATACTTAATGGAGAAGTAAGTTAAGAATCCATACATACAATTACTTTATGAGAAATTGACATGGTTAAAAGTGGATCCAATGACGGATTATGTCTCATCTCTAATGATAATGACGACTTGGAGTAGATATTATAAGTCAGGCATGCAATATGTAGGTTTGTCAAAATAATTCTAGGTGGTATATTGTTGCCCTGATATGTTGAGTGCATTAAAGAAGTTACTTGCAAAGTGTGGTACTCGATAGACATCAGATTAACTGCCAAACTGAAGATGTGATCGTGTCACATGGAGGCATGAGGTGGGATAAGTAGCGGTTGGGTCATGATAACATGCATGGTTTGATGCTAGTAAAGAGGATTAACTATTTGCTAGCTTGTAGATTTGAGCACATGGGTACTCGAAAATGGTATGCTTCCTTATTAGATAGGATAAGGGTTTGAAGATCCTGAATAGTAAAACAAAGGAAAACTTATCAGAGTTGCATTAGATGATTGGTTAAGGAGACATGAAGCAATATAAGCCCATCAAATTGATGCAACTTCCAATCCCAAAATATCCACAACTTCAAATTCCATGATAAGCGAGATAATATTGCTTGGACTAATTCCTAACATAGAATAGAATGAATATGACTTAACCAAATATAGGATATGCAGAAAAAATGGATTTTTTTGTGGTGTAATGAGCTTTCTAACTTACCTTGCTTGCTTACATTTCTCTTCTTCGTCACTGAGTGCTTGCTTATCCCTACATATGTTTTCTAAAAACCAAATAGGCATCACTGAGCCATCATTAAGACCATAGTTTACCTTCAGACTCAGGCAGTTAGTAGTTCTTTTGTGTCCTTTCTTTTCAGGTTGATGTACATGTAAATAGATAAAATGGAATAGTGTGTTATGTAAATTATATTTGGTAAATGAGAGGGTTCAATGACCCATGATCGGGGTTGTGACACTTACTGGAAGTTACGTGGATGATTGGTCGATTGCCACTAGTCATCTTGCACCTTTGAATGTTGGGTCGGAGCTTAACTATAGCTCGTATGTGATTTGTTAATTATAAAGTAACGTTAGTGGAAGAAACGTGTTATTTACTATTGGGTCCTTAGCTATTAGTCGATCACCAACCATTACCTTGTTTACTCAAATAGTCTGGATGATGTCTGCATGTAGCTCGACCATAATTGGTCCATCACCGAGGACCATTGGAGGGGGAAATTAGTTAATTTCCATGGTACCTTTGAGAAATTAGGCTAGGGCCCAACTATATCTTGTTTAATGCTCGTTAATTAGGCACTTGGCTTGCATGCCTTTAACCTCATACAAAACATTTTGGCAAAACCATCGACATGAGAGGAAGAAACCCCCATGGAAATGCAAGATCTGACATGAAGGGAAAGTGTAGGCCCCCTCTCTAAGTGGAGCACTCTAGAGGTTTAGGAAGTAAGGACTATCAAGTCTCAGTGGACCTCCTTACCCCATGAGTAGTCTTTTCATTCCTCAACTATCCCCCACATGGTATCACATCAGCAGTCCTAGACCAGGACTTGTACCCTAATTTCCCATGACACCTCTAGCCCTTCCTCCCTCTTTCTCTCAACATGGCATTTTTGCATCCAAATCACTATTGTTACCACTAGTACTCTCTCTCTCTCCAAGCCCCACACAAGACCATCTCCTTGCCACAAGGTCGTGTTTGGGTCCCATATGCATCACCAATCATGTTGGGTAGTCCAGCAACACCGTTGATCATGCTGGGTTTGTATATCAACACCATCGATCGTGTTGGGGTCCTCTAGTAGTTTCATTTGTCTCCCAAAGGAGGATTTCAGCTGCAGTTCAGAGAGCTGCACACTCAAGTAGGTTCGGAAATCCAGGGCTAGAGAACCCTATGAACCTACACTTCATCACCATCTTATGTGCATGGCTTTTAAGCACAAATACATGGCTAATGAGACCCTTCTGAGTTACAACCTTTTTGTGTGCTTCCCAGTTGTGCATGATTATGTTATGTGAGGTAGACAAGGACTATTGTCACAATCACTCCCATGAGTCCAAACCCATGTTGTTCATCGTCGGTTAGAGGAAAGTATCAACCTTGACAATGGAACATGTACAAGAGACATACAAGGATTATAAGTCCTGGCTTGGGGACAACTATCAGGTCATGGCATGGATGACCAATTACATTGAGTCCCACATTGAAGAGAACCTCCTTTACAAGGACACCTCAAAGGACATGTAGGATGAACTAGCACACCTTACTCTCAATAGACTACAAAGTTTTGTCTTTCCGACATCTACTTGCATATTTGGTTTGCTTGTCAGAGAGAGTCCACCCCTGTGGTTGGTATCAGATTGTGAAGGATTAGCTCCTCACACTTACACTTAGACATCCATCAAGGTCATCTTTGGTTGTCTACAACAGATTGAGACTTCTACTAGTCGCACTCTTTCTCCGCATTTTGTTGAGAGCTATGCCTTTCATTCTTTGTCCATATGAGGAGGCCACCATAGCTTGCGAGCTAGTAAGGAGGCCAAGGTCGTGACTTTGGTCATGACAATGACCACCACTACATGACATGTATTCAATGCCAAAATAGCAATCACGCATTCTAGAGGTATTGAGCGACATTTGACATGCCCCTACATGTCCATGTTGCGTTGAACTATGATGCAACTGTGATAGAGATAACATCTGGTTAGAACTCCAGTGGACAAACACTCCAACTCTCCACCACAAATTATTCCCGCTTGACGCAACTGCTACAAAACTCTTGTCAAAGTGAGACTCCTCCTTCTGTACACTTGAATAACACCTCAAATGTTGTAGCCAACTCTATTTCTACTATGACACTGACATGGAGTATTGACTCTGGTGTGTCTACTCACTTAATGGGAGAAGACAGTATGTTGTCCTCCCCTCAACCCTCTTCCAATTTGAATTCAGTTCGATTAGACATCCCATGGTCTTCTCTTATTACAACCGTGGGACTATGGATTTTTCCTCCAAACTCAGACTCATTGGAGTTTACTACGCTCTTGATATTCCTCTGAGATTATTATATGTTCTTAAGCTATGTATTGAGTTAAATTATTGAGTGATTTTTGACGAGTTCTATTTTTATTTTGAGAACATCTGGATGATTTAGATTTTTGGTGGGGGACATGAGAAGAATGTCCTTTACTACCTTGATATACCTGCTGATTCTACCTTTGCTGGAGCTGTATCCATATTTGATGATATGTTCCTATGGCATTTGTGACTTAATCGTCCGTTTACTAGATCTCTTTCCCATATGTTTCCTGAACTATCTTCATTGAAGGCATTTAAGTGTGAAGCCTGACAGTTCGGTAAACACCATAGGGCCTCTTTTCCACCTAGGTCAGGGCCTCATCGATCATCATCTTTTTCTTTAGTCCATTGTTATATTTAGGGACCTCATCTAGTCAGTGTTGTAGGTGGTTAATGAATCCTCTCTTCGACATCTTTATTCTTTCATCTTGGCCTTAAATCCCTAGCTAAATGCAGTATATATCATTACTTTGCCAAAATAAACACTCTATAAATTTTACAAAATACTGTATAAAAATTTTGTATAAATTATGTATTTAATTCCAAAATAAAAGAATAAATGGTAGATAAGAAAAAGGATGAAGTGTCAAAGGCACCGAGTAAACCTAGACTCCAAGACCTAGTCATCATAATGACGTGATTGGTAATGAATAAAGTAGGGGGAGATAGGGTAGAAGAACTGCACAGTAAATACAATTAAAACCCTTATTTATTTGGCCCAATTATTGCATTTTGGGACCTATTTTATTTTATTATTTTTAGACCTCAAATAACAAAATCCTCAACATGAATAATGTAGATAAAAAAAGAAAAAGACAAAATTCATTTCACTGAAAAAGAATGCATAGTGTGCCCGGGACCCACAAAATAAAAAGCCAAAATAAAAACTTTACAGACATGTATCTTCTCCATACTATATGAAAATATATCAAACTCACCTTTAATTGAATATAAAATTTAATAAGCTATTTATGAAGGTTTTTCATTCAATTTAAAGTTAAGATGCAAAAGTTAAGTTTTGGGCCCTCATTGTGTAGTTTATCTGTATATTATATTCACTATATTTAGTCTTTATATTTTCAAATTCTTATATTTTTATAATATTTTAAATATTATTTAGAATAAATGTCCATAATTAAAATAAAATAAAACCATAAAAATAATTAAAATAAATAAATTACTTTAATACATAGATGAAATATACCTATATACACCTATAAAGAATATGCATATAATTAATTAAGTATACAATAAAGTCAGAAAAATACAATAAAAATACTTAAATATGTAATTAAATAAATTAAAAATATATAAAATACTTGTATATATATTAATAAAATATGTAATAAAAATTTAAAACAAAATACCAATATACATGTATATTTATATATAATTATACATGTAAAAAGTAACTTATAACAAATCAACTCCAAAAATAAATAAAAATATAGATTAAATACTATATAAAATTAAAAATATTTTTTATTTTATAACCAAAAAATAATTAATTCATTTTATATTTTTAATCGAATTTACAAGATATTTCTGATTCCCTTTTTTCTGGTTGGTCAACGTGGACCAACCAGAGCCCTCTGTGGGTTGATCGAGGTCAACTGCATGACCATTCTCCGGTTGTCATGTCTGACTCATGAGAGGGCTATTTTCTCCTCATTTCCACACCAGCTCCATCCGTGCCCTCTCCCTCGAGCTTCGCCCATCTTGCAGCCTCCGTATTCGTCCTCCACACCAGCCCGTCCTCTTCCACCAACCCCTTGCCATTCTTGTAACTCCACCTAGAAGTCGGCGTGTCACCATCTTATAAAACTATCCCCTTCTCCACCATTTTGAGATTTGATCCCTCTTCCAGAGCTTTCAGCCCCTTAGATCACATTCTTGGCATTGTTGCTGGTGACAGGAGTTACATGCCAACGATTTGCAGCAATGAGAAGCCTCGTCGGAGATGATCCACTCCACCACCGGAGCACCTCCGGTCGGTTCTGCCTCCTAGGTCTATGACCTTGTCAAGGCCATTTCCTATCGTATTTTAGGTAAATTTTAGTTCCTATTTTCAATTCCTGCATTTAATTTTAACTTTAATCGCTTAGATTTAGGTGTAATTAAGAAACCCTAATTTGGCATGGAGCTTAAACTTCGGTCAAATCCGTCGGTTATCGACTGTATCCTCGCTCCATTCTCGCTCCACATCATTCCTCTCTGAGTTCTTCATGATTTCCCTCATGCATCCAACATGGATCCATCATGGATATGGGAACTCGAGCTTCCTCCTCCACCATTGCATGAAGCTCTCCGCCCTTCGCCCATTCCGCAACCTCTAGTTTCATCCAATAACCGAGGAGAATCCCTCGAGCTGAGGAACATTTTAGTGCAGGATATGGCTTGGAGACCCCTCTGGAGCCGTGAATCAGACCTGGAACATCTGTAGGTCATTTGGAACAGAAGCACCCTCAGGTCCTCGTCTAAGCTGCCTCGACTTCATTGAAGTAGCCCTGTATTTGAGGAGGAGCCCCAACAACGTAAAGCTAGCATCAGGATGAAGAAACACTGTAGGATGACAAAGAATCATCAGATCGAAGCTTGGGCCAGCGAAGTTATTTAGTGTTCTTGCAGATTTCCCAACTATTGTTGAATCTAGCCATCATGCCAGATATAATCGCACTCGTGAGATTAAATCAAACTGTGATCGTTCCCCATCCGTCTGATCTCCACGTGGAGTGAAGATAACGACTGGATCCATAAAGTTTTAAAGGGGCAAATTGCATACAACCGCATTCACCTTTTTGTATTTCATAACCAGTCTTGTAATTTTTTTATAACATGTAAAATTAAGTGGAAAACCTGCAACAAAGCCCCCAAACATTTTATAATTTACAAGTAAGTCCCCTACTCGCTCAACTCATGTGGCTCCCCACTTGAGTTAGGAAATTTATGCGTGTACCCCTTTGACTTTGTATATTTCACTTTAGTATTAAAAATCAAGTTATAGTATAAAAGTTTTGGTGTTTTGCACATATCCCCTACCTTTATTTTTATGGCATAAATGCCCCTACTACCTTGATTGAAATTTATTTTTGCATTTCTATTTTCTATAAATAGCAATCGTGCTCCAAAAATCATGAAAAAATAGGGATAAATACCTGATGACATGTTTATTCAGGTCACATTATTTACTTAGACTTTCATCTGCATTTTATTTTTATTAAAAATAAAAAGGGAATGTTTATTCTTATTTGCCTTAAAATAAAAAATATAAATCCTTAATTAAAAATTCCAAAAATTTACCTACTATTTATTATTATATTTATCACTACAGACCAAAATTCACAAAAAATCAAAAGAAAAACCTAAAAATTACAAATCCTTACTAACCCTAAACAAATTACAAAATATTTTCAAAATTCTCAAAATTAGCTTTCTTTCTTATATTTTTATATACACTATTTACTACATATAAAAAATAGTTTTGAGAAATTTTGAAGCTATTTAGTATTTTAAATTCTCAAAATAGTTCAGCCTAGTTATTAATTCCCTGATTTTGTATATTTTGGACTTTAAAATAACCTAATAGCAAAAATACCTAAAAATCAAAAAACAAAAGAAAAATATAAGAAATAAAAAATATTTTATTTAGTAATTGTTGACTATTTGTATCTATATTTATAAATATATTACCCTACATTATATTATACACCTACATATAGATATACATAGTTTATGTTATTTGTATATAATATAAATCCTATAAATAGATTTTAAAATCCTTTAACAATAAAAGAATTGTTCTTATTGGTATTTTCTGATTTTTGTATATATTATATATATTATATTATGCATTACCTATATTATACATATTACATTATATACATATATATAGCGATATACATACCTTTATTATATATTAAAAAGAAAAAAATAAAAATCAAAAAAATAAAAAGAAATAAAAATTATAAAAATAAAACATAATATAAATAACAAATTCAAAATATTTAAAAACCTATAAAAATATTGAGTGAGTAAATATTGTGCACAAATATACGTTATTATTTATTTATAAATAATAATCCCTACTCCACTGACTTGTTCCCTGAGCTTGACACCCTACTCTATTTGTCCACTATACACATTTAATTGTAGGGTTATAATAAAATTTGATCCACATCATCTGATTTGATTGCTTTTTTTATTCATAGTGGGTTAATTATTGAATTTAGTCGGATCTCGAGTGAGGTCACCTCAACGACTGTGTACCTCGCCTTGTGAGCGCACAAGACCTCCTCCGTGGTTTAAGCTATTTCATTGTGTTCGACTCTATTAAGGCCCCGTTTGTTTGATTGGAAATGAATTACAATGGAATGGAATCAAGAAGAATGGAATTAACAATGGAATGGAAAGGAATAAGTTTTTCCATTCTATTGTTTGGTTCATATTAGGGATTGAAAGAGTTTTTATGAGACATATTCCTTTATTATGCATTGAGAGGGAAAAGAATAGAAAGAAAATAACTTTCCTTTTGATATATTTCATTAAGTAGAAAAAATAATCAATATCCTCTGACTTATATTTCCATATAATCGATATATTTCATATAAAGAATCAATAGTCAAATTTAAATAGAAACAACTTTGATTTTTTCCATGCAATTGGTATATTTTATATATGTGTATATGTATCCGCTAAAATGTTTTATTACCGTATCTATATCCTTATCCTAAAAAATTGAAATGTTATGGGTATCCGTATTCATAAAAATAAAAATAAAAATGCATATCCATGTCTGTATACGTATCCACTAAAATGTAACACATGCCCATATCTTAAAAATACTAAAGATGGTATCCGTATCCATATCTATACCATGAAAAAAATAAAATCCCATTTCATGGCCATATCCGTTTCCGCAAAAAATCATCATTTATGTCCATATTTGTATCATGAAAAAACTAAAATCGGTATACATGTTTATTTATGTACTCGTTAGAATATAATAAGTATCCATATTTTAGAAAAAAATGGAAGTTGCATATGTATCCATATCCATATTAGAAAAAAAGTCCCATATCCCGATCCATATCCAAATCTGAAAAAATAAAAAAAAACATATATCCATATATATCCGCAAAAAATCATATCTGGTATATTTTATCTATATAATAGATATATTTAATATATATGTATTCATACCCACTGGAATATCATGTAACCATATGTATCCGCATCCAAAAAAATCAAACCTTATCTATATCTGTATTCATAAAAAAATATCCCATGTCTATGTTAGTAACTATATATGCATATATTTGTAACTTATCCGACCTTTTGCATCCATATATTTGTATCCATGTCAATGTCCATATATCCACATTAAAAAAACCATATCCATGTCGGTGTCCAAAAAAATATCCAAAAAAGGAAAACACATATCCATGTCAATAATCATATATTTGTAACAATGATATATTAATTAAAAATATATCAAAGAAGAATAAATTCATTAGCTTTTGTAAGGAATGGAATGCCAATTCTTAGGGAGTACCTGGGAATGGCAATTCCTATGTTTGAAGGAATTCGGTTTCCTTTGTAATCGGTATTCCTGCCTTAATATGATCTAACAAACACGGGAATGGAATCAACAAAGGAATGGTGATTCCATTCTCCCCTCTATTCCTGCGTAACAAACGGGGCCTAAGGGGCTTGAGGCGATGGTGGACTTCATTGTGCTTTACTGTGACATCTCAACTCCTTTACTGCATACCCCGAGAATCCTTGGATGATCATTCCTTCAAACAACCGAAGCAATGGTGGATTATGTCTTTGGATAGATCACCTTTTGTTCTAGCAGTGACAAGGTGCCCATCAAGACGATCCAAGTACGGAAATCGTCAAATTCTGCATCAGACGAGAGTGAGTCTACATAGTAGAGAGCATAAGACTTTCTTGCAGAGATCAGAGATACAAATTAGTTCATGGATGATATCGAGACTCACGAATTCCTCTCCATAGAGGAAGGAGTGGATAGCACAGTCGAATTCCCCACTGTCTCTGAAGATGAGATTTTTGCTTATTTTCCAGAAGAATTCATTTTTGGCCACCTGTCCTTAGCAGAGGAAGAGGAGATTATTGAAGATTCTTTGAAAAAGATGATATCACTAATAATTTTTGTGCAACAATGAGTTCAGAGCTTGAAATTCAAAAGGTGGACAATTTACAGCTGAAAGACCTAACACCACCACCCTGCACAGTCACAGAAATAACCATTGAGATGACTCAGACCCCACCTGAGCTGAAACCACTTCCGATAACATGAAGTATGCCTTCCTTGCAGGTTCGCAGAATATGTTCCCGATGATCATCAATTCAAATTAACCAAGGAACAAGAATCTCAACTACTCGAGGTTCTAGAAAGAAACTGCAAGGCCATGGGATGGAAAATCTCTGATTTCCATGGGATCAACCCTTCACTGTGTTCCCATTGAATCTACCTTGAGGTAGATAGCAAGTCGACTCGCGAGTTCCATCATAGATTGAATCCTAATCTCCATTAGATTGTAATGATGAAATTACAAAATGGTGTGACACGGGATTCATATATCCCATCTCCGACTCAAAGTGGGTGAGTCCCTTGCATGTTATGCCCAAGAAATCAGGGATCACCACTGTAAAAAATGACAAAGGAGAGGAGATGACAATCTGAGTTCCAACTTCTTAGCGTATCTGTGTGGATTACAGATGCCTGAATCAAGCGACCAAGAAGGATCATTTTCCACTTCCCTTCATTGATCAGATAGTTGAAAGACTGGTTGCGAAGGAGTATTTCTACTTCTTGGATGGATACTCTGGTTACAATCAAGTTGCAATCGCCTCAGAAGATCAAGAAAAAACTAAGTCATGTATTTGTTTGGGACATATGCCTTCCACAGGATGCCTTTCGGATTGTGCAACACTCTTGCTACCTTCTAGAGGTGCATGTTGGTATTTTTTGCAGATATGATTGGTAGTTTTCTCAATATTTTCATGGATAACTTCTTGGTCCACAAAGATAGCTTTGGCTAGTGCCTGACTTATCAAGATTGAGTGCTGAAAAAATGCTTCGAAGTGAACCTGGTGCTCTCGTGAGAGAAGAGTCACTTCATGGTTACCGAAGGGATTGTGCTAGGTCATGTCATATGCAAACGTAGTATGGAGGTATATCCTACAAAGGTGGACAACATTTCCAAACTAGAAACACCTACAAATTTTAAGCAAGTCCAATCATTCATTGGGCATGTTGGATTTCATCGCAGACTTATAAAAGATTTTAACAAAATTGCTTGGCTGGTGAGTGAGCTTCTAGGCAAGGAGGCTGGTTTCATTATTGATGTTAGGTCCTCCAAGACTTCAATCAGTTGAAAGATGTGATTACTCAGGCCTCTGTTTTCCAAAGAGTATGTCCATTCTGCCATAAAAAGTCATTAGATGAAGCTCAGGAAAACTACACTCAAAAGAGCTTCTAGTAGACGTCTTCACCTTGGAAAATTCCAATCTCATCTGCTTGGATCCAAAGTCGTAGTATACACTGACCATTCTGCCATCAAGTATCTTCAAAGTAATAAGGACGCCAAACCAAGACTCATTAGATGGATCCTTGTACTCTAGGAGTTTGACCTCGAAATTCGAGTAAAGTCTGGAATCAAAAATGTGGTGGAAGATCATCTATCAAGAGTACCAGATCCAAACACTCCTGGGCAGAGCTTGCTTCCAATTATAGAAACTTTCCTAGATGAAGCAATTTTGTCAGACACCTCATTCCCTTGGTTCACCGATATTGTGAACTATCTTGTTTCTAGGAGACTTGCAAGATTTGCCGAAGCTGAAAGTTGACAAGTTTTTATCAGATATTCATTTCTATCAGTGGGAGAATCCTTATCTCTTTCGTGAGGGGGCAGATTACATCTGGATAAGGTGCATTCCTCAAGAGAAAGTCCACAGTGTCCTAGTGCCATAACAGAGAATCAAGAGGATACCACTCCGAGAAATGAACGGCAACACAAGTCCTACAATGTGGCCTCTAGTGGTCGACTATATTCAAACATGTATAATATTATGTAAAACGATTCGCTGACTGTCAGATGAAGATGGGTGGAGCCATTGGAATGAGAGACACAATGCCCCTGAAGTACATTCAACATGTGGCATTGACTTCATGGTCCATTTCCCAACAGTCAGGGATTTGAGTATGTTATGGTTGTTGTCGACTATGTCAATCGTTTGGTGGAGGCTATCCCAACCGAGCCACCGACATTCATACTATATGCTAGCTTTTGAAAGATTGCATCATTGCAAGGTTCGGGATTTCAATAATTCTAATATCCGATGGTGGTAGCCATTTCATAAATAGAGAAGTGAAGAAGCTGACCAAAGAATATTACATTGAACATCACATCGCTTCTCCATACCACCCACAATCCAATGGCATGGCAAAATGTTCACATAGGGAGATCAAGGCGATTCTTCAGAAGCCTATACGTCCTGATAGGAAGAACTGGTCCCAATTGCTCGACTCAGTTTTTTGGGCCTATCAGACCGCATACAAGTCACATTTGTGAATTTCTCCCTATCACCTAGTCTATAGCAAGCCATGCCATTTGCCTGTGGAACTAGCTTGCAAATCTCTATGAGCAATAAATGTCTGTAATTTGGATTCCAAGAAGATTAGAAAGAATAGAAAGCTCGATCTGAATCGACTTCTTGATAATAGTTTGATGTACATGGATATAATCAAAAAGTGGTAGATAAGAACATCTACCGAAAGACTTTTGAACCAGGTCAAAAGGTATGGTTGTTCGATGCAAAGTTAAAATTATTCCTAGGGAAGTCAAAGAGCAAATGGATCGGGCCTTTTATAATGAAGCATGCACGTGACAATGGAAGTATCATCGTATATGGTTTGTCAGATGACTCAAATCCATTCATCATCAACGGATAGAAACTGAAGCCATATCTCGAGCATGATACTTTCATGTCCGTACTTTCATGTCCGTAGTTGACTCAATATAGTGGTCTATCACGATGAACTTCAAGCCGCAACATCAGCAGATTCAGACAAGGCCAACAAAAGTAATTTTGATTAATTAATCTTTTTCTTCTTTTCTTCTTTTTGAATTCTATTCTTTCACTCTTCCAAAAAGTTACACTTACCCCATTCATCATTACTATATTTAAGATATACTTCATCCTAAATGTATGGGGCTGCGCGTATTTGGGTGTTCATTCTTTGATCCCTTTCCTGTCTCCTCGACTCTTGATTTTTTGCTTGTACTTAGGGATATTTTACCCTAAGTATAAGGGGAGACAGGCCGAGTCGATATTTTATTTATTCATTCTCACCCTCGACCCTCCCTGCTTTAAATATAGTTTACTATACTTAGGATTAATTGATCCTAAGTATAGGGGGGACAATCAAATTCTCATTCATTATTCAGTCATTGTAGTATAGACTTTTCTATAATTAGCACGAGCTATTCTTCCTTTTTCTCTCTGACCTATACAGACATAGCTCAAGCTAAGTATGGGGGGGGGCTTATATACATTGTATATACTTTAGCCATAACTTATACTTTCGTATTTTTAATAATATGGATAATCGATAAAATTTAAAAATACATACAAAATTCTTTGTAATTACGGTTAATAAGCTGGTTAAAAATATTTTGCAAATTGTTTAAAAAATGGTTTGGAAAATTCTTTGATAAATCTTATGGAAAATCGTTTGAAAAATATTTTGTAATATATTTTCAAACCCTTATAAAAATATTTTGGTTGTAAAAGTTTCTTTTATTTTTTAAATAAAAATGCTTTAAAAATATATTCGCAAAAGGTTTTGAAAAATGGTTGAAAAAATACTTTGAAAAATCTTTGCAAAATGATTTTTAAAATATGTAAATATTTGCAAAATTGTTTGCCAAATTATTTTCAAAATATTTTGAGAACCTTGTAAATAATTGAGACAAATAAGAACTCTTTACAAACTCGGTACAAAAGCTTGTAAATAACTACCTCAGTTTCTGTAAATACTTGGTGTACATTCTCAAACCCTGATTCTTGTAAATAACAAGACACACTCCCGTGTAAACATTTGCACATAATTATTTGACTAATTGTTTTATTTTCAAAAATCCCTAAAAAGTTTCAAAACTAAAATTCATAAAAATATGCAAAAATGTTTTCAAAAACTTGCATAAAAACTTGCAAATCTTTTCAAAATCCATAAAAAGTTCAAAAATAAAAATATGCTTCAAAATAGTATATTCTTGCATTGTACATAACATTTGTATTTTTCAGAATAATCTAGAAAATTGATTAATTCAAAATACAGTTTGAAGATTGGAGCTTGGAATGGACCTTAATACACTTAATTTCAGAGGAAAACATTGAGAACTGGAATTGGATATGCTTCAGGTAGCCTTGACTTAATTCTTTAGGTTCCATGAGATTATTTTTATGAGTCGATTCAATATGTCTAAATAGAACCCTTCATATCATTCGTAATACTCTTGAGAAAGTGGCTTGATCAGAAACCTCACCCTTTACACTTAGCTCGACCCAGATGGATTATTGAAAAATTTTGGAGTCTAAGTCAGGACGATGCTAGACTGCTTCGTCAAGGGTGGCTCATGAACCATTCTTGAGGATTGTTGAAAATGATATTCTAACCCACTTCTTTTGTAACAATGATATCTAAATACTGGAGATGGATTGAGATAATGCTTCGAATGAGGAATGGTCCCTTGGCTCCACTTTTTCCAAGACCCCAAAAAATAGGCGGAACAAAAGACGTTATATCCATCGGGGCATAAACAAGAATGCAAAAGCTGTGCAGAGTCAAATAAAATACCAAAGAAGAAGCATGTACCAAAAAGTTCCACCAAAAATTTGAGCTTTAGAAAAAACATGCATCTTGGTGAAGACCCCGTTATACTGACCGAGCTTCACAAGGGAATTACGACTACACTGATCCATTCCTACTTCTTTTCACTTTCTTCTAACTTCTTCCCCTATTTGGTTGTAAAGACCGACAACACCTTACCTTAGAAGGGGATATCTATCTCCACGAGGACGAGTTACTAGAAGAGCAAACTTTTTTGGTTCAACGGTTTGTATGGGAAGAGCTGAACAATTCATACACATGGTTCTATTACTTCAAGGTAGAAAGAATATGCGATTGAGAGGATGGTTTTGGCCTGACTGTGAATTGAACTGGATGATAGGATTATGGGACCTAAGGGTTGTTGTGTCATACTTCCTAACCTAAATTTGGTTTCGAACAAGCGAATAATCTAAAGGTCTTCTCTGAGCTCCAAACTTTGACTTTATTAATACAAGTTTAAAAGTCGAAAATTATTTAAAGTTCTTTCTTTTTCTAATCTTATTTCTTTTCTGTACTTATAAAATAAGTGTTTCCTAGGAACTAGTAAAGGCAAGTATAAGAGGGGGGAGTGGTGATGAATCCTCACTTTATCACCTTTACTATTTCATTTTGGCATTAAATATACCTAGCTAAATGCATGTATATATCATTAATTTGCTAAAATAAACACTTTGTATGTTGTACAAAATATTATATAAAATATCGTATAAATTGTGTATTTATTTCTAAAATAAAATAAAAAGAGAAAGAAAAGAAAAAGAATTAAGTGTAAAAGATACTGAGTGACCCTAGATCCCGAGACCAAGCCATCATGATGACATGGTCGATGAGGAATAAAGTAGGGGAAGATAGGGTAGAAGAACTGTATAGAATACAATTAAAACCCTAATTTATTTTTCCCAATTGTTGCATTTTGTGACCTCTTTTATTTTATTATTTTTTAGATCTCAAATAAAAAACCCACAATATAAATATTGTGTATAAAAATACCAAGAAAAATACAAAATTGATTTTACCGAAAAATAATGTACAATGAGCCCGGGACACACTAAATAAAAAGCTAAATTAAAAACTTTGTAGACATGTATCTTCTCCATACTGTATCAAAATTGACCAAACTCATCTTTAGTTGTATATAAAATTTAATAAGATATTTAATGAGGCAATTTCGTTCAATTTGAAGTTAAGATGCAAAAATTAAGTTTGGGCCCTCATTATGTAGTATACATGTATATTATATTCACTATATTTATTCTTTATAATTTTCAATTTCTTATATTTTTATAAAATTGAAATATTATTTAAAACATATATCCATAATTAAAATAAAAATAAAATCATAAAAAATAATTAAAATAATCCAATTACTTTAATACATGGATGAAATATACTTATATACACCTATAAAGAATATATATATAATTAAGTATAAACATGTCATAAAAATACAACAAAATACCTAAATATGTAATTAAATAAAAAAATATGTATATATTAATATATGTAATACAAATTTAAAAGGGATTTTTACCTAGCAGACCCTATAAACGTTTTAAAATGCCTCTACGACCTTTTGCACAACGTAATTACCCCATCGATCCTCTAAATTACCCACAAGAACCCCCAAGGGCTTAAAACATATTACCCGGAGGGTTCATGTGGTAAGAGTTGGCAAGTTTACGGGGTCGAGGAGGGAATTAGGTTGTTTCAAAGGTCGTGGAGGTGATTGGCAAAGTTTATAGGGTTTGCCGGGTAAAAATCCCAATTTAAAATTAAATACCCAGTATACAGGTATATTTACCTATATTATACAAGTAAAAATAACTTGTCATAAATTACCTCAAAAAATAAAAATAGAAATTAAATACCACATAAAATTAGGAACATTTTTATTTTATAATAAAAATTAATTAATTCATTTTATATTTTAATTGAATTTACAAGATATTTCGTATTCCCTATTTTCTGGTCGGACCACGTAGACCAACCAGAGCCCTTCGTGAGTTGACCTAGGTCAACTACACGACCCTTCTCCAGTCGACATGTCAGACTCGTGGGCGGGCTATTTTCTCCTCATTTCCATGCCAGATCCATGCACACCCTCTCCCTCAAGCTCCACCCATCATGTAGCCTCCATGTCCATCCCCTGTGCCAACCCATCTTCTTCCGCCAACCCATCTTCTTCCACCAACCCCTCGCCATTTCACGCAACTCCTCCTCGAAGTCAACCGTCACCATCCTATAAAACTACCCCATCTCTACCTTTTTGAGATTTGATCCCTCTTCCAGAGCTTTTAGACCCTCAGATCGCCTTCTTGGCTTTGATGCTGGTGACAGGAGTCGTGAGCTAGCAATTTTCAGTAAGGAGAAGCCTCGTCGGAGATGATCCACTCCACCGTTGGAGCACCTCCGACCGATTCTGCCTCCTAGGTCTATGACCTGGTCGAGGGCATTTCCTTTCACATTTTAGATAAATTGTAGTTCCTATTTCAACTCCTACATTTAGTTTTAACTTTAATCGCTTAGATTAGGTGTAATTAGTAAGTCCTAATTTGACCTGGAACTTGAGATTGATGCGAAATCCGTCGGTTATCAACTATATCCTCGCTCTATTTCTGCTCCACATCATTCCTCTTTGCGTTCTCCATGATTTTCCCCATCCATCCAACCCAGATCCATCGTGGATTTGGGAACTCGAGCTTCCTACTCAACGATCACTGAAACTCTTCGCCCTCCGCCCATTTCACTACATCTAGTTTCATCCAATGATCGAGGATCATCCCTTGAGTCGAGGGAACTTTTGGTGCAGGGTACATGCCTTGGAGACCCCTCTAGAGCTATGAATCGGATCTGGAACATCTCCATGTCATATGGAATAGAAGGATCCCTAGATCTTTGTCTGCACCACCTCGGATTCATCGAAGTAGCCTAGTACCTACGGAGGAGCCCCAACAATGTGAAGAGTCGTCAGGTCAAACAAACACTACCAGGGGATGAAGAATCATCAGATCAAAGCTTGAATTGATGAAGTTCTTGAGTGTTCTTGCAAACCACACATATGTCATTGGATCTAGCTAGTGTGGCGGATCTAATCACAACCGTGCAATTAATTCGAATCGGTCTAGCTAGTGTGCCAGATCTAATCAAAACCGTGCAATTAATTCGAATCGATGACGTTCCCCATCCATCCAATCCTCCACGTGTCGTGAAGATAACAGTCGGATTCATCGGGTTTTAATGGGGGGAAATTTCATATAATCCCTCTGCCTTTTTCTATTTTGTAATTATTTTATTACATGTAAAATTAAGTAGAAAAACTTCAACAAAGCCCTTGAATATTTTGTAATTTACAAGTAGGTCCCTTGCCAGCGTAGCTAACGTGGCTCCCCACGTGAGTTGGGAAATTTATGCTTATAGCCCTTCAGATTTGTAATTTTCACTTTAGTATTAAAAAAATCAAGTTGTGGTACAAAAGTTTTGGTCTTTTTCCCATACCTCCTGCCTTTGTTCTGTTTCATAAATGCCCCTGCCAACTTGATTGAAATTTATTTTTGCATTTCCATTTTCTATAAATAGCAGTCGTGCTCCAAAAATCATGAAAAATAGGGATAAATGCCTGATGACATGCTTATTCATGCCACCTATTTATATTTATTAAAAATAAAAAAGAGCATGTTTAGTTCCTGACTGCCGCAAAAATACAAAAAATTACAAAACCTTAATTAAAATTCCAAAAAAATATCTACATTTTATTATTGTAGTTTATCACAACAGACCAAAAATCACAAAAAATCAAAAGAAAACCCTAAAAATTATAAATCCTTGTTAACCCTGAATAAATTGTAAAATATTTTCAAAACCTCCCAAAAATTAGTTGTATGCCCTATATTTTTATGTACTCTATTTACTACATATAAAAATTAGTTTTGAGAAATTTTGAACCTATTTAGTATTTTTAAATCTCAAAACAATTCGAACTAGTTATTAAGTCCTTGATTTTGTATATTTTGAACTTTTAAAATAACTAAAAATTAGCAAAAATACATAAAAATCACAAAAATAGAAGAAAATATAAGAAATACAAAAAGTTTATTTATTATCTTTTGACTCTTTATAGCTATATTTATAAATATATTACCCTACATTGCATTATATACTTATATATAAAGATATATAGTTTATATTATTAATTAATATAAATCTAATAAATATATTTTGAAACCCTTAAAAAATAAAAAGAAAAATTCTTGTTGGTATTTTTATTTTTGTATATTTATTATATATATGATATTATATATTACCTACATTATATATATTACATTGTAGACATATATAGTGATATATATACCTTTATTATATATTAAAAAGAAAAGGAAATAAAAAATCAGAAAATAAAAGAAAATAGAAATTTTTAAATTAAAAAATAAATATAAAAAATAAAAAACTATAAAAAAACCCCCACGAAAACATCATCTGAGTAAATATTGCGCGCACACACACACACATATTATTTATAAATAATAATCCCTGCTACACCGACTTGTTCCCTTAGTTCGACACCCTACTCTACTTGCCACTATAAACATTTAATTGTAGGATTATAATAAATTTTGATCCAAAATATCTAATTTGATTACTTTATTTATTTATTATGGGGTAATTGTTGAATTTAGTTGTAGCTCGCCTGGTGAGCGCACACGACCTCCTCTATGGTTTAGGCTATTTCCACTATCATAGATATTTTGTTGTTTGTGGATGGTTATGGTAGAAATTCTCGGGTCTATTTAATAAAGTAATTTTCGGATATTAACAAAAAAATCAAATTCTTCTTTCAATTTATTAAAACATCATTTTTTACTTATATGTAAACTATCAAGATTGACAATATTCTTGAGTTCACTCAACATGACTTGGTATATTTATTCTCCACTCAGGGGGCTCGTAACAAACCTCAAGTTCCTTATCGTTCCATAATTGTCCGTTACTTGCAGGATGATGTGCCCTTTTCAAGTGTCCCTGCCACTGTTACTCTCGATGCTCCATCAGACCTTCCAATAGAACCACGGAGAACAAAGAAGCAATGTACTATACATCCCTTGTCACATTTTTCTTCCATTGATACTCTATTCAGTTGTGGCATGTAATTTACAAATGCTCTTATGGCTTTTGCTACTCCTAGTTATCATCATAGTGCACTTCAGGACCATGGTTTAAAAGAGGCCATCGATGAGGAGATGGATGTGCTTACTTCAAGGGACGTGTGGGATCTTGTGCCGTGTCCTCCTAGCATCAGGCTAGTTGCATGAGATGGATTTTTATGACCAAACAGTCTCATGATGGCTCCATTGACATATTAAAGACCAGAATCATGGCAAAAGATTTTATGTGGTTCTATGGTGTGGATTACTTTGAGACATTCTCTCTTGTGGCTAGAATGGGGTCAATCTGCACTATTCTCTCCACTGCTGCCAATAGGAATTAGCTCATATTCCAACTTGAAGTGAAAATTTCTTTTCTTTATATTAACCTCGAGGAGGTGTACATGATTCAACCACCGGGTTACTCCATCGAGGAGAGCATGTATACTGACTTCATAAGGCCATTATGACCTAAAGCAAAGTACACGAGATTGGGTTTGTGGAATTACCTCCGAAATCCATTCACTTGACTACCATACGACTTCTAGCATCATGATACTGGCCCTTTATGTCGATGACAAGGTGATTATTGATGATAATGATAAACCAGGTATTCTAGAGACCAAAGCCTTCCTCCATAAGGTGTTTGTCATAAAGGAACTTTTTCAGCTCAGAATCGTCCTTGGCATTGAGGTGATATGTATTGCAGAGGGACTACACGTATCATAGCAGAAATATTACCTTGACATTCTTACATAGGTTGGCTTTCTTGAATGCAAACAATCATTCATCCCAACATAATTTAAAAAACCTGCTACACCTAGTGCTGAGTTTGAGGATACTGCATGATATAGAAGTCTAGTGGGATTACTTGGCTAGTCTCCTTGCTACTGGATCTTGGACTTCCTGCTACTACTCCCATTCCTATATACTTAACTACAATTATGTTGCATATATTACCACCAATCTCATATTCCATTGAGCGGATTAAGTGCATTGAAGTTGATTACCATTTCATTCAAGATGCAGTACGATCACTACTCTGCATATCTCCATGGAATAATTGATAGATATGCTCCAACTTGAAGGGGAGTATTGAAGTTATCTAGTTATTTTTTTGTGTTGAGTCATGTAACCCCTTAGGATCTCTTATGTATCTATCTCCAACCGGGCTCTAGGATTTCACGCTATATAAGAAACTCCATATCCCATGAATAATAATTCCATTCATTCTCTACTATTCTCAACATTTAGTATCTATTTTAAGTTCAATGCATGTACAATGATATTTTATTTATAGGAAATTCATGTTAATTAATTAAATTTGGAAATTTGGAATCTTTGTTTATTTTGACAACCTTTAAATTATGGAAAAATTGAGCCTATTTATATTGTATCTTCTTAATTTTAATTAATTAGTGATTCTCTTATTGCTTTAATTTAAGAACCTCACTTGATATTTTTCCCAACTAAAATACATGGCATGATTCATATTATCATGCACACAAAATAATTATATATGCAAAATATTGTTGTTTGCTATTTATTAAAATTTAAAAACCTTAAAAAAATATTTTTATATTAAACTAAATACATAAAAAATTGCAAATCAACATAGAAAACTCGCTAAAACCACTGAGTTTGTGTCTAGCATTAATTTATCATCGTGCCAAAAATCTTTTGAAGATATTGCATGTAGCATCTTAAAACCCCAAAAACCAAGAATATCTTGCATATTCTACATAAAATTTGGAAAATTTTTAATAAATATCACAAAAATGTTTTTTATGTAGGGTACTCTATTTATAAAAAGACGCCTACTTTCAAAAAAACTCCTTTTGGTATTTTCTGCATATTTGAAAACATATTTTCTATGCCCAAATCATATATCTTGTAAATAAATTTTATTAATTACATGTAAGGGATTTAAAATGGATAAAAATCTTTTAGAATAATATTTACTATTATAAGATCAAAAATATTTTTGTGCCAATTTTCTAATGTCTTAAAAGATATGGAATTGACTTTGATTGTCTCGTTATATATGAAACCTGGCTTTCCAATTCACATATTCAAGTTTATTTTCTTTTTTGTTTTCATTTAAAGTTTAAAAATAATATAAATATCCTGAAGACCTTCTTACTTGCTTTATTCATGTATGCTTCTCTTTGCTTTATAATTGCCTCCTTAAAGTCGACCTTGAGGTTTGCCAAGTCAAATAAACAATACACTACATAGCATTAACTCATTGTATGTATGCAGCTTTCGATATCACTCTTCTATCGATATTATACTTAGATACTCATATTAAATATGTGTAAAAGTGATCATAAGTCGTCAAATCTAGCCAATTGATATGCCGGAGTCTTATGATTCAGTGACGACTTGTAATCTCCATTGGCCTTAATTTCATATGAGAAGCCATTATGATTCACAGAATACTTATGTCGTTGTGCTACCTAAGTTCACTCTAAGCATCTACATATTAGAATACTAAATGCTATGCATATCTTATACTCATAGGAACTATAACTATGGTACCATTTGTAATAGACCCCAATTATGCAGTTGGATGAAACATACATGAACTTAATAACACATCCAATATGTTATTAGTACTTGCAAAATAATCAATGAACATTCATAAAAATAAAAACTCTCTCGTAAAACTAATAATAACTATATATAAATAAGAGTTCCATTCTATAACTCTAATAAGAGTAAACTAACAAATAAACATATAAGTAATGCAATACATCTCCTTCGTTCCAGTGGGCATATAAATATCCTCAAAACTCAAAACTCCAACCATTAATTTATACCAATATGAAAATATGATGAGTTTGAAGCATGTCCTTATACTCATATGTAAATAAAAAAAATCTTATTTACGAACCTACCGCTCAATATGTGTCAGGGCCATGGATGAATGTTTTAATCAACTTTCAAACTCTTGCATTGCATGTAACTGACTTGTTGTGGTAATCATTGTTACATGCCCAGTTGTTCCCATGCATGTTCTTTTTCGTCTTTCCCTAACATGTCTTATATTAATTTCCTGCGTGAATGAGGGTATAAATACTCACATACATACATACATACATACATATATATATGCATGTAGAAAATGTACATAAGCAATGTTACTTATTCATTAAAGTCTAATTTCATGATATTTATGATATTTAAGCGGTTAATTTATCCTTCAAACCCTTTTTATGTTAATGAGTTATTGTTACTTGATATGATTTATTTTTTTAAAGCAGCCTTGCATGTTATTATACATTTTTTAACTATATGCACTTATAATTCATGGAATGTTATGATAATGTAACTACACTTGTAGAGACCTTTTGTCTCTACATTTCTTTGAATCGTACGCCATCGAATGGTATTTCCTTTTTGGGATAATGGGACTCTTTTGAGTCAACCACATGACTCTTCTTTAGTTTGTACCTTAAATCCTTGTTAACTCTTTTATAAATTATAGAGATAGCTCACTTTATTTCCAATCATTAATGATATAAGGATTATGTATCAAAAAATCAACATATGTAGACTTATTGTCATCTACGATCTGAATGATCTTTAGGGGCATTGAATCTTTAGCTATAAGGGTGCTGATAGTCATGCAGCATTTGACGAATGTTGCGGCATCCTTAAATAATGTAGGCCACCAGAGGTCACACTACAATATCTTCATTGTCGTTCTATCTCTAGAATGGTGTCCACCAGATTCAAGCGAGTGACAATGCTAGAGGGCACTGTGTTTCTCCTCCTGGGGCTTCGCCAAATACAATCCGCTCCTTCCCTAAATAAGAGAATATCTTCCCATTGGTAGAAATGGATTGTTGACAAGAATTTGTCCTTCCGAATCTTTATCCATTCATATGGAACTACGCTTGAGACGAGGTAGTTGACAATATCAACGTACCGTGGAGTGAATCCACAACATAATCTACTCGTCAAGGAAGGTGTCTGTGATGGATGCACTGCTCAGTAGTCTCTTGTTGCTCAATTCTGAAGATGTGGTCTGGTACCACATTTTGAACTCCAAGCTTGTCATTGATTTCCAAATCAAACTCCTGGAAGAGAAGGATCCATCTGATCAGTCTAGGCTTGGCATCCTTCTTATGTTGTAAGTACCGAATAGCAGAGTGGTATGTGTAGATCGTGACTTTTGATACAAGTAGATAGGATCTGAACTTCTCAAGGGCGAATACTACAACCAACAATTCTTTCTCTATCCAGTGTAATTTCTCTGATCTCCATCTAATGTTTTGCTGGCATAATGAATGGCATAGGGCGTCTTGTCTTTCCTCTATCCTAGAACAGCCCCAACTGCAAAATCTGATGCATCTGTCATGGTCTCGAAATGAAGAGACCAATCGGGTGGTTGTAGAACTGGAGCTTGAGTGATTAGCTCCTTCAACTGGTAAAATGAAAGAAGGACATGCTCATCAATAGTGAACTCAGTCTCCTTGCACAACAATTCTGTAAGAGGTCGGGCGATGCAGCTAAATCACGGATGAATCTTCTGTAGAATCCCACATGCCCCAGAAATCACCTCACATTCTTGACTGTCTGAGGTGGTTCAATATTGGCACTCACATCCACCTTTGTCGGGTCGACTTCCATTCCACGTTTGGAAAAGACGTGACCCAGCACAATCCCCTCTATGACCATGAAGTGGCTCTTTTCCCATGATAATACCATATTGACTTCACGACATTTCTGAAGTACTCTGTCCAGGTACTCAAGACAAGAATCTAAGTTGTCACCATAGATCGAGAAGTTGTCCATGAACACCTCGAGAAAATTGCCTACCATCTCAGCGAAGACTGCAAGCATGCATCTCTGGAATATCGTTGGTGTGTTGCACAGTCCAAAGGGCATTCTCCTGAAAGCATAGGTTCTGAACGAGCAAGTGAAGGTCATTTTCTCCTTATGTTTAGGGCCGATTGCAACTTGGTTATACCCGGAGTAACCATCTAGAAAGCAAAAGAACTCCTTGTCAGCCAGTCTTTCCAAAACTTGATTAATGAATGGCAAGGGGAAGTGGTCCTTTTAGTTGTTGCATTTAGGAGGCAATAGTCAACACATACACGCCAGGATGTCGATACTCGAGTAGATATCTCCTTTCCTCTATCATTTGTAACCACAATAATCCTTGATTTCTTCAGAACTACATGCAGTGGGCTCACCCATTTGGAGTTAGAGATAGGATAAATGAAGCATGCATCACACTATTTCGTGATTTCCTTCATGACGACGTCCCTCATATTTGAGTTCAGTCTTCTTTGAAACTCGCGGGATGGCTTGGCATCTTCTTTTAATTAGATGTGATGTAAGCACAGAGCAGGATTTATCCCGCAGAGATCTGAAACATGCCAACCAAGTGCCTTGTAGTTCTTCTCTAGAATCTTGAGAAGTCGAGATTCTTGCTCCGGGGTCAGCTTGCTGTTGATGATGACCAGATACATGTTTTCTATACCCACAAGGAAAGCATACTTGAGGCCTGCCAGACGTGGCTTTAGTTTAGATTCTAATCTAGCCTGCTTCTCGGTTACTTCGGAGATTGTTCTTGTTGGAGGATGATCTACCTAATCTTTGGAAGTAGTGATAACCTCAGTGACTTGTTGATCTTCTAAAGATGTGTGAACAGATATGCAATAAACTCATTTGTGTTCGTGCTAGAGTTAATCACCTGAATCAAAAAGATGCATCAGCAAATTGGATTTTGTCTCCCAAATGTCGTCGGATCTTGCATCGACTATGCTTTCCAGGTCCTCCTCAAGAGAGAGGATTTTCTGTATCCATGGGCCATTCAAAGAGAGCGGTGTGTCTCTGATCTCTACAATGAAGTCATAGTCTGCTTCAGGCGGTGTTGCACGACCTTCATCAGTTACAACTTTAGGGTCGCTGATCATGTCTATTGTAATTTTGTTATTGTTCGAGCTGAACATGATCTTCCTAGGCCCATAATCAAGAACAGCCTCTGAAGTGTGTCGGAATGGCTGGACTAAGATAATAGGAGTCTGGAGTAAGGGTGCGGGGTAGTCCAAATCAAGGACTACAAAACCAACTGGAAATTGCATGTCCCGCACCTTCACCACAACGTCTTCCAAAAGACCTCGGGGTCGCTTAATGGATCAATCAACAAACCGCAGGATAATTCGTGTCTGCTTGAGAGGCCCTAGCATGAATTCATGCAATGATGAAGAGGGCAGGAGGTTGATGGAAGAACCACTGTCAAGCAAGGTTTGCTCGAAGACTTGATCAAAAATCTCGCAACTGATCAAAGGTGCTCCTCTGTCTTGCTTCTTTTGTGGGAGATTGTTGATGGCTGCAATGGTGGCCATGGTGAGAACATACTTCTCTACTTGTTTGCGTCTGTTGTTACGTGTTAGTCGACGCTTGTTTGTAAATGCCTCCTTCAAACCTTTCTTTACAGCGGGCATGTATTCCATGGCCTTCATTAATGGAATCTCAACAGTCATACTATTAAGAATATCCACAACTCTGGGATCAGATAATGCAATTTTTCTTTTAGCAATTTTTTAATATTTTGTATTACTTCAGGAAAAGGAATATTCACAGTACTGAAATCAAAAATAGAGTTATTATTTATAACAAAATCATTGTCCACAATATTCTGTACATCTGGCTCACAAAAAGGATACAAGCTGGAGGCGAAGATGCTAGTGCTGGTGGACAAGCAAAAAGTGCGGCTTCCACTCCATCAGATGGCGTAGGATCAGTTGTTGTTGGCAGCTCCTCTGTGGCTGGCTCAGCTTCACTTCGGTTGTGAACATCTTTTTGATTTTTTTTGAATTTTTTGGTTTTTTTGGTGTTTTTGCTGATGGTGGTGGAGATGAATGGCAACTGGCATGGCTCCTCCTCCTTCTTCTTCTTCCTCACCTATCCTTGTAGCTGGCGTGGTTGATGTAGAAGATGACAATTCACCTGTCAAAGCTTTATTCTTCCCGTGGCATGTGGTAGACGGAGGCAAAGTCATATTGCTCCTGAGAGTAGCAACATTAGATAAAGCAATATTACAATCATCTGACTCTACAGGAACAGACTGGACATCACATTCTACCTGCTCTTTATGTTTAAAGCTATTGGGATTTGCTTCAACCTGTGCTAGAATGGGAGTTTCGGTGGCGGTCAGGTCGTCTAGATTCTTCGTCATATATTTTAGGCCTTTTACAAGTTGTACCAAGCAATCCAGGGTAGGGTTCACAAGACTTGCCTCAGAAGTCTCAGTGTGCAGACCACACTATGGTTCATTGTTGTGGGGTTGAGGCTGAGACTATTGATGGGGCTGAGGACGTGGAGGAAGCTGATGTTACTGATATGAGTGAGGAGGGTACTGATGAGATGGTGCAGCTGTGTATTGGTGATACGGTTGTGACTGGTGGAGCTGCGACTGTGCATACTGTTGATTTTGCCTCCATTGGTGTTAATACTGCAGAGGCTGGTGGTACTGAGTTGGAGATTGAGAGGACTATTGATAATGACCACCCTGAGGTTGGTGGTAAGACTTGTTGGCTGGTGGCTGGCCATGTGGGTGTCCAGTAGGACGTGCTAGTTGTGCAATATTGGTCCATACACCGTTAACTTCCTGAATCAATGGTGGTGGTGGGAATTGCTGGATCGGAAGGTGGAAGGAAGTCTGGCTGGTAGACTACCATCTGCTGTTGCGATGGGCCCTGATCGGGTACCTGTACATAGTATATGTGCTAGACTACCAGTGGCTGCTGACTCGGCTGAGGTTGTTGTGGCGGTGATGGCTTGTCCTTCTTCTCAGCAAAAGTCTCTGTAGATGGTGTCGTCGACTAGACAGAACTGATGGTGCTCACCAACAGCTCCAACTGCTTGGTGATCAGATCCAACTTCTCTAAATGTTGCATCCTCTTTTCGATCACAAAGAGATTCTCGAGATTCTGTGACCTCTTCTCAATGATGTCAACCTTTGAGAGATGACCCTCGATGATGCTGAGGTTGGAGCTCTCATCTCTCCCCACCTCACGATACGCTGCCATGTGTACTTACTTCTAGAGGATATGTGGTTACTTCTGATACGCAAGGGATGAAGAGAGGGTGTCCTCTCCTTTGGTCATTTCTTCAAAAATTTGACAGACTACATCTTCATCCTTGTTAAAATGAGACCCCCCACAGGCTGCGCTGACGAGCCTTTGGCTCTCTACATTCAATCCCCCGAAAAAGTGATGGACTAGACTGGTCCTCGGTATCCCATGATGAGGGCACTTCTATTGCAGGTCCATGAATCATTCCCAGGCTTCATGGACGGTTTCGTGATAACCATGGGAGAAGTTACTGATCCTGGCTCGCATCTAGTTGAGCCGACCGACATGATAGAATTTATGCAGAAAGGCGAATTTCAGTTCCTCCCATGTTGTCATAACCTTTCCCAAATGATTGACCAGGTATAGGGCCTTGTCCTGGACACTGAAGGGGAATACCATCATCTTCATTACGTCCAAGGGAACATTGAAGGATATGGAATAATCCTCAAGCACATCACGAAAGCATGAGGATTGTATCATATACGATCGAGAGCGACTAGTCGCACTAGTTACTCGATGAAGTAGAATTTAAAAAAAAATTCATGCGATAAAACCACATGATCCAGGACGCTTCTCGAATCATTTCAACTAACCACATAATAGATAAATGAATACCTCTTGTAGCTTGTTTGTGATCTAGCCTTTAAGAGAAGAGACCTCCTATCTCAAGTCCGATCTGTCGGAGGAGACGCTTGCGAGCGCGGGGATGAATCGTGTGCTTCTCGCAATCCAAGATGTTGATCCAAGCAAAGAACTTCTGATCTCATCACACGAGATCGTATATATTCTTCGCGAGCGAAGCGCACCAAGGAAGACAGAGAACCAAGAGCAGTCGTGGCGATAGCACAATAGCGATGCGACAACAGCGGTGTCTTCCCTCTAGGGTATGGGTGGACGGCCATCCAAAGAGAGAGAGAGAGAGGGCATGAGAATGAAGAGAGAGAGAGAGAGCTTGATGTTCTTGTTGTAACCAAGAAGAGCAAGGGGTGCCTCTTCTTATATAGGGTTTTGGGATCCGTGGATCACAATCCATGGACTACACAAAATCAGTGGATGAGATTGATTTGTTCTTCTTTCAATGGTCAATATTTTGTTATAAAATTACAACAGCAATTAATTTAATTTAATTTAATTTAATATATATTGATAAATCGATATAATTTAATCCTAAAAGTAAATCAATCAGGCTTGGAGATAAGGGAAAGGAGATTGCCTCCTTCTATAATGGTGGAGTGGACGGTCACCTTTTCCTAATAGGAATTGGTGACCATCCCCCTCTCCTATTAGGAAGGGGACAATTCCCATGTAATCTTTTTAGATTACATTGTTCCATGTATCTCTAAATTTACAACAATTATTATTGCAAATTTTTCTAGAAAATAACTCATAATTATTTTGTGAATATTGCAATCTTGCCATTGGAAATTTGTGAATCATTTTCACAATCCAAAATAAAATGTGATTTACATTTTCAATTAATTATCCAATGCGAATCCAATTCACATCAATAATTAATCAACAAATATAAATCATAATAAGCTCTCTCTAATACATTATAAATCACATTTATAATATATTTTGAATAATTTGGATATTGCTATCCACATTATTCTTATCAATAATAATTAAATCACATTTATATTATATTGGATCATCATTCTCATGCATCCCAATAATGTGAATCAAATTCACGTTGTTCATGATAATCAAATCACATTTAACTATCCATTTCTCAATGCTTAGATATATTTCAATTATGGAATTATTCTTTAAACCTTTCAAGAATAATGTGCTTTCTCTGCAGATACTTGAAGATAAGGACAGGGCGATTGTACGTTCCACGGATAGTGACTTTGGATATTGAGATCATATCTCAAATCAATATCTCATGGACCTCTCATAGATGCTTGATTAAATCAAGGCCGTAATTTAATCTTCTCATTACATATGAATCTCATTCAGATCATTGTCCAACACTTGAACCAAGATCATGTTACTTCTCTACTGAGAGGAGTCACTAAAATCCAGACATGTTTCATCACTCCCTCAGAATGGAAGTGCCATGGTTATACAATCATTTATGAAAACATCACCCTCAGGTATTCCTAATACATGTACATCATCATACTAGAAGGCCTATGATAAAACACGAAGATATAGATCAATTTTACAATGTCATCTTCAGGGTTTTATCATCAAGTTTCTCAATCTTGGTCATTGGAAATTGATATCAATCATATGTTTTTCTAAAGCATATATTATACCTACAAATTCTTGTCATGCTTCCAAAGCACAATGACCATACATGGAATTTGGTCGGTCCCAAAACCTAATGAGTGAGCTCATGTCTTCCAGTTCACAAGTGAACCAGTATGATCCCTTTGAGAGATCGTGTTGCTCATATGCCCTCACATGCACACTAGCTCATTGATATATAGATCTTGATTAAGTCATCAACATATTGGTCTGCCAAATATACATACTTAGACATATAGTAACACATCTGTCTCTGATCAGAGGATGCATGCGTATATCATGATAGTTTACGACATAGGACTTTTGGTTGTCTCGATCTCGTTAAATCAACTCTTTGACCTAACTAATCTGACACCTCTGAATCTCTATTCCCGTGCAAAGGACCTGCATCAAGAGGTTGATCAGATATCGGCCTAATGAGAAAGGATTGGCATCTCCTACTCAGGCTGGAGATCATCTCTTAACAATCTTTTGTCGGTGCTTGATGAGCCCTCAATCTAACTCCTTAGATATTCATCCAAGCACCAGCCTCTATGATTCAGTTATTGAATCAACGGTTGTATGATCATTAATATAGCCATGGTACATAACCCTAATTGTACAGAGGGACATTTAATCTCAGAAAGGGGGTGAAAAAAAACCATTACTTTTATTGATAAACCAAACATTACAATAATATTTATTGTAGGAATGGTTCGCCTCGATCTCACATGGCTAACAATCTCCCACTAGCCCTCAAAACCATTCATGTACAATCCTTAAATCCATACTCATTACATGCTATTCGAAAACCTTCTGTGTCAAAGGTTTGGTTAGAGGATCAGCAACGTTGTCGGCAGAGGCCCTTGGTGATTATGATATCACCACACTTTTGAATCTCCCGAATGATGTGGTATTTCCTTTCCACATGATTGCTCTTTTGATGCCATCTGGGTTCCTTCGCCTGGAAAATGGTTATCATGTTATCGCACAGTAATGGGATGGGAGTATCAGAGGAAACTACTCCATGTTCCATGATGAACTTGCGCAACGATACCGCTTCCTTTGCAGCATCTGATGCGGCAATATATTCATCTTACGTTGTCGAATCTGTTGTAGTGTCCTGCTTCTTGCTTCTCCAGCTCACAGCACTACCATTCAATAGGAACACAAACCCTGATGTCGACTTTCGATCATCAATATCCGACTGGAAATCTGAATCTGTATATCCTAAGACTTGGAGATCACCATCTCCATAGATCAAGATGTAATCTTGCATCCGTCTTAGATACTTGAAAATGTTCTTCACTGCATTCCAATGTTTTTCTCCATAGAAGGATTGGTAACGACTTACCACTCCCACTGCATGGCAGATATCTGGCCTAGTACACATCATGGCATACATTAAGCTTCCTACAGTTGATGCATATGGTCATCCAACCATGGCTTTCTTTTCCTCAACACTTAGAGGAGCCATCCCTTTAGACAGGTGTATACCATGTCTTAAGGGGAGGAAACCTTTCTTGGAACTCTCCATACGGAAATGCTCAAGAATTTTCTTAATGTACTCATGTTGTGATAATCCCAATATCCTCTTTTCTCAGTTTCTATACAACTTCAGACCCAAGATGCAGGATGCTTCTCCAAGATCTTTCATCTCGAAGGTGTGGGATATCCAAATCTTAACACTGGTCATCATCCCTGTATCATTCCCAATGATAAGGATGCCATCTATGTAAAGCACGATGTATACAATGGCACTCCCACTAAGCTTCTTGTACACACAAGGTTCATGAGGATTCTGCACAAAATCATAACTCTTTATGGTTTCGTCAAGCCTGATGTTTCAGCTACGAGAAGATTGTTTGAGCCCATAGATGGATTTCTTCAGCTTGCATACTTTACCTTCCTCAATTATGAATCCATGAGGCTGCTCCATATAGAGATCCTCCTTGAGGTATCCATTGAGGAAAGTTGTTTTGACATCCATCTATCAGATGTCATAGTCAAGAGATGCAGCTATAGCCAGTAGTGTCCTGATGGACTTAAGCATAGCCACGGGAGAGAACATCTCATCATAGTCGATGCCTTCTCTCTATGTGTAGCATTTGGCTACGAGTCGTTGATGAATCTGTGATTCATCACTCTAAAAATCGAAAATAGAGCTTTGTTCCCGAGTAAATAGTAGCATATTTTCCCTTATTTTGTATAATTAGCATTCATGCATGCAAGCATAATATCTGCATTTTAGCATTCATATTTGCATTAAATAAGAAGCCAAATTCACTTGTAAATATTGACCTGTATATTAGCTAAAATACCTTATTTTTATATATTTTATACTAATTCCGAATTCAATAAAACCAACTCTATAGTGTATATATTACTAACACTAATTAAAGAAAAATATCTCAAAAATACTAACTTGTAAAATTGACCAATAAAACCCCAATCCAAGTTTGAAACCATGAACCTTAAAATGTGCATATCTCTCTCATATAAACTCCGAATTAGGTCTACTCACTTTTAAAGTAATATACATTAAAAGACTTTCAAAACAGGACCAATTTATTAAAATCGGAGCTCGTATGCAAAACTTGGGTTTTGGGCCCCTTTTGTATATTGTACATATTGATCGTTTTGCCCCTGTATTTTACCATTTTATTTTCCTAATTACTAAAAATCCAAAAAAATTAGGTTAAGTAGTAAATATTATTTTTATATTTTTCTCTATTTTTATTTTGATTTTTCTCTTATTGAAAAATGACAAAAAATGACAAAAGATAAAATGCGGTATTTTATATCTATAAGGTACCACCCAAAAATACATTTTGTACAGATGATTTCATATGATTTTCGACCCTTCACGAAAGTTGTAGATCTCGTCGAGTCGAGCAACTTTCATGTTGATCACTTTTTGATTTAATCCTTTTTGTTATTTCTTTTTTATTTTTCTTTACATTTAATTTTTGACTTTTCTAGGAGCGACATGTGGCAGCTCCTGGAGCCTCCACATGTCACCCCAATTTTTTTATTTTCGGATTTATTTTTTATAATTTTTGAATTTTATTATTTTAATTATTATTATTTTAATTATTGTTATTTTTAGTAGCCTACTTATTTTACTTATATTATATATTATTTTTTCCCTTTTACTCCTTCCTTTCTTCTTCCCCACTCCAAGTCATCACTCCCTCCACCATCCCTCCATCTTCTCCACCTCTTTTCTAACTTCCCCCTCCTCTTTATATTCTCATCCCCTCCTCCATTGTTCTCCATCCGTCATTTCTTCGATTGAGAGGGAGAGACCACCAACCCCCGAGTGTTGTCGGTGACAGCGTCAATATTTTTCGGTCGAGCAATGACGGTTTCAAAGGCGAGATCCACGAGGACTCCTCCTTGTGTCGTTGTGCATCACTTCAGGTCACAACCGAGATTCTTCGATTTTTCGTCGAATCGAATCGAGGCCATGACGTAAGTCGCGCACCGCGGCTCATTTTCGACGAACCACAGGTAAGTGTACTCTATCTTTTCTTGTCCATTTTTTTATCTAACAATTTTCCTTCCTTGTTTTATCATCATCACAAACAAAAATCACTCCATTTTTTATCCCATCACCACACCACATCTTTCTCCATTACATTTCCCATTTCTTGTTTACAAAGAAAATCATATAAAAAATTTTGCAAAAGAAAATACAAAAAAAAATTGCAAGTCCAGCACGAGGCCCCGAAGCCGCCCTCTAGCGGTTGCCGCCTCCTTGACCGCACTCCGCCTTCCACCTGTGCGGCCTGCCGCCGCCTCCCCCCTGCGAGCAGGACCACCTGCCCCGACTACGCCTTCGGGCCATCCCTGTAGTCGTCCGCGGTGCACAGCAGATGCGCCACCGCGCGCCGCCTCCGTGTCGTTCGCCCAGCAGCGGTTGGGTGCCGCCCTCGTTGCCACCCCGCGTGCAGATCTCCCCACAGTCGCGCGCACACCGCCGAACCTCCGCGCTCCAGGCCGCCAGCACCCCGCACCTCCGTTCTCCCCGCGCCGACCCCTCGGTCGCGCCGCCAAGCACGCCGCCGTGCGCGCGCACCGGCGGCCCGCCGCCTTCGAGCCACCAGCCTGACCTCCAATGCCGATAACCTCCGTCGAGCCACCTCACGCGCACCGCCCAGCCCAATGTCCTCGCAGTGTTGCTCCGCCCCGTGCGCGTCGATGCCGAAGTCGCCCGTCGTGCCGCCATCTGCCCACGCGCGTCGCCCCTCCGCCCGCGCGTGGCCGCCACCATAGCCGCAAGCCCTTGTGCCCTAGCGACTAAAGAAGGTCCTCTTCTTTGATTTTTACATTTGTGAAATTTGCATTTGCACCTTCTCAAGTTTTAGGAATTGCAAAAGTGCCCTTAGGCACAGTTTGAGAATACTTGTTTCATTTATGTATTGCATTGACATCCCTAACTTTGAGTATTTATTTGGATAGTTATCTTGCATCATTTATTTTAATGAAATATAGCATTTTGATGAGCATCTAATTCCCTATCTTGTGACTATTTATTTACATTTTTGTGAGCATCAGATTATTTATTAAAAATCAGATACTAAAATTGAGTGATCTTTTGCCCATTTATGCTCTAAAATTCGCGCATAGTGATTTATTGCTCCAAAAATTGTGAAAAAATTGTGAATGATGTATTTAAGTGTTATTTAATTATTGTCCGAATTTCACCTAATTAGGAGTTGTTTTGTGCATAAAATAAATTCCTTAGAGATTTAAGTAATTGATTTTTAATTAATTCCACGAACAATATTTTTGAAAAATTTCAAATCTCCTGGATTCCTTATTGAAATATCTATTTGAGATAAATCAATCTTTGGATAATTTGATTTCGTGGATTTATTAGAAATTAAATACCCACAGTCGCTTTGTTTTCAATAAAAAAATTCATAAAAATTCACAAAGTGTCAGAAAATTCAAAAAATATTAATATAGCTTCATTTCATCATATTGCACTTTCACTAAATTTTTCATAATTTTTGCATATCTTTTGCATGAAAAATTGCATAAAAACCCCAAAAAAGTTTGTATTTTTCATTTGTGCATTTTAAATCCAAAAATTCCAAAAAAAATACATTTGCATTCATCATTGGATTAGGTCTACAGGAAAAATATAATTTGGTCAATTTGGACTAATTTCATATTAAAATTAAATTTGACTAAGTTGTTGATTTTCTTAATAACCTAGTTCATTCATATATTGCATTTGGCATTTTATTGCATTTAAAAAATACCAAAAAAGTCAACTTGGAAAACTGTAATCTAATCCCTCTAATCTGATCCTGAGTTGTTCCTTTGCCTCCTTGAGTCGACCCTGGGGCTTGCCCAGGCTAAACAAACATAAAACCGTGCTTAATTTCATTCGACGATTAATAGATTTGTGTGATTATTTTTTATCGACGCGGATCTATCCGATTGCAACGAAATAGTCAATCCGACACATTAAAAGGGTAGGTCCGCGGTTCGTCAGTCGTACCTTAAAAGTATCTACTTTCCCATCAGGTCCCATTTTTCTCTTGAAGATCCATTTACACCCAATGGACTTTACCCCTTTAGGTGGATCCTCTAGGGTCCATACACTATTCTTATACATGGAGTCAATATCTGACTTCATTGCTAGCATCCATCTATCCATGCCATGATTCACGAGTGCTTCATCAAATGAAGAAGGATCATTGTCAATTTCTCTTGACACATGGAATCCATACCTTTCAACTGGTGCAACCACTCTCGATTTCCTTCAAAGAGGTATGGGTGTTTCATCTTTATTTATCTCATCAGTTTTTTGTTCAGGAAGCTTAGAATCCTCAGAGATTCAATGAGTTCCTCTACTTCATTTTTGTCTTCACTCTTAAAGAAGTCATCCTCCAAAAATCTTACAACTCTAGAGACAAAAACCTTCTGAGTCTCAGGATCATAAAGCTGGTATCCAATACCATCTTTAACATACATACCCAATGAAGTAACACCCATGAGAGCGAGATTCTAGCTTACTTGCATCCACGTTCTTCGCATGGACCTAGCAACCCCAAACCCTTAAGGGTGTGTTTGGATAGAGGGTTATCTTGAAGTGGATAACCCTCTCAAAAAGGGTTATCCATCAGATAACCTTTTTATGTGGTGTTTGGATAAAGGGTTTTACTGTTGAGAGGATTTATTGTGATGCAGTTGTATTGAAGTTTGAAAAAATGATAAAAGTTAAGTATTTTATAATTTTTAGATGACAAGATGGTATATTATAATATTTTTTGTTGTAACGGATGAAAGAGAAATGGGTGATCTGATGTATTAAATGAGAGAGTGGTTTTCTGGTGGGACCCACATGATGGAGAATAAAAAATAGATGATGGGACACACGGTTTGGAAATGGAGGTTTTGGGGAAAAACTTAGGGGAAAACCCTCCTTAAAAGGTAGTGGGTAAACCAAATTTTAGGAGATAATCTCCAATCCAAACAATCCCTAAGTGTTTAACACTGGGTTTGGTTCCATACCATAGCTCATGAGGAGTCTTAGGCACAAACTTGCTAGGAATCTTGTTTAGGATATATATTGCAGTCTCTACTGCATATCCCCAGAAACTAAGTGGTAAATGTGCTTTGCTTATCATTGAACATATCATATCCATAATAGTCCTCTTGCATCTTTCAACAAAACCATTAAGTTGGGGGATTCCAGGAGGAGTGAGATTGGAGACAATTCCATTTTCTTTAAGGTATTCCTTCAATTCATCTTAGAGATACTTGCCACCTCGATCAGATCGAATCCGTTTAATCTTCATGTTGGTTTGGTTCTCAACCAAAACCTTAAACTCTTTGAACTTTTCTAAGATTTCAGATTTATGACATAACAGGAAGATAAACCTGTATCACGAATGCTCATCAATAAACGTCAAATAATATCGATATCCATTTCGAGTCGCGGTACTGAAGAAACCGCATATATCAGTATGTATTAGGTCAAGAATACCTTTTCATCGTGTAGCCTTGTTACGAAAAGGCATCCTACTCATTTTATCTCGAATACAATGTTTGCAGGTAGGCAAAGATTGAACCTGGAGAAAATATAAGGGTCCATCTTTTTATAAATATATTGATCCTGTCAATAGATAAATACGCGTTCTCTAACACAGGTCCCCTCGAACAAGTTCTCTCATTATATTATAACGATGTGTGTGGTTTACATCACCAAATATTTCTTTCAGATTCAGCATGATCTCTTGGCAATTGTTCATCTCCACATGTTGCTTTTGAAGCACAGTAGACAATGAACCCAGAATGTAACATCTTGCTAAGTTTTTATTTTCACCATATTTTTCATTATATGAAATTTCTTCCGGAGTCTACGGGTCTGTATACTTGTCCTTTGTTAGCACATAAAAGATACGCTCAACGGAAAGGACAAGATCCAAATTTTGGATCCAATCCGATCCGGTCAGTTGATTGACCTCCAGAAACCTGCTAAGGGGGTTCATGGACTTCATTTTGTGAAATTAAGAATGCACTATATTAGAACATCTAAATAGTTCTATATTAAATTTAAAATCTTTGATTAAGGAATTTTTAATCAAATTAGTCTTGTTTTTTCAACTTTGAAAGTCCATTCCCTTAATTACTTTCAAAGCAAGAGATATACCTATCGTTATATCTCTAGCAAGAACTGAGATCTCCTCTTTACCTTTATCACATCCCAATAATATGAGAACTTATAACTCGGATAAAAAGAAGCGAGAACACATTCCTCCTTGCAAGTCCAACTTGCATTTCCCAATTCGATCTTTAACACCTGGCCCACAACTCCTAAGGTGATGTTGATTTATCGTTAATTGAACCAACTGTCAATAGGCTTAAAACTCGCTATACGCAATCCAATATCACCCCAATAATATGAGAACTCGATATTGGGATCACTACGTATACAGCCTTACCTTTTTGAGAAGCAAAGAGCCCGATCCAGATGCACTTGTATGCAGGAGCTATCACTTCGGACAAGCGTCTCTACATACAATCCCTGACGATGGAACCCTTCGCCTTGACGGGAGACCATGGATGTCACTTATGTGATCCTCCATCTCATATTCAAATTCTAATTAATTATAATGAATCACATTCATATAATTAACTCTTCCAAGGGATATACACATCTATTCATAATAGAGTGTTTATAATTAGACATAATTAATTTAATCACATTAAATCAATTATCAATCCAATTCATTCAACAAACTTGATTGTTACTTGAATGTATGGTATAATCTCAAAATACGCATTATTTCGAATTTTAATAATTAGAAAATACACCATTATATTTCTAGCATTATCCCTTCCCTACCTGTTGTCATGGACAGTACCGACGGGAATGGGATAGATCGCATACGGTGCAACCTGCTACCCCAACGCTCCGTGAGTAGACACCATATCCGCCTCAAGTTAGGATAATGCCTAATTGATCATTATGTAATTGAGATGATAATCGGTTTTTCAACGGAAGTTATACCATATAATAATAATCAAAACCATTTTGATTATAAGGAAATTTGCTATACAAATTCTCAATCCTATTCAAGTAAGTTTGTTTATTGAGAAAGAAGATTGTGTAACCAAATGTGATCTAGATCATATCTAATCAAGTATTGGTTAAGGAAATGCCATATGAGGAAATAATTATCACAAAATATTTTGCAAATATTTATCTATAATTATACCAATAAATAAGTTCACTAATTGATTAAATGACAATCAGAAGGTTCTTGATTAGGAATGTAATTTCTAGCAGTGACCCCCACTTACTAAAATTAGCATATCTCAATCAATTTAAATCCAAATCATGCAAAATAAGTTTCCAAAGTTTGATAATTTGAATTAAAATAGAACCCAAAAGATTAGCATGTTTTTTTAGACATTTAAAAACAGTAACTAACACTTTAATTACGTCAAGATTTGCCATCCCCGAAACAGTGGATACATGTTCATTAAAATGGTCATAACTAGAGCAATCGAATTCCAAATCACGCAAACTCAAATCCCACAATTTCCTTATTTAACGGGTAATGAAAATTCAAGTGATAATTTTTTGTTTAAAAAAATTAAACAAAGTCGAAAAAATTCACTAAACAGGGATGCGAAAATAAAATGCAATAAAAATTTCGAAACCCTAACGAATACAAGTCTTCCTAGGTTTATGGATCGTATCCAAAACCTCTGACCTAAGGATCTTATACCACTTGAAGGATATGGAATAATCCTAAAGCACATCATAGAAGCATGAGGACCGTATCATATACGATCGAGCATGTAATGAAACCACATGATCCAAGAATGCTTCTTGAATCATTTCATCTAACCACATAATTTATAAAGGAATACCTCTTATAGCATGATTGTGATCTATCCTCTAAGAGAAGAGACCACCTATCTCAAGTATGATCTGTTGGAGGAGATGCTTGCAAGCGTGGGGATGAACTGCATGTTTCTCACAATCAAGATGTTGATCCAAGCAAAGAACTCCTAATCTCGTCACATGAGATCGTACGTCTTCTTCACAAGTGAAGCATACCGAAGAAGATGAAGAACCAATAGCAGTCGTGGTGATAGCACCAGGGCGATGCAACGATGGCGGTGTCTTCCCTCTAGGGTTTGGGTAGATGGCCACCCAAAGAGAGAGAGGGAGAGGGTTGTGAGAATGAAAAGAGAGAGAGAGAGAGAGAGAGAGAGAGAGAGAGAAAGGGTGTGTGTGTGCGCGCGCGCGCGTGCGTGTGTGTATGTGAGAGAGATAGCTTGATATTGTTGTTGTAATCAATAAGAGCAAGGTGTGCCTCTTCTTATATAGTGTTTTGGGAGTACATGGATCAAACGAGGACTACACAAAATCAATGGATGAAATTGATTTGTGCTTCTTTCAATGGTCAAGATTTTATTGTAAAATTACAACAACAATTAACTTAATTTTATTTAAATATATATTAATAAATCAATATAATTTAATCCTAAAATTAAATCAATCAATCTTGGAGATAATGAAAAGGAGATTGTCTCCTTCCATAATGTTGGAGTGGACGGCCACGTTTTCCTAATAGGAACTGGTGGACGTCCACCTCTCCTATTAGGAAGGGGACAATTCCCATGTAATCCTTTTAGATTACATTGTTCCATGTATCTCCTATTTTTACAACAACAATTGTTGTAAATTATTCTACAAAAATAATTCATAATTATTTTATAAATATTGCAATCTTACCATTGAAAATTTGTGAATCACATTCACAACCCAAAATAAAATGTGATTTACATTTTCAATTAATTATCCAATGCGAATCCACTTCACTCCAACAATTAATAAACAAATATAAATCATAATAAGCTCTCTTTAATACATTATAAATCACTTTTATAATATCTTATGAATAATTTGGATATTGATATCCACATTATTCTTATCCTTAATAATTAAATTACATTTAATTATATTGGATCATCATTCTCATGCATCCAAATAATGTGAATCAAATTCACAATATTCATGATAATTAAATCACATTTAGCTATCCATTTCTCAATGCTCAGATATCATTCAACTATGGAATTATTCTTGAACCCTTTCAAGAATAATGCGCTTTCTCCCCAGATACTTGGAGATAAGGATAGGGTGATTGTACGTTCCACGTATAGTAACTTTAGATATTGAGATCATATCTCAAATCCAAATCTCATGGACCTCTCACAGATGCTTGATTAAATCAAGGCCGCAAAATTAATATTTTCATTACATCTGAATCTCATTCAGATCAATGTCCAACACTTTGAACAAGATAATGTTACTTCTCTATTGAGAGAAGTCACTAAAATCCAGACTTGTTTCCTCACTCCCTCAGAATGGAAGTGTCATGGTTTTACAATCGTTTATGACCACATCACCCTCAATTATTCCTAATACATGTACATCCTGCATACTGGAAGACCTATGATTAAACCCGAAGATATAGATCAATTTTACATTGCCATCTTCAGGGTTTTATCATCAAGTTTCTCAATCTTGGTCATTGGGAATTGGTATCAATCATATGCTTTCCCAAAGCATATATTATACCTACAAATTCTTGTCATGCTTCCAAAGCACGACGACTATGCATGGAATTTGATCGGTCCTAATACCTCATAAGTGAGCTCATGTCTTCCGGTTCACAAGTGAACATGTATAATCCCTTTAAGAGATCGTATTACTCATATGCCCTCATATGCACACCAGCTCACCGGTATATAGACCTTGATTAGGTTATCAACATACTAGCCTGCCAAATGTACATACTTAGATATATAGTAACGCATATGTCTCCGGTCAGAGGATGCGTGCTATATCGTCATTGTTTACGACATAGGACTTTTGGTTATCTCAATCTTGTTAAGTCAACTTGTTGACCTAACTAATCTGACACCTCTGAATCTCTATTCCCATGTAGTGGACTTGCATCAAGAGGTCGGTCAGATATCGGCCTAATGATAAAGGATTGCCATCTCCTACTCAGGCTGGCGATCATCTCTTAACAATCACTTGTCAACGCTTGATGAGTCCTCAGTCTAACTCCATCGATATTCATCCAAGCACCAGCCTCTATGATTCAATTACCGAACCAACAGTTGTATGATTATTAAGATGGTCATGGTACATAACCCTAATTGTATAGTGGAACCTTATAGTGCATTCATTCATTTAATCTCAGAAAGGGAGTGAAAAGAATCCATAACTTTTATTGATAAATCAAACATTACAATAACATTTATTGTAGGAAGGGTTCGCCTCGGGATCACATGGCTAACAAACATTGTGGTAGTGGGTGGTTTGGCAGATGCATGAGAACTTCTACAGGTGATTGTAAGGCTCCTTGTTGGTGTTCCAGTGAAATGGTGGTAGAAGAGCCAGGAACTGAGGCTTGAGCTCAAAGTGAGCATTTACAGGTGGAATGAGGATCCACTCGGTCATCTGGTTATCTCTAGGATTGTATGTTTCCTTCAGCATAGGTTTCTGCCTCCCCTAGTGATAGAACCCGAAAATCACCCTTTAAATTTAATCGAATTACGATTAAAAGATGTTAGAATTTCGTTGCAATCAGGAAAAATTCATATTTATCAAAAGCCGCTAAATCATTTTTTTCAATTAAACATAAACGGTCAAATTTATTTGTGTGGGAAAGCCCAAGGTTGAACTCAGGGACACGAGCCTCTTAAGCGGTTACTCAGATTCTCGATATTCAGATTAAGTGATGGATCAATAACTAATAGGTCAACACACAAAAGGGTAAACAATGCAGACAGATGAAGGCATTTTTTATTTAAATTTTATTTGATTTTTATGATGCAACATAATGCAAGCATAAAGAGATGCACGTATGCCCTATTTAGATGATATTATTGAGCGATACCAATGTAGTCAAATTCAGGATCAAATAAAGAAGCAAGCTTAATCAATGAATGGGAAAATGACATTAAAGTTTATTCAACATATGACACTTCCTTACTATAATTTACTATATAGATTTAAGTGCCAAATCAAGAAACAATGATGCCAAGTGATAGATAATAAAGCAAGCTTCGAAATGAAACTAAAATCAACTAAAACAGAGGTTGGATGCTCAAGATATTCACAAAAGAGACTAGGGGCATAAACGTAAAGAAAACATGAAAATAAATAGAAAAACATTACAAACAGGTCCCTGGAAGGGCATAAATGTAATTAAGAAAAGTAATAAGGCCTTCCCTATAATTTTCCCATAAGCACGGGGGTTAAATTGCTATTATTAAAACCCGAAGGGGGTCGGGTGCAATTAACCCCAGGAGTGCATGCTCTGTGCATGCTCGGAGGACCTATTTGTAATTTGGAGAAGTAGGTGGGGCACCCCTGCAATTTTGCCAACCCTCACGTGACCAAAACACGTGAGGCTAGGCTCAGATGGAGGCGCAGGCTCAGTGTGAGGCTCGACGGAGGCTCGAGACACGCGACGATAGATGGCGCTCTGGCTTGGCTCGGACGCCCCGAACCTGGAGGCTCGAAGTGGAAGCTCGGGGGTTGATGCATGGCTTTGCTTGGGCCATCCGATCGTGAGGATCGGACGGCAACTTTACGTGCTCGGAGCGTAGACGTGGATGAATGGGGGTCGTCAGATAGGCACCGGGAGAGTGCCATCCAACGGCACCTGTACGCTCTAGAATCTCCTCCTCCGTCGAAGGCTGGAGGTACTTTTGGATCTCCGACGGACCTGTGCGAGCTCCACTGCCATCCTCCATGCTCGATGAAGATCCAAGAAGATCCCTAGAAGGACGGCGATCATGCTTGGAGCACGGTGATGGCACCGAGTGACCTAGAGGGGTCTGTCGACGAACCCACATCGGAGGCGGAACTTGAGAAATCCTCTCCGACGAAGCTCCGACCATTGAGCAATCTGGTACTTGCAATGTTAATACATAGCTGAAGCAATTGTGCATGGGTGTTGTGATGTGGAATGAAGGGCCATACGGGCGGAGAAGGTGGTAGCCCTGAGCTCCATCTTTGGCGAACTAGAGAGGAGGTGGTGCGTCGGTGGTCAAGTGTTGGAGAAGAGGAGAAGACAAGTGGGATGTGGCGTGAAGGTGAGCGTAGAGAGGAGAAGCTAAGTATGTGGTCAATTGAGGTTGAGAATGAGGAGAAACGCCTAATTAATTGGAAGATACCAGAAGGAAAAGCAAGGAATGATCGAGGATACTTACCTGAAGAACTGGGTGGACAAGGCGGCCTGGGCTCGAGCTCCGAGGAGGCTTTGGTCTTCACTGAACTCCGACGGCCCTTCGGAGCAGCTCGCTGACGTGCTATGGCCGGAGGCATGGCCTACCATGGCCAAGTGTCAACATCGGGGCCTTGATCGTCTTTGCATCGTTGATCCGACCTCTCCCTATCACGTGGAGGCGGAGAAATGCTGGGCTAAGGCACGCGTACAGGTGGACGGAGCAAAATATGCTCAGTGGCAGAGTATTTGAAGGGAAGAGGTTGACGCACAGGTCATGGTCGTTGTGGACTTTGTGAGCTTGTGTTGACCAGACGGAGAGGGGAGGACCACAGTTAGGTGGCACGAGGACGACGGGAGTTATGGCATGGATTTGGTCAGGTCAGGTAAGCGAGGAGAATGTTGAGATGGTGGTGTAAATGGGAAGGAGGCGGGAGCGACATGGAGATTGTGGGAGAGAGAGAGCGGCCGGAGGAGAAAGATATAGGCTCGACCGTTGGATCTTGCGATCCAACGGTTCGGGTGAAAGCACTAAGGAGCGGCCCTGATCTAATCGATCAGGGCGCATCCAAGGGCCATGGGCGAGGTACGTGGTGATGTTGGATCTAAAGATCCAATGATCTAGACTTGAGCAGACGTGGACGCTCCAGATGCAGTCTGGAGTCAGATCGAAGGGTAGAAATTGAAGCAGGGACCATCGGTTGAGATTGAAGGTGCCTAAGAAGATCAGACCGTGTGAAAAGAAGGGCATGTGGCGCGAGGGGCAGTGAGCCACGTGGCTCGACCAGAAGGAGCCACGTGGCCCAAGCAGATTATTCAGACATAAAAATCGAAAAAGAAGAAAGAAGAGGCCAAATTTGGAAAAACTCAAAACATGAAAGTTGTAGATCTCGATGCGATCTAAAAGTTCCATGTTGACCAAAAATGAAAAGAAGTCAAACAAAGGGAGAAATAATTTTGTGAGCATTTTTAAAGGTATAAAAACACTACGATTTTTTATTTTATTATTTTTTGGTATTTTTAATTTATTTTAAGACTCTGATATATACAATAATTAATCTGGTTTTTTTACACCATTTAAGCAAGGGGTTTTAATATATGGAAATTGACATGATGAAATTGAGGTTCATCACCTAGCCTGGTTCTTCATCGTCTAGGTCATCACGTGGTCTGTCTCCTCATCTTCTTGTCGGTCTGTCTCCTCCTCCTCCCACTGGTCTATTCCTTAGATCATTCAGCAAATCCTGGAAGGAAGTTTGTGCTAGGGCTTGCTCGATCAGTTGCAGCTGTATAGCTTGGATGGATGCCAGTAACTGAGCATTCACCTTGTTCTGGTCTGACATATGTCCTTGCTCATGCTGGGGAGGTGGTTGTTGTCCCTTGCCCTTTCCTTGGGGAGCAATGTCTGGGTTTGAGTCTGAAGAGATGAGTTCTGTGTTAGGATCCAAGACTGGGGTTGGCTTCTATCTAAAATGTAAAAAAGTATCAATCAGACCACTTGAAATTGAATCCCAGCTGCTAAGATGAATATGGAATTAGGGTCAAGTCCAGAGTAGCATGAATGAAAAAGATGTAGACTGAAATCGGCTCTCATTCACAACAGAGAATGTGGGACAAAAGTGATCCCGGTTTATTGGGTGGACTCAGAAAAGAAGATGAGGAGTATGAAGATCGGTCTGCAAAGTTCGGACCGAGTTCTCAAGAATCACGTCGAATTATTGACGATGTTGAAGGATTTGTTTCTGCCAGCCTGCATCACACCGTTCCTTCCCGATCGAACCTCTGCCCTTGGATCTACCATCCAGATGAGATCCAAGCCACCCACTTCTGCCTCCTTTCCAGCCCTTGGATGGCTATCCATCCTACGGTCCAGTTCTCTCCACGTCGCATGTTCCTTCTCGCCTATCTAATCCCGCTCCAGATCCCATCCTAGCCGTCTACATCAGATCACATCTCTACCATCAGATCAGATCTTCTGATCTAATTTGCACCTCTCATGAGAGCCTCCATTAGGGTCGCTGGATCGCTTTACCCAACGGCTCCCCTGCATCATCTTCCTCCCACAGCTTCTCTCTGCCATGTCTGCCATCTTCAACTTCTTGCCCCTTCCCATTTTCCCCACACGTATGCCTACTCCCTCGACGTCCTAACCTCGTCGAGTTCAAGCCTTAACTGCCAGCTCCTTTTCCCCAACACTTGGCATTTCTTCTTTCCTCTTCCTCCATCAACCAAAGCCTCACAAGCCCACGATGTCCACCACATGCACCTCACCTCCCTCTCCTTCAAATACTTGCCCTCTGCCTCCCTTCGTGCAGATCCACCTTTACGTGTGTGAGCTCAAAGCATACCCTTCACCTTCATGATAGAGAGATAGAGAGAGATCACAAAGACGATACATCCCATGCCGGCGAGATCCTCACCTTCTCAGGTGAGCCACAACCTATCCATTGCTCGAGCTTGGAGCTGGTGGCCTCCAACTCATTAAGCGAGGACCAGAGTCTCCAACTCCACTTTTCAGACATGTACTCCACTCCTCCAGTTCATCTCAATCCTTATTCTTCTTCCTCAAGTGAGCCTATGTTCTTTTCTTCATTTCTTTGTTTTCACCGTGTTTTTTCTATTTTCACTTGCACACATGTTCACTTTCACTCTCTCTCTCTTAATCACTGCATCACCATCACCGTTACTACGACATCTTCGTGCCATCATCCTCTCCCTATCTCCACTTCTCTGCAACTTTTTACACACGTTCCACCTCTAGCCTTGCATAGGATGGAGCTCACTCGGGGTTCATTTCCTCCACTGTCGTCTAGCCCCCCTTTTTTACCTCACGACCCCCTTGTTAGAATCTCGTCGGCTTCAATTATTCCTTAATACCTACAGGTACTCTTGCTCCCTTTTATTGGCCAGAATCTAAGACTTCCATCCGATCTTGAGCTTCATGGCGACAACACCTTCATTGGCACCCTACTTCGCACCACCTTCGAGCTCCTATGCAGATGCACCATCTTCGTGGAGGCGTCAGCTCCCTCCCCTGATCGTCATCGCCTCCAGATACCTCAGGAAGAGTCAAAGCCACTACACCGGAGCTCCACCCTCTGCTCCGCCCCTCATGAAGGAGGGGGGAGAACTCGAGCTACAACTTCCGTAGGATCTGGTCCTGATCAGATCCAACGGTCCTAATTTCCGCCAAACCGCCAGCCGAAGTATCGATCCAGGCCTCCAGCCTCGAGCGCCCAGCCTGATGGGAGCCACACCCACACGCTACCTGGAGACCAAACCACAAATCGAAGATCCTATACCTCACTTGTTTTGCACATGTGACGTGAGAAAATTACACTGAGGCCCCTGCATGTTCTCATAATTAGAATTTGGTCCCTAACTGTGTGCGTGCTCAGCGCGTGCTGTGTGGCAAATTGCATGATAAGACATGTGTTTCATTTTATTACATTTTCATCCTTCTGCACATATTGAAAATAGCATGTATCCACCTGCATATTTTATTTATTTCATTTTAGCCCTTATTTGGACCTTTTTGAATGAAAAGTTGATGTTTTATTGCAAATAGGCCCCTAGATTGACATGTGAATAACTTAAGCACCCTTTATCTAAATTGCACGAAATTGGTCTCATTTTGATGCTCGTTTAATGCTCTTTAATATGGACTATTTGTAACTTATTGAATGTGAATGAAAATTTAAGTAACTTAGGTTAGTAGTTGTGCTTAATTGATCTTAATTAATTTGTTAAATTGATCTAATGCATCATCTCACTCCCTGATTTGATTGTTAATCTATTAAATAATCAGTAGATTAAATTTGGGGATTTGTTCATATTTAATTTCTGATTTGTGTGTCTTATGGAGCTTGATTGATCCTTCATTAAACATGCTTTGAAATATAATGCATGGTTGAACTAGGCCAATCTTTGATTGTAATTCGTGGTAAAATTTGGATTTAGAGACTATTTAGATCATATTTGATTGGGGATTTGAGGAGATTAATTGAATCAAAACCTATTGTCATCTAGGTCAATTTGTGTGTGTGCATTATCTTCATTACTTGGTTTCATTAACTTTACTTGCATAAAAATCACCAAAAATATCATTCATACATTTTGTTGTGCATTGCTTAGCCTAGATAGCCACTCTTAGTAGCTTGATCACAAATACTAAACCTTAATAAAAACTCTTAATATGTCGTGTCCCTGTGTTCGACCCCGAACCTGCCCCGGATACAAATTTAAGCTTAGACACTCCTCGTAGAGATCCTTCTCTCTATTCTGCATGATCCATTGAGTGTCGTGCTACAATAAGTATGAATTAACATATGTGTTTAGCAGTTCATCAATGGTCTGCTGGCACAATTTTTCTAAGACCCCAAAACATGTGCATGGAAAGATTATATATCTGTAGGGGCGTAATAAGATCAATGCAGTACAACAATTCTTTCCACCAAATAGAAGCCATATATATTCCAATAAAAAAATCAATCATGCATATATTTGACTACATGGGTCCCGCTTTAGAGAGATTGCAGATCTTAGTGGAGACTAGGCTACAGTAGTCGGCTTCACAAGGAGATGTGGCTACATTGGCTATAATCCACTTCTCATTTTATTCTTCTATATTCTCCCCCTTCAATTGTAGACACAACACTGAACTTAGAATGAAATACCCACTCCTCGAGGAAAGAGTAGCTAGACTGGGGTTATTTAACTAAGAGAAGGCTGGCCTTTTTCATTTCTGATGTGGAGAGCTATATTTCACTTACATAGTACAAGTAGATTCATAGTTATGAGAATTTGCATATGAGGACTTGTTCTGACCTAACTGTTAGGTGACCTGAATAGGAGACTTGTGAAACTTGAAGGTTGTTATATCTTAAATCCAATTCCCAATAAGGTTCCACCAAACTAATAATCCAAAGGTCTAACCGAGCTCCATACTTTGATTTTATGAATATTAGTTTAAAAGTTAAAATTGTTCTAAGTTCTTTATTTTTCCTTTCTTCCTTTTCTTTTTAGTCACTTATTTTTCTAACAAGTGTTTGTTAATGAACTAGCAAAAGTAAATTATAAGAGGATGATGAATATACATTTCATCATCTTTATTCATTTATTTTATCTTAAAATCCCTTCTTAAACACATGTAAATATCAATAAATTATTGTTTTTATCAATCTCTATTCTTTTGTATATATTGTATATTTATCATTTTCTTTAACCTAATATAAATAAATAAATAAAAGAAAATAAAGACTGTATACATGCAATAAATACAGGATGACTCTGGCCTCGAGAGAAGGTCGAGATTTGACCTGATCAATAAGAAATAAAGTAGGGGGAGATACTGTAGAAAAATAAAGAAAATCAATATCCACTCATGTATATTCATCACTAATTCATCACTGTATATTTTTATATATTTCTTACTTTATTTTATTTATCACATAAATCACCACTAATAAAAATGTTTTCTTTTTGGAACTTTTATATAAAATAAGTTGTAAATATTAAAAATAATTACAAGAAGAATCAATGTACATAATTAAAATAACATCACTTTGAAAAAGACACAGAATCAAACTTATCATATCCATATTTTCTCCACAAAAACTCAAAATAAAGAACACTCACTTTTATTGTGCTTATAATTAAATAAGCTTCGAAATGAAAGTGGTTTCAATAAACGCAGAGTTAAGATGTGAAAAGTGACTTTTTGGAATGTATTTGTATTGTTTGTCTATATTGTAAATTGTGCGAATTTATTTATTTATTTATTTTCTTATACATATTTTCATATATTATATTTGTAAATATATGTATATATTGTATCGTATTCATAAAAAATAAAAATAAAAATTACAAAAGAAAATTAATCAACAATAAAATCATTGTATATATTGTATATGTACCACTTCCTATATTGTAAATATCCCTATTTATTTATCCTAATAAATTATGTAATAAAAATGGAATAAAATCTCTTTAAAATCCTTAAAAAATACTTTAAAGTAATAAATTATTAATGTATATATTTATTCGTAAAAATAAATTATTAAAAATCAACTTGTTCTAATATACATATATATACCTATGAATAAAGGGTAATTTTTTCTTTTCTACTAATTATTTAATTTATTTAAATTCTTAAAAATCATCTTAATTAAGGTTATTCAATTACTACCTTTTTATTTATATGACTATTTAATTTAAATTTATTTTCCTACTTATTTTAATTTATTTTCCATTTTTTACTTTTATATCATTTTCTGGTTTTGTCTTATTCGCCCTTGCACCACCCATTGGCGGACCCGGGTCAGCCTCCTCTTCATCTGGCCGCCCGAATAAAAACTCTTGCTAGTCGTTCTTTCTCATTTTGTTTTCCTGATTGACCTAATCATCTTCTGCAACCGATTTCTCTTATAAACCTCTCACCCGAATAACAAGCATCAACACCTGCTTAATGATTTTCCCTTTCGGCCTGATTCGCACATGCCTATCCCTTTTGAATTTCACCATCTCCAACTGATATAAATAAGCTCAGATCTTAACCTTCCCAATTTGATCCATCCCACCCCCCCTGATTTCATCCGAGGCTAAGTTCTAATGGACGAGTCTGTGACAGAGAATCGTTCCTACAGTAGGGAGAGCACCATATTGGAAGGAGAGCGTGATCCATACGCTTGTTGGAGCTCTACCAGAGGTCGTTCGGCTTCTTCGCCTTACGACACGAATCGAGGCCTTGATCATTTTCCCTCCACCTTAGGTAATCTTAGGTAGATTTCTTTCGTTTGCATCTCTAATTCTGCAGTTTAATGTCATTTCTAGCATAAAATTCAATCATCATTCCTCAGCTCCGATCTGCTTGATCAGAGCTACCATTCATCGTCTATTACTTCCGATCATCTCTTCACACTCGTCAGACCTTCTCCATTCCTCCTCCCATATACAGATCGCATCAGATATGAATTTCCATCTCCAATCCGACCACCCACCGTCGGAGAAGCTCATTCCTCCTTCATCTGCTTCATTTTTAGCTAATAACTCGGCTAGAGTGATCGCCTTTGAGCAATAAACTCGGTTGCAGGGTCTAAGGACGCGACTGGAGCTGGAAAGAATATTATGAAGGTGGGCTTACACCTGTAGATACCTAAACCTCCAAATCCGCCATCGACCATCTTCAGAGCTTCAGATCATATCCATGCGAAGTGGGAGAGCAACATGAACGTGGATCGACCTTCAGGAGTCGCATCGGGTGGAGATCGACCGAGATTTGGCCGGTTGAAACTCATCAGCGATGACCTCCATATGTGTTCTTCCAGCATCGCTCGTGTTTGTCGGATCAAGAACAGATTAGTCTAGATTGAATCATATCCGAGGAAGTAGCCCCAATTCTTGATCGGTGTTCCAGATCTAAGCAACACTTCAGGATCACTTAGATGAACATGTGCCTCACAATTGCCTGGTGATTATATGCATCTCATCTCCTGTAGTTTTCTTGATTTCTAAATAAATCCTCTAAGTGACATGTGTCTTGTTATGGATAATTGAGCATTTGCTAAGTGAGCCCTCTTTGTTTTGTTAATTGTGTTGAGTCTAATTTAGGACAATACACATGCTTGGCACTTGAGATTCTGGTTTATTTGCAATAAAAACCTCGTGTATTTCTCATACTCTTCAGTCCTTAAATTTAAAATAATCGCAAAATAGTGCATTCCAGTGTGGCTCACGTGCGCTTGCACGCTCTATTTAATGGGATATTTGTAGTATTTACCATGCATTTCTTATTTCTGTTATTAGTTTAATCCTTTATAGTCCTACTGCTGGTTAATTACTGTTATGTTAATCGTGCTTAATTAATCCATAATTACTCTTAAAATTTTCAAAAAAATTGTCATTAAATCATGTTAATAATATATTTTATCCCAAATTTTTGTTTCGTAAATTAATTAGTTTTAATATTTTAATAATTCAAAAACACCTTGATTTTATCATGTTTATAGTATTAATTCAATAAAATATAAAAATATTTTGAAAAAAAATTGAAAAAAATTGTTCATGTGTGATTTTAGTTGTTTTAATTATTATATAAATTTCGTTTCCAATTTCCTTACAAAAATCAGAATACATAAAAAACCAAAAAATCATTAAAATCACAAAAAAATCATAAAAATTCATAGAATATTAGAAAGCTTGAAAATTTTACTTCCTGTCTGACCTTAATTTTTATTACGTTTGGTATCTTAAAGACCCAAAAACATTTTCATTATTTTCTGTTTTGTATATTCCATGTTTTTAATTACCTTGAAAACCTTCAAAAAGCTGAAAATCTTCAAAAATTCACAAAATAGTATAAAAATACAAAACACAAAAAAAAATATTTGATTTTTCTGCATAATTTATCCTATTTAAAAATATAGAAAGAGTGCTTCTTCTTTATTTCTTTTATTCCCTTTTTTGCTTTATTTTAAAAATTAAAAATACAAAATTAAAAATTAAAAATCATTATTAAAAAATACAAAATCTAATAATAAAAAATAAAAAAATAAATATTCATAAAAAAAATAAAAATACAAAAATTCCATAAAAAAGTGAGAGTTGAAAAGTAAAAAGAATCATTTTTATTCATTAGTTTTATCTTTGATTAAATTACCTTCGGGATTTGTAGCCTCATTAAGTTCGATCCTTTATACTATACATGTAAATAAACAACATTTTCTCTTGGTTACATCTGCTTGATTTATTTTTGGATTGAGAAATAAAAATATTTTTTTGAGGGAATTTTAGGATTGCATCGAAACTTGATTTTCATTAATAAATTAAACACAGGAGTTTCTCAGCGTTGATCGAGAGTAATCGTGTAGACACGATAGCGAATGCACGTGAATGATCAATGGAGCTGACTCCATGAGGAGTCTAAGGCATGTGGGTAGTACATAGGTTATCCAAGAAATTTGGAAGACTCAACTGTATGTGACAATGGAGAAGCATCATAGAGGACATTGACTCGGTAGTAAAGTGTTGTGGAGCTTGTAGCAGTACGAGCAGTGAGTACAGACAGTAATGCAAGACATGACGATGGATGCAAGTAGCAGTACGTACGCGAACGTAGAAGGGCGGTATGCAATGAAGTTGTATGCATTGAGGAGAAATGTGGTATAGTCACATAGGTGTACGCACAAAGGCACACCATAATGAATGGCGATCCAAGGAAGCATGGAGTGTTGCATGTGCTGAGTACGAGCTTTATCGAGCATGCTCGGCGATACACCCATGAGAGTGGTCTGGAGGCCACAATAGCGATGTTTTAGGTGACTTCCCCTTAGCATATGGAGCGTTAATGAAGGGTTTACTGCATGAGGGTCTGGTGATCGTGGGTTCTATTTAGTACAAGATCGAGTGTTCAGTGACACTCGGTGAATTACGATAAAGTTGCATTAGCAAGCGTTGGAGCACAAGTGTGATGATGATTGAGCGGTTGATATGGCATCAAGCGTGCGAGAAGACGAATGGACAACAAGGGAGTCGAAGAGATATGAAGAGGAAGAGTTGCTGTGGAATACAAAAGTTGCCATAGAACTTGAAGAGTCTTTAGTCTTTATTGTCATTATTGTAAATGTAATAATGAGTGTCCCTTGGATTGCCTTGAGTCTTGCATATAAGGAGGGGTGATAGCTCATTTGTAAACATACCAATGTGTAGAGTGACACACCACGCTCCAGAGCGAGTCTCCTCTTCTAAAAAGAGTAGAAGTTTTGTGCACGTGCTTGTGCGATTGTGTCGTGGTATTCTTGAGCGTTCTTGAGAGTGTTATTTAGAGCTCTGGAGTTCGTGCTTGTGCTTTTGTTGGAGTGTCGGTATGTGAGCAAGTGCAAGTTCGAGAAGAGTTGGAGCACGTCTATGACTGCTCTTCTATTCATGAGGGCTGGTTAGGTATGGGTTAGCTAATTTTGAATAGGTTGGAAATCGATAGGAGGATTTTGACCCTATGACAACAAGCACAACTCATAGCTTGTATCTTCATGCACCTACGACACATCCTTTGACCAAGGGTCATCAATGTCCCTTCAAAAGCAAGATATAAATCAAGACCATTCTTGACGGTGTCCCGCAAAACAACAACATGCTCGTCATAGGAAAGATATCATTTCTTTTAGTTTTCTCGTATTTTTTGGTTACTCAAGTTTTGCACTTTAGATGCTCTTTCGCTACGGCATGTTGGATCCAATGTCCTTTTTATTTTAACGAATGAAACTAATCTTTTTTTCTAAAATACAAAAAAATACATTGCAACCGGAAATTCGTCGGTTGAATCGTAACGGGTTAAACTTATGTTGGTTTGAATTGGATCATAATTTTTTAATCGTAAATTATTGGATTGAGTTATAGATTTTGGCGTAATCCAATTAGCATGCAGCCCTTGTAAGACTAACGACGCCACAGCGAACCTGATGGAGGTATAGTTGTAGGCACTAATTACGGTGATAACATTGGAACATTCTAAGCAAAATACATCTACTTTGATTACATCAAAAATTAAGTGTATGACACGTACGGAAAAAAAATGTTGCCACCCAGGATCGAACTGGGGACCATTAGTGTGTAAGACTAACGTGACAACCACTACACCATGGCAACCTTATTGATGATTGACGGTTTTATTTATATTTGTTGGTATCAATTGTCAACCAATGAAAGGCTAACATACCCTCTGGCTGAAGTCCTCGTTGCTGTAGATATTGCACATAAATATTACTTTCATCCTAACCATAGAAGTAACTGCTCCAACCACCATGCCCTTCATGGTCGGTTCGGTTCACGGATACTCATCCGGTCGAGACTGACCATGCTCAAGACTTCCTCCTTGCTACTCCTATTGAGGGCCTTGGGATGCATATGTCACCTATTGAGTATCGCACCATCCTCAAGTATCGTCTTATGATTCCTCTTTTTCCAGCTGATGAGCCTTGCCCAATATGCCACAAATCTTGCTTGGATGCTTTTGGGGAGCATGCAGTTCATTGTCGTGAACTCCCAGGTTTTAAATATAGACATGATTTTGTAAGGGATGTCCTTTATGATGTACTCAGACATGCTGGAGTTGCTTCAAAGAAAGAAGCACCTGTGAATTTTTTGACAGATCCTCAAGAAGGGAGATCGACACTTAGACCAGCAGATGTTTTAATATTTGGATGGGCTGGAGGGAAGCATGCTTGTGTTGATCTGACTGGAGTTTCTCCATTGGTGAGTCCGATAAGAAGTGATTTTATTGCGGGACATGCCGCACAGAAAGCGGCCTCAGCTAAAGTTGCTAAGCATGAGAAGGCATGTATTGACAATCAACATGTATTCATTCCTTTTGGTTTTGACACCTTCGGATTTTTGGCTACTGAAGCAGTACAACTTCTCAAAAGGGTCCAAAGAATTATGCACAGCAATGTCATGGTTCCCAGATCTATTGATGTTGTATTTCGAAGAATTGGATTTGCCATTCAAAAGGGATTGACGGCGCAGCTTGTTGCCCGTCTCCCATCAATCTCTTTGTAATAGTTTTTCTTTAGTGTAAGCATTTCCAACATTTCAACCATGTAGATAGAATTTAAGGGTTTAGGGCATGTTTGGTTCGAGGGGTGACCCGGGTCTGCACGAGTCACCCCCTTAGAACCCCCGTTTGTTTAGCGGGTGGAACGGGATGGGGAGGGCGTTGTCATGCGAAGCTCCTTTCCACTCGAAGCATGATTCTCACCTGCAGGGCACGTCTTTCCAATTAAATACCTCGATAGCTGCGCGCCTTTTGCCAGAAGTCCCGAGAAGACCTCGGCTGCAAGAAACGCCTTTTCCCCCAACCGAGAAGCTTTTGGCATGTCGTCTTCCTCCATTCCGCTCGCTGGTCTTGCTGTGCACCGACAAGCACTGCAGCAATGGTCTTGACAACTCGAGCAGGCCTGGCGTGGTGCAGCTGCCCATGGGGGCAGGTCGCATACATCCCATTCCACTCGGAATCACAGGGCTACGATGGAGCTTCGCGCGGATTCTTGTGAATCCACAGCCCCTCGAGCGTCGCCTCGGCCATTGAGGGGAGGACGGCGAAGGAGCAAGCTCGAGGAGGATCTCTCCGCCTATAAATATTGTGCAACGTTCGTGTGGATCGTCCACGAGCTCGCGCGTCTTGGTGTTCGTCTTGGAGAGGAAGCGTCGGTGGCCTTTGCGAGGTGTCTCGAAGGATTTCTTGGAAGGTAAAGCTCATGCTCCTTGCTTCGATTTTGTCTTTTGCTTGAGTTGCACGTGCTTGGATTGTTTGTTGGATTATTGTCTGTGTGTCTTGGTTCGAAGGATTTCTTGGGTTATTAGCTTTTGTTGAGTTGCTTCATTTGTGTCTCATGCGTTCATTGTTCGAATGTCATGTAAATCTATTGATGCCTCCGTCCAGAGCGAAGTTGTTGCCTCCGACAAAGCACAACCCACCCCCCCCCCCCCCGCCCCCCTTGCCCACACGAAAGAAATTGCCATGCTCGGTTGGTGAAGTCCCTGAAAATAATATCCAAATTGCCTGCAAATTAGACTCCAAATTGGGTATGGGACGACCAGTGCAGAGTATTTAACAAGTTAACCGCGCCTACTATTGGATGTATAAACCCTGTCGTGTATTAACAAGTCATGAGGGGGTTTTTTGTGGATTAGAAATTCTTTGTTATTCTGCTGAGAGCTTTGCATCAGGTTAGGTAGTTGATTCAACCGCCATACAACAACTTTCCATGAGATTGCTTACAATAAGGTGAAGCTGGTTTGTCCCAGCCAGTAGGTTGTCCCAGAAAGTAGGTTGAGGTTCGCAACATTGAATAGAAGGAAATCAAAATGGGGCTTCTTGTGTTTTTTCATCAATGTTTTTTGTGTTTGGTGTGATTTAAAATCCATGGATACGGTGTAGTAGATGTATGAAAATAATGTTCGATGCAATTGCTACTAAGGCAGAAGAGGAGGACAATTGATCAATTTCGATGTTTAATTGTGGTTGTATGATTTATATGTATATGTATATTTAAACTTGAATGATATGTATGCTTTCCGACGTAGTCGCAGCCAAAAGAAAACAAACATTCATCCAATGACTTTATTAATAATGAATCAATCTTTATGGAGATTGATCGATTATTCAATTTGTATTGGATGTAGATGTTACAATGTAGTGTATGTAGATGTTGTGATCAGTGATTTGATAATATCACGTTGGTTGAGGTTCACACGAGGTTGCTCATAATATTAACTGAAGTCGAATTCCCCTTTATGCTACGCATTCATATTTTAACAACCGTAGCACAACTTGAGTAGGTCGAACTTCATTCCCCTTCCCTTCTCACACACAGTCATGGTACATAATATGTTGTGCTACCTTCCACCTTATTCCAAGTTTCTTGTACGTTGTCTGCATAATAAAGTGCAATGTCACCATGGGCGGGCAGTGGTGATAGAGTTGTTGGGCCGTCATCCGAGTGTCCCGAGGCTGTTGGGCATGAGACTGCGCATTGGAATCCTGCTATGGACAGGATATTCGTTGACATCTTACTAGAGTTCGAGTCATCGTGGGCTGGTAGCACGTTTACGGCGCCCGGATGGCAGATGATTGTGTCGAGGTTCAATAACATAAGTAGTCTTCGTTACACCAAGTCGCAACTCATGTGTCGTTGGAAGAACCTCAAAAGGGACTACTCTGCTTATCTTTACCTTCGCAACAAATCCGGATGGGACTGGGACGCTGTCTACAACCGGCCCATTCTGCCTTCGGAGTCAGCATGGTTTGAGGTAAGGAGAACGAGCTAACAATCTATTGTTGTTTGGAAATTTCATTTTTTTTAATTACGGTATTTGTTTTAGCTTGCAGACAAGTATCACAAATATAGCAACAAGCCCTTCCTGCACTTCGGTGACATTCAGAGGTTTCTCAGTAAGGACATTGCCACAAGGGTTCACGCGACATCCTCCAGGCCATGTAGCTTCAATCCAGCAATGGGAGCATCTACCTCACGCCGTCATTCTAGTCAGAGGGAGCTTAATTTCGACGAGGAGCTTGACGAGTGCATGCCAGAACCTGAAGAAGAGCCTCCCGACAGCGAGGAGTTCTCTCCCACACCTTCATCGAGGAATCAGAATGCACGCAGCGGTGGCACCATCTGCAAGAAGTCCAAGAGTGGAGGAACCAGGGCTCAAGCTGGCCAGGAAATGATGTAGGATTTCCTAAAGTCCTTGGCGCAGACAATCAATGAGTCGAAGAGTGGCCCTGACGAAATTGCCCATGCAGCATGCAGTAAAATAGGAGCAATGCGGCCGGATCTTACCGTAGCGCAGTTAGAGAAAATTGCGGAGAAGTTGACAACCCCTTTCGGGCGTAACATATACATGCTTTGCCGTCTTGATCGTGGAAAGCTCAACGAGTGGATCGAGAAGACCATTTCCGAGTGACCAATCATCCAAAAATTTCAGTTCCCCTACTCCATCTCATGCTAGTACCGAACATTTGCTTGAACAAACTGAACAACATTAGTTGTTGTTAGAATAATTGACGATGCAAACGATTTTGGTAACTTAACTTCAATTTTCCTGCAGGTGAAGGGGATAAAATAGTGCTATCAAGTGTTAGGTTATACGCGGCGCATTTAAGCATTTTCATGAATGACTAACACATCTTTGTTTGCAGGTGTGTGTGATTTATAATGGGTCACGATGCAAGTCAAACACTGCTTAACCTTTTTTGCAGTAACAGTTGTTTTGTAGGTTGCGATTGTTTGAAGGTGTGTGTGATTTTTTGATGCAGGTGTGTGTGATTTTTTGCACATCCTGAGGCTTATCAGCACAATCATAATTTGTCATTTTAAGATATAGCTTGCAGGTGCTATGTCCGACATGCAGGAGAAGTCCAAGTTATTTTTTGATTGCAGGTACAGGTTTCTCTTGGATACGATTTTGTGATATGTATGCTTCATAATGAATGCAGTAGATGTGCTCATTCGTGAAGCTTCATACATTACGGTCATACATTTGTCCACGTAAAATAATGATTTCAGGTGGTACGTTGTCCATGGCGGAGATTAGCAGCTTCATACATTAGTAACGCAGTTTTGTTTGCAGGTGTATGTGAATTTGTATAAAGAGTAAAATATCATGGCCGATTGAAGGTTAAAATAGCTGAGGTGGTATGCATGAGTATGCAACGTTACTACCACCGTGAATTACGCCAAACATACCATATTATTGTTAATGATAAGTAATGCATGCAAGTGATTTGTTATGCATCGCTATATTAAGCTATTTTGCTATATTTAAATGTGACAACCACATGCCACACACATGGTCTCCTTCTAGTCCACCTTGCTACCGCTTGCAGTACGGGCTTCATTCATCTCTTGCTATTTTATAGGGATGATGCTTCGGAGTTACAACCCGTTCGCGGAGTATGGTGATTTGATTCTTGTAGCTTGTGCCGGAGTAGTAGGAGCGTTGTCGATAGACGAGTGGGTTGAAGAAGGTAGAAGGATACCTCGGCCATTGCATACAAGGCCGCTAAGCGGTAGTGAATGGGTTAGGGAGATGCTCGCAGGCCACGATGATCGTGCCTTTCAAAACTTCCGAATGAAGCCTTGCATGCTTAGACGGTTTATTCGTGTCTTATCGGAACATGGACTAAACAAGACAAGGAATATGGATGTCGATGAACAGGTCTACATATTTCTATATGCATTTACAAATGCACATTCCAATAGAGTCATTCAAGAGGCTTTCCAGCATAGTGCCGAGACTATATCAAGGCATATTAGGAATGTCCTCGCGAAGATCCTCACTCTCGAGGCAGAATATATTCGACTCGCACCACCTGTTACTCCGGACATAATCACCTCCAACCCATGATACTACCCCTACTTCAAAGTAATTAAACTACGATTTTTATTTGCCGCGATGTTCGTTTACTAATTTATCGAATATTTATTCATACGTTCTGAACGTATTCTTTTCTCCGCTACACTCGACACCGCAGGGAGTTATCGGAGCTATTGATGGGACATACATCCCTGCTCAAGTAGATCCAGAGGTCCAAGGTGCTTACAGATGTAGGAAGCTATTCACTGCCCAGAACGTAATGGCCGCAGTGGACTTCAACATGTGTTTCACCTACGTGGTTACAGGCTGGGAGGGTTCGTGTGCACATATGACCGTACTCCGCCATGCCGTGGAGAGTCGATCCTTCGTCGTACCCGAGGGTTGCAAGTATCTGGTGGATTGCGGTTACGCCAATACAGATACATTCTTAGCGCCGTATAGAGGCTCTTTATATCATCTTCCTGCCTGGAGGGCTCGTGGAAGTCATTACGAAAACCACAAAGATCTTTTTAACCACCGTCATGCGTGTCTGCGTAATGTGGTGGAACGTACCTTCGGGGTCTGGAAGAATAGATTCCGTTGCCTTCATGATATGCCAACATATCCAATCAATATTCAACGGGATGTAGTCAGGGCAACGTGCATAATCCACAACTCATACGGCTTAATGGTGGAGATTCATTTTCCGACGATGAGCAGGACGACATATTGCCGGAGGAGCCGGACGAGGAGCAACATCGGGTGGTAGGCATCCTTCGTGAAGACATAAGGCGTGGACAGGTGTTGAGAGATAGAATTGCCAATGCTATGTGGAATAACAGACGCCAAAGGCAACCTTAGACCACAATCATGGGATGCATTGTTTCTTTTGTCTTAATATCCTAATTGTAGCTTTTCATAAATTTATAAATTGAACTACTAAACCTTATTTTAATTTACTTGTTAATGCTTGAAGTTTACAATGGTCATGATTCCGCTTACCAGCTTACCCAACGCTCGGAATGGACTCCGTGTCAGAGAGGTGTAGTTGCGGTTATCCATTGACCCTACGCTACGAGGACGGGTCCCAACATCCAGTCCGGCGCTTGTTCTACGTCTGCTCCGTCAGTCGATGCGCGAGTCGTAAGCCGTACGCGAGAGCTTCACGCACATTGGACAATTTAGCTGAGGAGTTTTTCTTCATAACCGAACGTCTTTGGGAGAAGGAGGTAGAGAACAGGGAATTGCAGCGGCAGCTTGAGTCGACATTGCGAGAAGTACAGGACAAGGAGCTCGAACTGTGTCGCGTTTACTCCGAGCTAGAGGATGAAGGTGGGCAGAGATCTTCGCTGTTGGAGATGGTCGACTCTCTTCGACTGCAGCTGAGCGATATAGGATTAGCGGAAGTGGACGACCAAGTGGTTGACAAACACGTCGTTTGATGTATTCGTCTACAAGTGAATCTGTAGTGGTTGTCTTCTTATCCTCACCGTTTGTATCGAACACGCTATCGTGATACGATCGCTATCTAGAGACTTGACAGTTTGATGAATTGGTCTTTTATGTAGATGGTTCTTCCTTTCGCGTACTCAAGATTTATATTTTGTAATACCACGTGACAACGTTTTTTACGATTGCTACACTCGTACAACACGATTAACATTTTCCCGTTACATCACAGCTATGAACTCATTTAAATCCCATCCTTTTACATATTAAATAACGACATACATCGTTGGCACATGAAATTTGTTCGGCCGTTATTTTCTAGGCCTTGTCAAATTAAATTTTTGACCTTTTTATATGCGAGATGTGTTACCCCTGTGACCACATCATAATCCAAGATTGTCAAATTTAAATTCAAGTAATACGTGGAGGGCTTTGGTGGCAAATTTGTAACAAAAAAGCGGCATATTCTTAAAAATTTAACTTAACAATTTAATATACCTCAATGATCACAACATTCATTACAACTCATCATAACATCACATCATGTCACATTCAACTCCAACCCAACACTCATGTCAACCAAACACCTACTATTACAACCTTCCCAACCCTCTTGAGGGACTACTATTCACAAGGTTGCCCCAACCTAACCCAACCCTCCAACCAAACAGGCCCTTAGTGTTTGCATGCAGAAAAACTGTAGAGGTATCAATAGAACCGTCAACGAAATAGGAACTATTCCAACTGTCTGACGCCTCCAAGAGCTCACTAGGAATCAACTCCCCATCAACAATCAACTGATTGGTTATGCTGGATAGAAGCTAAGTAATGGAAAGCGCCAATCCATGGTGAAGCAGGTAGACCTTACAAGTACTCTTAATTCCCCCAACTGTGCTGTACAAGTACGAAGTCCCCACAACCGTACCTGCAGTACTGCTCTACACTGTCCCATGACCCAGTCTAATTATCTACCACTTTATTAATGTCCCGTCATGATATCAATGGAACCACCCATGGCCACCCTTCCGAGCCCCCAGATTGATAGCCAGCGTAGTTTCAAGGGATGTACGTAGGAACCGCAGCTAGCGGGGATTTTAGATTTACGAGGTGTGTGCGAGGAAAACCCCACTGGACATCGGGCACAAGTGAGCTCACAATAGATAAACCTGCCAACCTATCAAAGTAATGCGAAGCCCAACTATAGCACACAATCTGTTGTATTAACTAATTGTAATGTAATTACGTTTTAAGTAGGTAAACCTATGGAATTATATTGGCATCTAAATCGATTTTGAATGACAAGTCAAATTGGGGCGGAGGGAAAGGTGAGAATTCTAAAATTTGAAACAAGGTGAATTTGTGTGGAGTTTTTAGTACCACATGGAGTAGTGCTAAAACTTTGATGGACTTATATATGAGTTCCCATCTTTAGCTCCTGTAACAATAGTAGAGAGTATGAATTGAGCACACCTGCGTGTGCACTCTACTTCGCTCCATTTGTTACCTCAATTTCATCTTTAGAGAGTCAATTGGCTTAAGCTCGGTGGAGTCATTTTGGTTCTTGATATTTTTTTGTCGATTTCATTTAGCGGGTTGGATAAGTTAATCCAATGAATTAATTTGTAATCCAACCACTGTGGAAATTCAACTCAATCCAACAGCTCAGACTCAATCGTTTCAAAATCTGAAGAGTTGCCCGTTCAGAGGGCGATTACGGACTTCGAAAGGCCATGCTAGGTCTTCTTAAACCTTTCCCCGGTCTTCATTTCTTCACTCATAAGAAACGTCTCTCTCTCTCTCCCTTTATTCTTCCACATGGAGTTCCTTTGTTTGATTTTATTCTGTTGTTGTTTTCTGAGGTTCATTCGAGGTTTCCTCTATGTGCAGACGAAAAAGTGAATCTTCGTATCTTGGAAGCAGATTGCCAGACCCTATGCATTGATATCGTGGTGGTGAAATCCTCTCTAAAAATAATCCATCAAATTGATGCTTCGGTTATCTCTTCTCTAATCCTTCACTGCTTTGTTTGTTGTAGTTGATTTATTTTTATACCCTTGACGGATCTTGCCCTAACATGTTGTATAAAAGTAATGAAGCAGTTCATATTTACATTTTATAATTGGATTGTCACTCAGAAATGCATGATTATTTGTTTGTTAATTTGTGAAGCTATTAAAATGGTTCATGTTAATTTGGATAATTAATATATATATATATATAATGTTGTTCCCGATGACAACAATCTTAGATAGGATTTTGGGAATAATGATTCATATTATGTCTGATACAATGTTTAAATCCATGGTAGATGTGACCGGTATGTCAGAAAATTTTGGTGGTCAGAACTTCAAGTGTTGGCAGCAATGCATGAAGATTTGCTTTACCACCATATGGCTAATCTCAATGCTTGAAATTGAATGTCTCACAGTGGACATGGAAAACCCCACACCGATAGCCAGAAGGTGTAATCTATATAGAAAGAACAAACTCATATATGCCATGGTTGCATCTTTTTGATTTTGTCTAACATGTTGTTTGATGTGTACTATTCTTCCACACAGATCGAAAAGGGATTATGTGAAGAACTTGACAGGAAGTACAAAATCAAAGATACCTTAGTATATACAAATACTCTTTCGTTAAGTTCTTAAAATTTTCCGTGACCGAGAGGAAATCAGTTTCTGAACAAGCATACGAGTTTGTACTACTGCTCCATGGATTAGAAGATGTTGAACTCAAACTTCAAGGAAAGTTTCCAGTCATATGCATCATTGAAAAATTCTTCAAGTCGTGACAAAACTTAGGCATGACCCTTAACTACAAGAAGAGGAAGATTTCTAAGGATGATATGATGATGACAATAACCATAGAGGAGGAACATAGGAAGCAAAAGCATGTGGTTCATGCTGACGTTCAGGCAAAGGTTGGTTTTATAACCTTGAAAGGCAAAGAGAAGAGGGGAAAGGGTAGTAACAAAAAAGATAAAATAAAAATGAAGGCAACATCAAAAAAACAAAGAATAAATCAAGTTGGCACTATAATTAAGTTATCCATTGGAAGGATTATCCATCCTTAAAGGCGCAATCAAAGACTGCATATGAGAGTACACAAGTGAATATGATAATTGTGGGACTTGAGACTAACGATGGATATGTCTCGGTAAAACCTGAACTATACCATATCTGTGAGACCATCCAAATGAATGTCTCATGGATACATGAGCCAATGTTCATATCTATTCCAACAGAACTTTGTTTTCTTCTTATCAGACATGCAATGGTGAAGATGGGGAACGACCCTGTGACCTGGGTGCTAGGGTAAGGACAAGTCAATTTGAGTTTCTCATCTATATGTGTCTACACTTTACATAGGATACTACATATCCTCAATGTGAAGAAGAATATTTTATCTGACTCTATTTTAGTTAGAAGAAGTTTTGAATTAAACTTTAAATTTAAGAAAGTTATTATTATGAGATATGGTATTTTTATGGAAAAGGGTATTTGGTAGATTTTGATTTGTTGTTTAGAATTAGATGTGATTCGGTATATGTTATGAATTTTGAATATTCTAATTTTGTATCTCATGTGATTAATAATTTAAAGTCTTGTGATCGCGTTGTAGATTGGGACATGTTAATCTAAATTCAATAAAAAGAATGATGAATTTAAAGTTGACCCCTAAACATACTATTGATAAATCTCAAAAATGTAAAATTTGCATGCAAGCTAAAACAGCTAGAAAATCTTTTCACTGTGTCTCTAAAATAACGAGATATTGGATCTAATGCACATTGATACATGTGAGTTTAATGGTGTGTTGACAAGAGATAATAAGAAATACTTACTAATTCATCCCTAGGCACAGAGATTATTAGTGCATGAGCATGTATATTTTGATGATAATAAAACTTGTATGTTAAACTTGTAGAGGTCAAGAGCAAGAAAGATACTGAACTAGGAACACGATCAAGCTTAAGTTAACAAGAAGCTACGAAACTCAAAGGGGTTCAAAGTTAAGGAACTTCAGCGCAAGCTCAAAAAGATAAAGTTTTTTCGTTTATTGAGTCATGCTTTCTATAATTATCTTACATTTTAAAAGACATCAAATCATGCATTTTGCATTTCAGCCTTTTTACATTGATTTTGAGTTTACAGTAAAATATTGAAGTTGATCGATCAACAATTCTAACATGATCTATCACACTTGATCGATCAACCTTCTTTCCCGATAAATTGAATTTTAAATTCTAACAGATATATTCTGATCGTTTAATTATAATCATTGATTGGTCATCTTCTCATTCTGATCGATTATTTAAATAGATGATTTGATTCTGATCAATCATACTTTCTATCCCAATCGATCATATTTCATTTCAAGAATATTTTTGAAGGCAATTTCTTTCATAATTTCTTCACAATGGCTATTTTTTCAAAGCCAATTGTTATGGAGACTCTAGCCCTATAAATAGGATCCATTATCTCATTCTACAACATACAACAAGAGCAATAATTTTTCTTCTCTGAACTTTCCAATCTATACTCTGGTGAAAGATTGAAGAGCTATTTTATGCTCCATTCTTCATGCTTACATCTCTAAAGCTCTAAGATTAATCTTACAATCCCACTCCTTGATCTATAAAATCATTTTAGTTTTACCTCATATTATTCTTTGCATATTTACTTTAATATTGAGGTTATTAAGCTTGTTACTTAACTATAATATGGCGTATGCTACCGGAACAACTTATTATAATACAGTTGGATTGCTCATCTAAGCAGCTCCGTTTAGTGGTAAGACCCGTGTGGGTCAGGTTGAAAGCCTGACTTGGGAGACTCTTGTTGTGGTTTTTACACAGGAGGGTTTCGAATTTAGTTATTTGTGCACTTTGTGGTTGATTGTTCATCTATGATTGAAAGTGCTACATAACTCTATGATTGTTTTTTTTGTATTGTGATTGTAGCGATCCAAGTTATTTAGACTAATCCGACCACACCCATCGACGGATGTTCACATGGTAAAACTCACATTTGATATCAAAGTCTCGTTCATGTGAAGAAAGTTATTCTCTAAAACATATAGGGCAAGTATCTCAGGATTGTGATTGGAGGAAAGATTCATTCCTCCACCTCTCTTCAATAGGATGAAGTACTTCAGTTGGAAGATGAAGATGATGATTTTCCTCCAGTCATTAGATTTCTCTATATGGAATATGATGAGGAAGGAATTCAAATTTGGTGAGGAAACGGAAACATGTTACACCAATACCAGGTTAGCTCAGCTTAGATGACTCAGAATTCAAAAGTAATAAATCATATTTATTGTGCTCTGTCTGAGGTTGAATTCAATCGAGTCTAATATCTGAAGACAGCCTATGATATATGGAAGTGCTTGGATACTATCCATGAAGGTACATCTAAGGTAAAAGAATCTTGCTTTAGAATACTTACACTAGAGTATGAAACATTCAAAATACTGAAAAGGGAGACTATGAAGGACTTGAACGTCAAATTCACTACCATTATGAATAAACTGAGGAATCTTGGAAGAACCTTTCTAACTACAGAACTTCCAAACAAGATTACCATCTCTCTATTAGATGACTGGGAACACAAAGTCACTGTCATCGAAGAGTCCACAAACTTCAACTTGACCTTGTTAGAAGATATCAAAGGTAACCTTCCTAACTATGAATAAAAAAAAGAGTACAAGACGAAAGGAGAAGAGAAGCTACATAAAAATCTTGCCCTTACATCCAAAAAATAAACCTAAGAAGGATATCATATGATGATGATATCACATTCATAATCCAACAATTCAAGTCCTTTCACAAGAAAAAGAGAAGCTGAGAAAGAGAAATCAAATTCTTCCAATGCAACAAGATGGGGCATGTGAAGAAGGATAGTCCTTTGCTGCAGAAGAACTTCATACATGAAAATAAATTCGAGAAGAAACTTATGCAAGCATCATCATACGATGACTCAAGTATCTACGAAGAAGATAGTGGAATTCGACTCATCTTACTCTTTAGACACTAAAGATGAGGTAAATGAACTTTCTTATACTAATCTTTATAATACCTCTCAAGAACATTTTAGAGAAAGTATGAAGCTTGAAAATATTAACAAGAAGCTAGTAGAAGATAATTCTCTTTTGCTTAATGACTTAGATATTTTGGAAAAGGAAAATAGGCTACTAAAAAAAGATCTAAGTAGTTTTAAAGTTAAAATTATATGCTTAGAAAAAGAAATTGATGAGCTTAAAATAAAATTTACTTTTTTGCTCGTTAATGAAAAATGAAAAGGAAAAACACAAAACATGGTTCTGGAAAAAGAAGGAAATCGAAAAACCTAAACATGGAGTACCGAGAAAGAAAGGGTACCAAATCAAATTTTCTTAAGTTTCGAAGGCCAAGGAAAAAGGAGATGGAGGAGATCACTTCAATATCAAAGCTGGATCCCGCCAAGGCCAAACAACTTTCAGAACTATGTATGGACAACATCATTATGGAGAAGTTACAAAGATTGGACAAGTCCACTACTAAGGATCTTAGGTGACCTCTTATATTTTTTATTAAGTTGATCATTCATATCATGCATTGATGATAAGCCATCAATTCTTATTTTTTACTGGGAGCCTTTAAGTGAAGATTCATAGGGAGCTCTAGTATACTGTGAACTCATATTAAAAAGAATATTTTTAAACAAAACGGGAAAGAATTTATTTAGACATGTCTTTAACAAATAATTAGTATTTATATACTCTTGGTATCAAAATTAAATCTTTTTTATTATGTAAAAAAGGAGGAGAAAAGATTGTTTGCAAAAATTATTTGCTCTCACGCACTAATTATTTTTACAAACATGTAAATTATTATACCATCAAAAAGTGGGAGATTGTTAGTTCATGCATGAATGGGGAGATTGTCAAAAACTATGAATCAAGAGCATCAAAGATACTAGACCAGGTAACGAACGCTATGATCGAGGTGGGATCCTATCGTCATCTTGAAGGGTATGTGTTGACTGACAATTCAGGGCCAGAAATCGTTGTGTCGACCACTCTCTCGGCTCTCGGATATTCTCAATCAAAATGCATCAATAATTAACCCACAATATTCTCAAGAAATGAAGAACATGTGAGCTAAAATTTATTATACCCTACAATATGATGTGTATAGTATGTAAGTGTAGAGGTCAAACCATTAAGGAGCAACGGAAATTGACCAAAAATTTGACTAAAAATAATAAATATTTTTATGCTTTTATAGGGATTCTTATTATTTTATAGGTTTTTAATATTTATTTTTTAGATTTTTAATAGAGGTTAATGGGGATGCCCCTGCACCATTTTCTGTGTTTTTTTATTTTTTTCAAAAAATATCGCTATGTATATTCATCCCTATATCCCTCCTATATGCCATTCGAATTTCGTCAGCAGAGACTCCTACGGCCTCCATCCATACAGTCATTTTTTAACGGTAACAGGATTTTTTAAATCGACACCATCTCGATGGAGGCCGTAGGAGTCTCTGTTTCTGACGAAATTCGAATGACATATAGGAGGGATATAGGGATGAATATAAATGGTGATATTTTCCGAAAAAAATAAAAAAAACGCTGAAATAAGGGGGCGGGGCAGCCATGTTGACTGCCCCGAGGGAGCAGCCCCATTAAATCCTTTTTAATATATATATTATAATTTTTATTTTCTTTTTATATTTTATATTTTTTAATTTCCTTTTAATATATAAATATATAAATAAAGTAGATATATGTATATAGGGATATATAAATAATACATATTATAGTAGATATATAGGACATAAATATATAAAAATCAAAAAATACCCTAAGTGTGGCCCCATTTTATTTTTTTAAAAGGGTTTTAAAATATTTTTAGGGGTTGCCCCTAGGGGGAGTCAACTTAGCCCCCCCCTCCACCACCTTATTTTCCCTATATTTTTTATTTTATTTGAAAAATACTTCCATGAATTTTCATTATTCTATCCCTATATTAAGTTATTCAAATTTCGTGCAAAATAGAGATTCCTACATCCTCCATCCAAACGGGGTCAATTTCATCAGTTCTGCAGCCATTAAAAAATGATTATTTATATGAAGGTAGTAGGATTCTATGTTTCTAATTAAATTTGAATGACATAATAATGGATATAGTGATGAATTTCTACGGAAGTAATTTAAAAAAATATAGGGAAATGGGATGGGGAGCCAAGTCAGATCCCCCGTGAGGGCAGGCCCATTTTCCCCTAACTATATATAGAATATAGGGTGATATATAGCTATAAACATTCAAAAAATGTAAAATAAAACATTTTTATCACTTTTATAATTTTCTCTATTTTAGATATTTTTCTTAGAATTTTTGTTATTTTTTTGTATTTTTAATTGAATAAAAATTTCAAAATAATGACTTATTGTTTGAAATTTAAAAATAAATAAAAGTGTCAAAATTTTCCAAAACTATTTTTAATATATAATATATAATAAATAATATAAATAAGTTTTAGAAACAGAAAATAGTATTTTTTATTTTTCAAGAATTTTTAATAATTTTTATAAGGTATTTAGAGTTGTTCAATTTTTAGTGTTTTTCTTTTGAAAATTTTTAGTGTCTACAAACACAAGTCATTTGGATACTAAAAAGAGAATAAAATATAAAGTCAGGGGGTGTAGCCACAATTTTCCCAAAAGAGGCGTGCCGACGCACGTGAGGTGTGCATGGACTGACCTCGAGGGAATAAAGTTATTTTTAGGGAGTAATAAGTAACAAAAAATCACAGGACTTATTGAACAATTTCTCCACAAATCACATGTTACGTACTTTTGTACAAGCACACGAGACTAAAATGCAATTTAAATTAAACTGAAGGGCAAATGTGCAAATAACCAAACACACAGCAGCACAACACGTGTCCACAAAGGATTTATTTACAAATTAAGAAAAACACATAATAAAAGAGCAAATATACCACCGATCCATGTGGATGAATGGACAGCTAGATCTGGTTTTTATTCTGATCCTACGGCTCAGCTGTGGGCGCACACAGATGGATGATTTGGTGATCTAGATCGGCAACTGGAAATTGGGGTGAATCTGATAGCACGGATCCGATCTAAAGAAGGTGTGAATGCTCTTGAATGCACCAGGAAGAACGAGGATGAAGGCTGACTCTGACGACCTTACATTAAGCGGATCTCGCTCGATCTAAGTCTGAATCGCCTCCCGCGAATGGCTACAGGTTCCTGCTGCACTCCTTTATCGACTGATGATCTCCATTAAGCTTGAAGGTGTCTGGGTCTGGATCTAGAGGATCAAGTATCTGCAGCACGAAAAGGGTCTCCATATCCTGCTTCCCACTCCCAGATGCGCTCTTGTTTCCTGCAAGAGGATCAGTGCTCGGAGGCGATGCTTTTGCCACAGTTATTTGATGCAAAACACAGAGGAAATGAGGTGGATGAAGACCTCCAATGGACGATGATTGGAAGGAGATCAAACTCCATATCTGATGTGATCTGAAGGTATTCATATCGTGAAAGAAGATGGAGAACACGGTGGTGAACTTGATGGATGAGTCGGATGTGAAAATTATGGATCGGAGAGCTCTGATCTGCAAGATGGGAGCTAGCAGATGAAAATCAGATATTACACTAATACAGGAATAAAAATGCAAAGTTAAAGGCAAATTCAAAAGGAAATAAACATAATGCTACCTACGGTGATCAAAAGAAGATCGCGGCCTCAATCTGTTATGAAAGGCGAAGAAGCGTAGACGATGCTGGTGAACTGCGGTGACGTGATTGGATCACGAAACCCACGAACTCCCTGCTCTCCCAATTGAGGTGGTTGAGGTCCTATCACCACCTCGACTCACTTGGATCAATCTAGGTGAGGGAATTCACGAAAAACGAATAAAGAACGAAATTTGATCGGTGGGCAGTACTTATAGTCATCTGGAGGTGAAATTTGAATCAGGAATTGCACAGAGATTGAGACAACTTATTGAAAATGGATGATCGGGTGAGCTACTATGTTATTTGGGCGAACAAATCCATGAAGGAATCGAAGAGAAATGATGGACGGATCGACTGTAATAAACAAGAGAAGTGGCTCTGGGGGATGGTAGTCGGCCAGATCGGTTCGAAGGGGAGGTGACCCGGGTCAACAAACACGGGTCTCGCCAATCAGAATGGGTTGCAAATAAGACAAGGTCCGAATAAGAACAAAATAAGGTACACAATGTTAATAAGATCAAATTAAATTAGTAAACAAACTTAAATAAATAAATTATATAAATAAAAAATGTTAAGATATAAATAAAGTTAATTTAGGTGATTTTTCAACAAATTAAATAAATTAATTAACTAGCTAAAAATAAATATTAACCTTTATTCATAGGTATATATACCTATATATACAACACTTATATTTTTATTAACTTATTTTTACAAATAATTATATAATTTAATATTTTAGTTATTTACGATAATTTAAAAGTATTTTAAATATATTTTATTTTTATTTTTGTGAAATAAATAATTAAGTTAATGAAATAGGTGTATTTACAATATATGCACAGTGATACGTGAACAACATACAATGAATTTATTTTTGGTGATTTTGATTTTTGTCAATTTTATTTTTATTCTTTAGATAAAATATAATATATACAATTATTTTAAAATATATATGCAAATATGTACATAAAATAAATAAAATAATATATTCATACAATATGTTGTATAGGCACAATGTATAATACACTCCAAAAAATCACATTTTGCATCTAACTCTGATTTTAGTGAAACCACTTTTATTTTAAAGATTATTTTATTTAGAGTATAATATAATTGAGTTTTCTTTATTTTGAGTTTTTATGGAGAATATATGGGTCTAGGAAGTTTGGCTTTGCGGCTTCTTCAAAGTATCATTATTTACACAATGTACAATGAATCTTCATGTAATTATTTTTAATATTTACAACTTATTTTTATGTACAAGTTCAAAGACAACAACATTTTTATTTGGGATGAATTAGGTTATAAATAAAATAGAGTAAAGTATTTATATACAAATAATGGTGTGTGATGATTTTGTACAAGATGAATGGAATTTTGATTCTCTTTCTTTTCCTACAAGAGCCCTTATCTCCATATGCTTTATTCCTTGTAGATCGGGTCAAGTCTTGACCTTCTCTCAGGGTAAGTCGACCTGTATTTATTATATATATACAATCTTTCTTTTCTTTATTTGTCCTTTATTTCTTTCTTTATTTTAGGTTAAAATTGATTATATTTGCATAATATTTTCAAAAGAATAAGAAATAATAAAAGTAAATATTTATTAGTAATTACAGGTATTTAAGAAGGTATTTTAAGCTAAAATAAATGAATAAAGATGATGAAATGCATATTCATCAGTATCTTCATCTTAGACACCTTCACGGACCTCCGGTTGCTTTGGAATCTTAGTCAAGCTCTCCAATTCACTCACTCTCTTAATTATCTACTCGATGAGTGCCAACTTATCAGTTATGATTCCCATGCTAGGAATTAAGTCCTCTGCGAGATCAACTACAACTTTTTTACCCCTATCCTTAGATGGGAATGCGATAGAGATATCTATGAATGTTATGTTTGTGGTTTATGAATGGAATGTCAGTTATCTGCTCGAATACCTTCCAGATGTTATCTGCTGCCTTAGATAGGTAGTTGCCTCCACAGGCAGCGCACACTAACCATGAATCTCAGGGGTGAAACCATTGTATAATGCGTCAATCATGGTAGTGTTCTCTGTACCATGACAAGGATACTTCTGCGGTAACTCCTTAAACTTCTCCCAACTATCACAGAATGGTTCACTAGGTAGTTGGGTGAAGCTTGTGGTATGAGTTCGCATTTGATTCATCCTACTAAGAGAGTAGACCTTCTTCAGGAATTGGTCCTTGAACTGAGTATAGGTAGTTATAACTACCCAAGGTTCTTTAGTCAATTTTCTTCCTTATCTCCCAAGGCGAAAGGAAAATATTTGAGCCTATTATAGTCTTAGCTAAACCTAGGATGCCTAAGGTTATCACATACTAACTCAAAGTTTCTAAGGAATGCATAAAATTCCTCAGTAGCATTCTCATGGTACTTCGACACTAATGAAAGGAAATGAGGTTTCAATATATATATATGGACTCAATCAATCCAAATTCTGATATTGTCCTGAATTCTAAGCTGCCTCCATCGGTGTATCAACTCCCACATTTAACTAATTGATCTGTGTTTGACTAAAGCATTTTGTTGCTCAGTTGCGGCCAATCTGGCTAAGATGGACTGCAAGAGATCTTTACGATCCTCCTCATATGGGTGTTTCTTTGGAGGCATTGTTTCTATTGAATATTCTAAGTCACATTCATCAAAAAATGGATTAAGATTAGAAGAAGATGTTGAGATCAAATTGAGCTCACCAAGATAAAGAACTTCCTCGTAGAGAAAATAAGAAAGAAAAGTATTGATCGGAATGTGACCGTTCCTGACAAATGCAATGAACCTGGACTCAAGAAGAGGGTCAACCAAAGTTCAGGGAGGTCAAGTAAGTGGTGTATCCTAATCCTCATAAGATGTGACATTTGAGGAGTTCAATAAGATATTTGTGAAATCGAAACAAACTTCTCCCCAAATATCCATCTTCAATGTCAAAAATGATACAAAGAGATCACGGATGTAAATCAAGAAATGATTGATATCTCACGAGGAGGCACCTGAATATGTGGTATATGAACTCACACAATGCAAACACAGATACAAAACCCCTTTCTCACCAACTTCATGTGTGAAGGTCGCAAGAGTCTGACCAATTATCTTGTTTTTTATTTGTGATAAAACAATCTTTGAGTACATTACTCACAGTGTGCCTCGCTGACACCCACCTGTGCTTCTATTAGCCCTCAATCAAAAGTATGATCTGCTCGGGCTACCATGTAATATCACACCCTTAAAGGAGCTAATAGACTTACACAACCAAGAAGTCGACTAAGGCCAGAGGCATGTACCAGTAGCTCCCTATTAAAGAGAGATTATTCAAAGGATTCTAATGTATGGTCTTGGAGGGTCTGCACTGCCTGACAATTCAGGCCTGGCAATCATTGTACCGACGCATCTCTCGCAGTACTCGGATCGTGAACAAACAAACCAAATTCAACAATGATAAAAACCCATGGATGTGTATGTGTAACTAGATCATGCAGATGTAGGTGATGAAATTTATTTAACTCTACATGAAATGTGTATAAGGAAAGTGAGTAGAGTGTTGTCCATGGAAGCAAACAAGGATAGATCACAAAAACGAAACCCAACTTAAAGAATTAAGCATAAAATTATTGGTTTCACTGCCTATTAGGATTTTATGTATTTTTGTGGATTTTTTTGTGATTTTTATGTTATTTTTATTTTTTTTAATTTTAATTTTGCAAACGTTTTTAATTAATATTTATAATAAATAAATATATAATACTATATAGGTGCGAGATATATAAAGAGAGATAAAAAGGATTCTTTTTGTATTTTCAAACTATAGAAAATAAAGTCAAAATACATAAAATAAAATGATTTTTATGGATTTTTATAGTTTTCTCTATTTATTGTATTTTTAGGCATTTTTAAACTTTTTATGGATTTTTTGAAAATAAAAATACATAAAATAAAAGAAACATAAAATACAGGAACTTCAAATGGGCCTAAAAAATCTACCAGAATAGAAAGGGCCTAGAATTATTTTTCCTGTATAGTAGATAAAATAAAAGTTTTGAAGCTTTAGAACATATTTTTCTGATGTTTCTACAATTTTTATGATTTTTTAAGGTTTTCTGTATTTTGCTATTTTTAAGTTTTTTATTTTGTATTTTTTATGAATATTGGAAATGTGATAAAATACAATAAAATGCACTTACCCTATTATTTGGGTAACTTGTGGAGCTATATTTTAAATTTTATGGTTTTTTAAATCTAAATAGTAAAATATAGCTAGTTTTATAATTTTTAAATTGGGAAAATAAGAATAAATAACCTTTATAATAAATATATGTGATATAATATAATATAAGATATTTAATTTCCTATATTTCTTAGAGTTAAGTAGCTAATTAATGCTATTAAAACAAAACAAACAATTAAATAAGTAGCTCCGAGACTAATTTGCAAATAAACAAACCCTATGTATACATTGGTAACAAAATACTATTAATATTTATAATACTAAAATGAAAATGCCAAAAAGTAGGGGGTCTAATAGCAAAATATCCCCACCCTTTCGCAATCGGATGGCGGAGATTCACCCACTTGAGTAATCCAACGGTGGAGGCGTGCCGATAACGCTTCGTCGATCGTCAGCTCAGAGTAGATCCCGAGATTGATCATGTGATGGATGATGAGCTTGATCAGATGGTTGTTGTAGAGTCTGGACTGGTGTTCTTGATCTAATAGTAGAGGTGCTACTTGGAAGAACAGGCAAGTAGCTTCACCTGGGCGAGCTTTGATCAGACCTCCACTACCACTCCGGTGGACTATCCAACAACTGAAGTGCTCAATCGCTTTGTACAAGTGTTCCGCGGCTACAAGTGTCCTCAAAAAGATCCAGGACCTATCGATGGGGTCCTGGTGGTCCGACAAAGTGCGGGGTACCTGGAAGTCAACTCTACAAGCAATTAGGCCTCAGATGGCCCCTTCAAGACCTGGTACGTCTGTAAAAGGAATGGTAGTGCTCCGACTATCAGTCCTTGCCTTTATTGGTGGATGGGTGATGGCTGGTGAGGTGAGATGGTGGTGCTCCGGCGAAGGGCAGAGGATGAAGCACGGGCGGACCGGATCTGAGTAGATCCAGGTGATCTGGATGTGGAGGGAGATGGAGAAGTCATTGAGGAAGATGATGGGGGCGAAGGTAGAGGCGAGACGGTGGCTGAAGATGATGGAACGAAGGTCAGAGCCTAGTGCTCCGGCGTACTTAAAATAATTGAGAATTACATTGGAATAAAACAATAAGCATAAAACAAAATGCATAAATTGAAAGCTAGAATAAAAATACGAAAAGAAAATGCGAGAAAATCTGACCTCAATAGACCTAGGAGGGCCTGGATGTATCTTCACCGGAGGTAAGCTCAGAGCGAAGGGAACGTCACCGTGGAGGCCTTCTCCACACCATAGAATAGCCTCCTACTCCTCCTGTCACCAGAAGCAACGAAGCTTAAGTGGGTCCAGGCATTACGACGCTCCAGAATGAGTTGAAAAGCAAAAGAGAAGAAGGCGGAGATTATATACATGTGGAAGAAAAAGAAAGATTTAACTAAGGTTTTCGGCCACAACGAACCACGGACCCGAATCCTAAAGATATGGCGTGGAAGAGCTTGATCCGGTCGACAAAAAAGTAAAGGTGACGGGGCCAAAAGAGGAATGGAAACATCATGAAAAAGCGGTGAAGGCGGCGCCCCGACTAGGTCTGATACACAACAAAGGGGAGGGGGTGTTGACCTGGGGTCAACACTCCAAGGCCCGTGATCCGGCCATGTTTGCACCATGCAAGCGCAAAACGACAAAACAGGTAAAAAGTAAGAAGAAAATTAAAATAAAAATAGGAAATGATTTTATTTAAATAACTTAAAACATGAAAAATGATACATATTTAATAAACTAATTTTAAATTATTTTTATTTATTTTATCACTTTATTTATTAGGTTCTAATTTTTACATGTATATTATTCGTATAAATACTTATATATACTGCATTTTATTTTTATTTTGTGTTTTATATTTTATTATTTTCTATACATAATTTTCATATTTACACTATATTTAATTACATATGTACATATTTTTCTTTAGTTTCTAAAAGTTATTTATGTACTTAAATAATTATATGCATATATTATAGATATTTTATAGGTATATTTTCCTATGTGCTTAAGTACATTATTTATTTTAGTGTATTTTTTATGAATTTATTTTATTTTTATTATGTAGAAGTATTTTAAGTAATATTTACAAATATAAAAAATATAAAAAGGTGAAAATATAAAGGAAATATATATTGAATATTATATACAGGTAAATTACACAATGAGGGCTTAGAAGCCAACTTCTGCATCTTAACTCCAAATTAAATGAAACCACCTTTATTAAATAAATAATTTAATTTATGAACAATAAAAGTGAGTTTGGTGAATTTTGAATATGTGTGGAGAAGATACAGGTTTGAGAAGTTTTCTTTGTGGTTTTTTATTCTATGTGTTTCGGGCACCTTGTGTATTATTTTTTTTGGAATAAATTTTGTATTTTTATTTGTATTTTTATGTACAATGTTCACGTTTAAAGTTTATTGATTTTAGTTATAAAATGTGAAAATAAGATAGGTTTTAAAATGTATATATTGAACAATATAATAATTATGGTTTTAATGCTAATTTTTGTGTAGTTTCTCTGCCCTATCTTCCCCTACTTTATTCCTTGTCGACCAGGTCACTACTTGACTTATACTCGAGGGTCAGGACTCGTATGTATCTATGATATCTCCTATATATATCTTTTCTTTTATTTATTCTTTCATTTTAGGGTTTAAATCCATGTATTTCTATGTACTATATAGATGAATATACATATGTTAATTCATGAGTGTTATTGATATTTACAAGCATTTATCTAGGGACTAAAGCCTAAAATGAATGATAAATGTGCATGAATGACAACTCATCACTCCCAAATCTGCAAAACTCAGAAATGGAGATTTAGGGTGCAGGTCCAAGGTTTTGGGATCTATCTTTAAGGATATGTCCCCATCCACTCTAGTCTTGGGGTAAGTACCTGCAAACAATGATGGGATTACTCTCCCGTATGACAAGGTGAATTTTATTCCAAGTTATTTAAATCGACTTCCATTAACAATCCCCATTTTAGACTAGGTTATCACTTTAAGATACCATACTTAATATTAGTCCCAATTCCTTTTAACCTAAGTATGTAAAACTCAAGAGGGAGGATTCGAGAAAATGGAATGTAAACGAAATCTATGATGTATGCTTAGTTAGAGATCTCGCAGGGATTCCCAATTCTCTCCATGTGGGATGCGCAATATAATATAAAATTATACTATATGCAATGCAAGTTGAAGAAAATGCTCCTGAGCATAAGCTCTATTAGAGATGAAAAAATAAATTTATTTTGAGCTAATCAAAACGTGCTAAGGTGCATCTATTCAAAGAAGAAATGTGGCCTAAATTTAATCAAGCACAAACTAACCCTAAGAGAGCTCTAAGAGCCATGTGCTTTCCTAAATATCAACCACTCAAGTTGGACCCCAACCTCTAAACAAAGGGCGAAATAGGTCTCGACACACAGAGAGTAATAAAAAGTTCAAAGTTACTTTTTTACACACTAGAGTTCTCAATAAAGAATTACTTTAAATAAATAAATAAATAATATTATAATAATTCACAATAGTAGAAAATACAAAGAATAACTCTATATTACATCTAACCTATTATCCCTTCTAAATATAGCCCAGTTATAATCTTCAACGTCGCTCCACTACAAGTGGCTCACCTTCTTGGCTTAAACAAATGAACTCCTCAGCTCCTCAGGACTTGTCACAATTAAGGTTGGTCAAATACAACATAGATAGAGAGATATATGCAAATATGAATAAAAGTTTGTATGCAAATATGAATAAAAATCAAAGAAAGAAAACAAACAAAAAAGAAGAAGAACAAACTGTCACAAAATGATACCTAACCTAAATAGCACAAATAGCATAAAATGAATATTTAAGCCTAATTAAATAACTAATTACATCGTGTTCCCTGCAATGGCACTATGTAATAAATCGTTAAATCGCTACTCTACGAAGGTCAAGTTATAATACGAGCGATTAGGAAGTTATCTATAATCACGCTTAAGAAATCTCGGTGAAGAGAACGCAACTTAAGTGTATACATGGATAAGTCCAGGGTCGAACACAAGGACATAAGAGACTTAAGTTGCTCACTTAAAGATTTAAATATCTAATTTATTTGATCTAGTATTATTAGAATCAAGATGAAAATGCATATATGATTTTTTATCTTTTTTCTATGACCAACTCAACACAATGAGTCGTAAGAGTTCGGAAATTATCTTTTAATTTTTTTTGTATCAGAAAATCTTATCAATTTTGCGGTTAATCCTATAGGCGAGTGAGTACTGCTGGAAAAGTATTCCTACTTCCCACTTCCTTTGTAACCAGTAGCCTGTACTTTTTAAATATCCTTGTTATCGGATCTAGACCACTACTCGGCCAAAGAAGTATAGGGAGGAAGCCGATAGGTGAAACTGATACTTCGGACCATGTCGGTAAACAGAAAAGGACCTACTTGGACATGGAACGATGAGACAGACACTATCATGAGGGAATGGCCTAAGCTCAATACTTCATACTAGGCATGCAAACAGACAAAGCCCTATGCGCCCACGTACAATAGAAGCATCAATACTTCATGCATCCATGCGATAGACAAGGAGGTACCTAGGATGGGATTTGGGGCTCTATTTCTTAAGGATCGTGTCTCACTCTGTCTGAAAGGTACTCGAATACAATGAGGGTGTTATGAACTCAAAACAATGAAGTTCGATTTAATTGATTTTATATTAGGTCAAGGTTTTCTTAGCTTTCTAAATATTTATGGGTTTTCACTTATTTTGAGTAAAATTCATGCAACATGCCTAATGATTTGATCAATTCTTTGCTTGGCCTATGCGGTCAAAATTCAAGGGAGAAGACGGAAAAGCAATAAAAGTCAAAAATCAAATGATGTAATGCTCAGTAAGAAGACTTATAGTGCTTCTTAGCTCTCTCCAGGTGAGATGCAATGAATTTTTAAACCTAATATATATGGAATGCAATGAGAAAATCACCTTCGAACATGAGCTTCTATTATCCTGAAGAACCTGGTTCAATTTGACTAAGTCCAAACGATTGAGTCTACAGGTATAGAAATTCTTTTAGTCCTTTGGACCTAATTTTACCAAACAATCACTCTTAATCATCTAAGGGCTCATTCCCCAAGACGTAAACAAAAAGAACGCGGAAAACACAAATCGTGGAAAATAAAGGGAAATTAGGGAGAAATAAAATGTAGAAGGCGAAGAAATCACAAAAAACCGATCAAGTCCCCCAAGTGAACAATCACTTGATGAAATGGACTTGTGAAAGTTCAAGTGTTCACAGTTCACGGTCTTGTATTATTACAAGTTTATGAATAAATCTCTCTCATAAAATTTACACTAAATTTAGCTAAGAAAATTCTACTCATCTTCCGGTCTCCTTTGCTACTGGTGGACAATGGACCATCGATTTTAGGGATCTTGGGTGCTTCGAATCTCCAAGAAAATCCTCCCTTGATAAGCAGGTCCTCCCAAGAAATTTAAATCAGAACATGCTTAGAATAATCTCAGACAAAAATAGAATAAAGAGACAAATATATATAATGAAATAGATGATGGCAAAAAGAAACTAAGTGTCTAATCTGTACTTTACAAGCTGATGCTCATCGGCAACAACGCCATTTAATGAACCGCTATGGATGAGGTGTCTAACATCCATCCTTGGAGGGTCGGTGGTGTCCAACAAATCGGATCCAATAATTGATGTATCGGTGCCTCTCTCGGCTCTCAACAATCAACTCAAGCGAATCAATTAACAATTAACCTACAACAATGATTAAGCAATAAATGGAGGTGAGATAACATATTATACCCTACAAAGAATGTGTATAGAATGCAAACATTAGGGGTCGAGCCACAAAGGAGCACAAGGCAGAGCAACAAAAATGATAAACAACTTAGTAATTTTTAAAGTATTTTTTTCTTTTTAAATGTTTTATGGGTTTTAATTTTAATATATTTTTTATTTTTAACATTGAAAAATCTTAGGTTTGATTTTTTAAGATAAAAGATGTGTTAATATTATATATATAGAAAATATATAAAGAGAAAGGAACAAAATATTTTTTCCTTTTTTTAAATATAAGAAATAAAGTAAAATTTTCAGAAATAAAATATTTTTTGGATTTATAAATTTTCTCCATTTTTGGTAATTTTTAGAAAATTTTTGACTTTTTTTGTATATGTTTAAATAAGGAACTACTCAAAATAAACAAAATAGTAAATCAGGTATGTAAAATGGGCTTAAAAATATCTATTTAATCAGTTCAATTTTCCTGAATACTAGATAATCTAAAGAAAATTTAGGAAATTGAAACATATTTATGTGATTTTTCTATAGTTTATAGAATTTTGATAAGATTTTCTATGTTTTTCAATTCTTAAGAGTTTTTTTATAATATTTTGCAAAAATAAAAGATAAGAAAATCAAACATACATAAATAAACACAAGAATTTTTTGGATTTTTCAAAACTTTTTATAATTGTTATGAATTTTTAAATGTTAAATAGGAGAAAATGACTTTTTTTTTCTTATTTTTTGAATAAATAAAATAATTTTAATTACCTTAAAAATATATTTAATGTATTATGGTTCCAAGTACTTACGATATTTTCTATAATTTTTAGATGCAAAATGTTATTTTTAATAATTGATATACAACTAGAAAATTAAATCTACAATATAGGGAAACAAATGCAATTTCCTTAAAGTTTTAGAGCATTTTAGTAACATACTAAATAAGTCTAAGGGTGTACATGAAATTTATCCACAGAATAAAACATTATCCGTACTAGCAGGGGTATAAATGCAATTATCCAAACAATAGGGACTAATATGCAAATTTACTAGAAATTATTACACCAATATTCAAAATTTATGGACTAAAGATAAATACATAAACCAACAAGGGTATCCACACAAAATTCCCATCCCCTCACGCGTGCAGGTGATGCAGAATGGACGATAGAGCAAATCTATAAAACTCTAGGGGCTCAAGTGTAAATATTACAGAAATTTTACACTATAGAATAAAGTTTAAATATTAACACTTAAATACAAAATTATGGGGGTTAAGGGTGCAAAAACCCCTCGCACACTCATCGATGGTTCTTGCATGCCACATATCCACATAGACGGTTAGGATTGCGCGATGACGCTTCGCCAAGACGACTGGAATTAAATATCAACAAAGAGATCAAACGGTGGAGGAGGTCTTCATTTAATGATGGCTTCTCCACCTGGCACGAGGGCTCGATCAGACGGCTAGAAGATGCCCTGGAAGAATGGGGAAGAACTGACGAACGTGTCTGCTTTAATAGGCTAGATCTCGTGTCTCCGGCCACCTGGGGGGCTCACAAGTAGTTCAAAATGGAGCTGGGGCTCCTCCGCTCCTACATATGCCTTCAAAATAGTCTTGGGCCCATCGATGGGATCTTGGAATCACGGAGGGCTCAAATGAGTAGAGGACCTTCTATTGATGCAAAACTACCTCGAACGGGGCCTAACAATCCAAAGACCTGCAAGGTTAGTTCCAGCGAAGAAAAACGAGGGGTCTGGTGATGTTTTGCGGTTGAAATGAGTGTAGCTATGTCGAGGCAGCGCTCTCTGATGAACAACGGAGGAGGAGAGCTGAATCTCCCAATCTGAGCGAGATCAGGGGGATAGAGGATGTAATTCTATGGAGAAGTGAAGGGAAAAGAAGATGGAGTGATTGTGGAGTCAAAACAACAGCTAACGACAGAGGAAAAGAGGCCAAAGCCTAGTGCTCTAGCATACCTTTGTTTTTGGGATTTTTGATTTAGTCAAAATGAAATTACACAAAATAAAAGATGGAACTAAACTACTGATTACATTATGAATCTAAAAATACAAAAGATAGAAGCTCGCATGTTATAAATAGTCGAGAGCATAAGTCATGTGAAGGAGCTCCGACGACAGGTTGGAAGGCCTCAAATCACCTTTTCCTCGTTGTGAATCGACGAGGAATGCCTCCTGCCACCAGAGTTCACTCTCATGCTCGATCCAAGGGGTCAAAGATGGCTCAAGAACGATCAAAATTAGATTGAAGACATGGGTTTCAATAAATAGCAGTGACAGAGGGGCAAGGCTTAGATAGGGTTTACGATAGAATCAAAGATCCATCGACCAAAGAATCATGTATACGTGAAAGACCATAGATCGAGGAGCAGATCTCAGGAACGAGTCAAGCCCAAAAAATACAAGTATCGGGGGGGGATCGAAGAAAGCGTCGGGTCAGTGCATTTGACAGTCCTAGGAGGGTAGGTGCCCTAGTTGACCAGCAGGTCAACCGAGGGCGCACTCTGATTGGGCCACATCTGCCACTAAAAGACAAAAGGAAATAAAAATGGAAAAGAAAAGGAAATAAAATAGAAAACAATTTTATTGATTTTTTCTTAAACATTAAAGTTGTTTCTTATTTTATGTACTATTTTAGGTGATTTTTATTTATTTTTATCGACTCGTTTATCGTGTGTTAGTTTTTACAAGTATAATTATATTTATAAATACCTATATTTTAACTATTTTATTTTTATTTTGTATTTCTAATTTTATTATTTTGTATCTCTAATTTATACATTTATTTTATATTTATATGTATATTTGAATATTTTTATTTCTATTTTTCTGACTTTATTTATGTACTTGAATAAATGTGAGTATGTATTATATATGTGTTGTATGCATATATATTTTATTACCTTTTTTAGTGAATTTTTCATGGATTTATTATATTTTTATTGTTTAAATATGTTTCAAATGATATTTACAAGCACATAAAGATATATAGAAGCTAAAAATATAAAGCATGAATATTTTGATTATTATATACAGGTATATAGTACAATAGGAACCCAAAAGCCAACTTTTGCATCTCAACTCCAAATTAAATGAAACCACCTCATTAAATAGATAATTAAATTTTATGAACAATAAAGGTAAGTTTGATCAATTTTGAATCGGTATGGAGGAGATACATGTCTGGAAAGTTTTCTTTGCGGTTTTTTTGTTTTGAGTGTCCCGGATGTTGTGTGTTATTTTAATATGAAATCAGTTTAGTATTTTTCTTTGTATTTTATGTACAATTTTCATGTTGAGGTTTTATTGGTTTGGGATATAAAAAGTGTAAAATAAAATAGGTCCCAAAAGGCTATTTATTATCACATCAAATTAGGCTTTCTGAGATGTATTATGTCCAATTGATCTGCCTTATCTCCCCTACTTTATTCCTTGTCGACCAAGTCATCACGATGACCGGGTCTCGGGTTTAGGGTCATTCAGTTCTTCCACACTTCATTCTCTTTCTTTTCTTTCCTTTGTTCTTTTATTTTGGTCTTAAATACAATATTTTGTACAATATTTACAGATCAATTATTTTGCATAAATTAATGCTATATGCATTTAAATAGGGATTTAAGGCCAAAATGATATAATAAAGGTGATGAAATGGATATTCATCAACTATTTAATCTACAAACATTCATCTGCAATTGTAAACTTTTTATAATATTTGCATTAAGGACCTTGAGCTTATTTATATTTGCACATTAGTCCATTCCACGTCACCTCACATGCATGTGTGCGTGAGGGTGCAGGAATTTTGCATGGACCTCTTTCAGATATTGCGTTATTAGTTGGTCCAGAAACTTTGAATATTAGTTGGAGTATTTTGATAAGCTTTCACGCTTGGTCATGTTGTTTATTTTATTTGTATTTAAACCCCTATCAAGAATGTATTATATTTAAATGTATAAAAATTGCATGTATGCCCCTAAACTTTGCTAGGGTGCTATTAAATGCTCTGATATTTCTTAAATATTGCAACTAGGTTCCTGTTTTACATATTTAATTTTACATTTGTATTTGCTTTATTAAAAATATCATTTTGCATCTAAAAGTTATAGGAAAATTGTCTTAAGTGCCTGGACCCCTATTATATTACATTTTTTTGCAATGTAGTTAAAACTATTTTCCTATTTATAAATAATCAAAAACATTGTATTTTCCTCTATTTTGAATTTAGAAATCCAAAACAATTACAAAATATTTTGAGAAATTCCAAAAAAATCAGCGTATCTATTTAGTTATATTTTACTTTGTAACAAATATTTTAGCAAAATATTAAGAAAAACCTACAAATCATGAAACACAGAAAACTTATAAAAATTCTTAAAATTCATAGAAAAATCATGAAAATATGTTTTAAGTTTCTGAATTTCTTTGTATTATTAAGTATCTAGAGAAATTTAAATTGGTCTCAATCTGATTTGATAGATATATATAAACCCATTTAAAGTTCCTGCCTTTTCTATTTTCTTAGTGTATTTCCTTAATTAAAATTGTATACAAATTCTCAAAAAGTGTCCAAAATTACCAAAAAATAGAGAAAAATTATAAAACTTGAAAATATTTTATTTTTGAAATTTTGAGTTTATTTGTTGTGTTTTAAAAATCCAAAAACACCATTTTATATTCCTCTTTATAATATCTATATATATTATCCTATATTTTATTTTAAAATAAGAAGAAAAAATGTGCAAACTTAAAAATATATAAATTTAAAACCCACAAAAGTATTTAAAAATTAAAAATACAAAAAAATACTAAGTTGTGTATTCATTTCTGTTGCTCTACCTTGTGTGCTCCTTTGTGGTTTGACCCCTACTACTTGTCATCTATACACATTTTTGTAGGGTATAATAAATTTTAGCTCACCTACTTTTATTGCTTAACCATTTATTGTGGGTTAATTGTTGATTGTCACTTAGGATTCGGTATTGAGGGTTGAGAGCGGCGCCAACATAGCGATTGCCAGATCTGACTTGTCGGATACCATAGGTCCTCCAAGATTGGACATTAGGTACATTGTCCTTCGTGTTCATTAGTAACATGAGACAAGAATGATAGAGCTTTGATATGAGGTGAACCGTGGAATCTCGATGCTCCTTCTCAGCTCTTAAGGCTTCGGTGAAGCGAGGAGAAGGAGCTCGAGGTGACCTCGATCACCGGCAGGTGAAGGTGGGACGCTTCTGATCATGGCGCTACTTCCTGCAGGGTTTAGCATAAATCCAAACCAAAGGGGACAAGGGAGTGAAGCTCCTTGCGTAGGCAGGAGATGGAGTTGAGCTCCGTCCTGTGCAAGGCTGGAGGTATGAAAGACCTAGAAAGATAGAAGAGGAAGCGGAGGGAGGAAGAAGGTGGAAGTGATTGCATCAATTGGGAGATTTGGTCTGACAAAACTAGTGAAGATGGGGTTGTTGTGGATTCAAATGGAAATGAATGAAGAATAAGAGGAAGATAAGGGAATACCTAATAACAGGTCGTAAATGGAGGTGGGTGGTATAAAAGCATGGAAGATGGATGAGCATTAGAGATGATAGCCTGAAAGAGAAGTTGATGCTCAAATGTCCTTGTTCAAGTGCTCCAGCAAGGAGAGCCTGAGCTCTACAACTGCGCTTATGTTGCTACAATGAGGTGATGGAGACACCTCGGATCTCTCCAAATGGAAACTCCTTCCTGCTTGATGAAGCTCCTATGAGTTGTCACCTACCCTCATATCTGGAGCTATAGAGTGTCGGTATGAAATGGCAGATGTCGATACTGGAGGCGGAGGTCGATGCTTTATAAGAGATAGGGCAATGAACAGAAGGGAAGGGCAGGAGGCATTTTAAATACTTGAAGTGGTCATTGGGGTTGTGATGAAGATGGCATTACACGCAGCTGTTGAGCGGATCCAAGGAGCAGATATAACGGTTGAAGTGAAGGGGAGTTAGGATTTTGGTTAGCTCTCGGGTGGGTTGACAGCGATGAGGAGATATGGATAGGATCATCGAATAGGCAAAGAGGGCGAGGGAGAGCAAAGAAGGAGGTGTGTTGCCTGATCAGAGTGAGGCGGAGATGGAGAAGAGCAGGCAATGTTGGAGGAAGAGGGTAAAGTAGAAGTGTCATTGGATCAATCTTGATCCAATGACGTCTGGGTGGTTAGGTGTAACACGCATGAGTTGCACGTGGAAGGCACATGAGGGAACGGAATGGATATAGGTCCTTGGATCGATTTTTATCCAACGCCAGAAGTGGAATGCTCTTGCGGACAAGGGGATTTGACTGGTCAAAGGTACGGGAAAGGAGGTGGTGACGTGGACCAGTGAAGGGCCGCCAAGTGGCAAGGATCGTTGATGAAAATGTTGACCAGGAAGAAAAATAAAAGAAAATAGTAAATAAAATAAAAAGAAAGTTAAATGAAAAAGTGGTCAACATGAAAGTTATTGATCTCGATGAGATCTACAACTTTCATGAAGGACTAAAAAATAAAAGAAATCAATTGTACAAAATACATTTTGTGTATAAGTATTAATTGCCAATTTACACCTATGTTTGTATTTTTTATAATTTTATTTGGTTTTATTTAGTGGATTAACTTATATACAATATATACATAATTAATCTTTTTTTATGGATTTTAATAAGTTGAGAAAAACGTGAAATACAATAATCAAAGATAAAATTTGCACATAGTATACAAAGTTAGATCTTTTTTGTTTGTTTGGATTTTGCGAGTTTTATGCATTTTGTATCTTTATAACAAGTTAGTTAATGAGTTAAAGAATGTAATAGAAGAAGAACTAAGTTGAACTTAGTATTTGTACATAAAATAATGGACTCAATTTAGGCCAAAATCAAGGTTATTTATCTATAGATTTTAACATTATTTTCTTGTATTATTAGTTAATATTAATTGGTCAGCTTTAGGGGTTTTATTAGTGATTTGTTCAGTAGATTTTGCTAAAGACTTCATATACAGTAGATGACTCATGGATACATCAATCCTTTGCATAAGAATAGTGACTCGGAGGTGTCGGAATAGTCAAGTTAAAGAGTTGTCTTGATGAGGTTGAGATAACTAAGACCTAGATCGTAAATGTCATGATTAGGTATACATCCTTTCACTAGAGATAAATATACATCTATATGCTTGAATGTTCACATTAAACAGACCATTAGGTTAAAGACCTAACCAAGGTCCATATTCCGCCAAGTTGGTGTGCATATGAGGACATATGAGAAATATGATTCTCAAAAGATCATACATTTTCATATTTGACGTACCACGAGACAGAGCTCGCTCATGAGATATTTGGCAATCATAAAAAAATCCATGAATGGTCGTCTTGTTATTAAATAAGATAAGAATTCGAGATATAAATATATAGAGACACTAAAATCCATCCAATTTCATCATTCCCTTAGAAAGGAAGTTTTATGGTAGATGATTTATTAGGATAGATTTCACCTTAAGTATTCCCAATACTCATTCATCCTTCATACTGGAATACTTTACTATATCCTAAGTTTAAACCCAAGTTTGATTATCTTCTCTAGAACATATCAATGGATTTCACATTCGATGATTAGGTGACAATATTAATCATATAGTTTCAAAAAGCATATATTAATATCTTGAACTCGTTTCTTATTTCATAAACAAGATGACCATTCATGGAATTCTTTATGAACCCAAAATATCTCATGAGTGAGATTTGTCTCCCGGTTCATCAAGTATAAACTCGTATGATTTTTTGAGAATTATACTTCTCATATGTATTCATATGTATACCAACTCATCGGTATATGGACCTTCGTTAGGTCTTCAACCTAATGGTCTTTCTAATGTTCACACTCAGGCATATAAGTGTATATCCATCTCTAGACAAAGGATGTGTGCCTGATCATAACTATGCGATTCATGTCTTAATTTGTCTCGAGCTCATCAAGTCAACTCTTTGACTTGACTATGTTGACACATCTGAATCATTATTCCTATGTAGAGGATCTGCATCAAGAAGTCGGCTAGAAATCAGTCTTTAGAGAAAAATTGCCATCTCTTTCTAAGACTATACATCATTATTGAATATTCATGATATTCAACATGACCATAGTACATAACTCTAATTGTACAAAGTGGTCTTTGTATTAAGTGCATTCATGACCATTCATTTCAGATGGACGTGATAAAGAAATAACTTTTATTGCATTAATGAGTTGTCAAGGGCTTACAAGTCCAACAATACCCTCTACCAAATTCATCATATCCCATCGAAAATGAAAATACATGGGTGTATTAAATATCTATTGTAATCAGTGATTAGAAGTTTAGCTTACAGATTATTGTTATTATTCATCATCAAACCACATAATATTGTCATTCCAGTTCATATTTGTATGGCTGCACTTGTATGTTTTCCATCTGATTTATTTCGTATTCGGTTTCTTTTTTTCTATGACAATAGAAATATATTCATTTTTTAAATATATATTTGTTAGAATCATAATAGAAAATACTATTTATTTTTCCTCTTAAGTATACAAATGGAAATATGCCCCAAGATATGTATGCAAATGATCCTTTGCTTTCACTTGTAACACTTTCTCATTGCTTGCATATATCAATAATTATATATGAATAAATATGATTTTTGATAACATATTACAGAAGTATCCACTACCTTAGATTCTACACACATGCTTATATTGTAAAACTCACTCCAATAATCAATACTCATGTCCTCAAATATGCTACTAAAATTGCGATTGAACAAAATAATCAACATGTATCATTAAATTAATTTATTTTACTATGACTTGGCACTAGAAGAGGGGTTGAATACTGCAGAACATATTCCTAATTAACAAGTAAAATTAAAATCTTGGAGATATAGAATAGATAAGAAAACTACAATATTTATAATGATTTTTGACAAGAAAATCCTTGTGAGTATAAATCAAAAATCAAAATGTCTGCATTTTAGGATTTTATTCTTATTCTCTAATCGGATAAACTTTTAATTATCACATTACATCAAACCAAACATAGCACTAACTTTACATATATTTTCTCCTTAAATAACTCTCAAGGACAATTTTATATATCCAGGAGGAAACCACGACTTGGATATATGTGTATAACAAGCTAAAAGATATATCATATGAGTATATAAGAAATAATGTACAAGCTTAAGAAGTTTTTAGAGATTGTAAAGCATGGCATGAAGTTGTTCGCTTGATTAGAATTTGAGAATGTTTTGAGCTAGAGAACATAAAAATGGCAAAGTAGAGCACACGACTTTACTTAAATGAATATGGAAATTTCTTTTCACTTGATATCTTGTCAAGGACCTTAAGGATACTATCTATGAGTTGCGAATGACTTAATATCATACGAGAATAAGTAAATGAATTTATATAGGAGCTAAGGAATAAATAGAGTAGGAAAATTTAGATTTAGAGAGAATTAGATGACTTAACAAAAGCTAGTTGATTGAAAGATTATGACTTGACTAATTTAAGCAAGCCATCGACTGAAATGGTCTTCCGAAAACTTAAATTCCTAGTGGCTAAAGATTAGTTGATTAAACTCGATTATTAATCAATCAATTTGAGTAATCGATCGATTAAAGGAATCTTCCAAAAACCTTAATTCTTGATGGTTAACTGACTAGTTGATTAAAGATTAGTTGTTAATTAACTAAAATCAAAGAAGATAGACTAAAATTTAATCTTAAAAAAAGTTGTTAACAATGGTCAACCAATTACTGTCGGCGATTGTTGGAACAAAAAAGTAGTTGGTTGATACTTAGTGTTAGTAAACTAATCTCTGACTAAGCGACTGGGATGGATATTTTAGTTAACCAACATTTTTCAACCAATATGCTTAAATATGATGCTAAACTTACTTGACTAAAGGTTTTCAGTAATCGAAAATAAAATCATTAGTCAACCAAAAGGAATGGTAGTCCAGTTGAAAAAAGATTAAGGCAGAAGCTAAAATTTTAAAGGAAGATAACTAAGTGGACATATAATCAGCTCAAGGTGATATTAACTGACTGAAAAGTAGAGAAGTCAACGAATTTAGTCCGACTTAATTCTACAAGTACACTAGAGGAAGTATAACTTGTGGATTTCTTTGTACAATATAATACAAGAAAGTAAAAGGCTTGAGCTTTCATGAAGCATGTAGAGCTTCATTTTGAGCTTTTATTTGAGGAATCTTTTTTGAGTTAGATTTTTATAGAGATGCCTTTTGAGGAACTAAAAACTCATATATGTAGCCCTTCGGCTACTAGATAATGCAATAGTTTCTTCTTGAAGTCTGACATGAACTTAAAAGATCAATATTCACCAAAAATAAAAATTACTAATACTCTGTCATTATCATGATTTTAGTCAATAATAATATCTCTTTTATTACAAATGGCAATAGCTTATAGATACTTCTTTGAGACGATTCTCCCATGTCTACGTAATAAGTGATTCTCCCACTTTTATACTGTAAAATTCTTTTTCTTAACTTTTGAAAATTTCCCCATTTATTTGATTATATGTTTAATAAATCACTGCCCCTTTTTGTTGTTTTAATATTATAATATCAATTTGAAGACATTGCCCTGTACTAAATATAATTTTGTAGATAAATTTAAGCAATATCATCAAGTTTACAATAACATGAACATCTTTGTAAATATATTCATTTTGAAAGTTTGGCGAGATTGTTAAGATGTCTTCAAGACCAATAGTATTTTCAAATTCTTTATAATATCACCTTTTAATTAAATATTTTATTAGATGATTTTTTAGATCAATTTGTCAAGTTTTAAAGTATAATGTGGAGTTTTTATATAGAATTACAACACTTATACTATAACAAAGAATTCAAATTTATTAAATGTTCATCCGAATTCATTAAAGGTTTATTGCATTAATATTACTTGCAAATACGCAAGATATGCAAATATATATTCAGATTCTATTGTTGAAAAGAATACATGATTTTTTTAAAGAACTAAGGCACTGTGTATTTACGGAAAATGACATGCTCCATTACTGCTCTTACTATCAGTTCAACTTACAAATAACCAACATCGTTGTATGCCTTCAAGAAAGTTGAAATTTGAAGATAATATAGTCCATAATTATGGGTGTATTTTAAGTATATAAAGATTCTTATTATAAATTTTAAGTGAGATTTCTAAGGGTTAAGTGTAATATAACACAATGACAAGTACTAAACAATATGTCATGTTCACTAGTTGTATGACGAATCCATGATTCACATCCTTTATTCTTTTACTTGAGCTGAAATCTCTAGTCAAAATAACAGTAAATCTATACTAAATCCAATAAATTAGCATTGTGCATGCTTTTGTTAATATTACGTAATTAACACTTATTTACCCAAAATAAAAGAATAAAGAAGAAAAAAACAAAGAAAATAAAAGAAGGCTGTAATTATACAATAAATGCAAATTGATCCGAACCCCAAGAGAAGGTCAAGTATCGACCCGATCGACAAGGAATAAAGTAGGGGGAGATAGGGTCTTTATTTATTAATAATACAAAATACCTTGTAAATATTATTCATTCTGTATTTATTCCCATTGTATATACCATCCCCTATTTAGTATGTATATATCATGAACCTATTCTATTTATCAATAAAATGATCTCAAATTAATTTATTTCTTTAATAAAACTTGTAAAAAAATTGTGTCTTAAATAATAAAATTATTTGCAAAATGAAGTTGTGTATAGTTGTACAGTACCTATACATGTATTTGTGTATTTACTTATTTATTTTTTGTATAAATTGTATATATTTTATTTTAAAACTATTGTAATATTTCAAATGATTATATAAAATTAAAATAAAATTCATAAAATAAAATAAAAATAAAAATAAAAATCAACTCTTCATTGTGCAAAAGAACCAAGTGTATATATTGTACATAGTACTAATTCGTTAACCCCTATTTTTAATGTGTAAAAATCCAATAAAAATGTTTTCATGTACCTTAAAGTATGTTGTAAAAAAATAAAATAAAAAATATAAGGTATTTATGTAAAATAATAATATAAAAATATATGTATATAATATATAGATATATGGTATCTATGCATACTAATATATATTGTATATAGTAATATATATATATATAATATTAAATTAAAAATCACCAAAAAGTAGTTCGAAAAATAAATAACATTTTTTATTTTGGTTACTTTTATTTTGAAATCAATTATTATTTTTATTTGATATTCCTTTCTTTTTAATTTCCTTTTTTCCTATTGGTCAACCCAGGTCCGTTGACATGGGTCCACCTCCCCCCCCCCCAGTCCGACCCAGCTGGAGCTTCGTCGGATCTAATTTCTCCATATTCTCCAGTCAAGGTCCGACCATCTTTTGCATCGAATTGCACGACTGACTGTTCACCTTGGATCTATGATGTTTGTTGATACCTAGGTTGCGGCGGATCCTCCTTAGTTCGTGTGAATCTTCTCAATTCTTCCAGAGACCTTGGAGCACCCTATAAATCATCTCTTCCCACCGGGCGTCGAGTAGCTCGCTCCCCATGCCTCCTTTCCTCCACTAAAGCATGTAGGATAGTGACAATACCCCGTCGGACCTTCTTGGAGCTTGGATTGGTGCTAAATCGAGTCAAGCCGCTTCGTGGCTGGACCCCTCCGTCGCGACTAGCCTCCTTGTCCTTTCGCAACCTGTGTGAGACCATAACCCTGTTGTTTACCTTGTCGTTCTTCATCATCCATTTTAGAACCATCTGGTATCCTTCAGTCCTCGCATTTCACCTTTTCATTTCGAGTTCATCATCGTGGCCGCTCTCCGCCATCGTTGCTCCGACCATCGGGTCTGGAACTCCTTCCAACCATCTACCCACATCGATACCTTCACCTTATCACCTCCCATCTTCCCACGCAGCATGATCATCCCTTAGGCTCGATCATCGAATCGAGATTGAGTCTACATCTCCTTTCATCATCTATATCGGAGGTCCAATCTACTCCCCCATCTCTTATTTTGGTTTATGTGCAAAATAACTCCAGCGGAGCATCGCCTCCGAGCACTGCATCCTTTACAAGTCCAGGTGTGTGCAAGAGCATCAAGTCAAGTCCCATCTAAGCAGCGTAGCTACTCTAGGTGGGGGACCTCCCAGATCTTCATCGAGCTATCCGAGCATCCCTTCAACGTGGAACTGCTCCAGCATGCTATTGTCCCCTTTGGGCAGTTGATGAGGACCCTACAGCTCCAGATATTGTCGACTGACTCTCATCCGACGGTCCCTTCTTCATGTTCTTCCAGCGTCGATGCCAACCGTTTTATGAGGAGACCAAAACCCCAGATTTGATCTGAGCCCTCCGTTAGCGCCCAAATCTTGGCACTCAGATCAAATATAGGGGTGATTCGAGCCACATGACAACGTCATCCTTCAAAACCGTTAGATCCGTACATGTCTGTCAGATCTGAGCCGTGCGTCACCTTCTTTTGTTATGACTGTCAGATCCTTTCTAGAGTGCCATCAGAGCCGTACGTTAGACCATGCGCATCGCACATGCCTGCGAGGTATACTGCATCTTTTCACCTGCCTTTTCTACCATTTCATTTTAGTATAATAATTGTAAAAGTAGTTCGAAACTTTTTACAGTAAGGACCTCATAATTTTTGTATGTGCACTCTAATCTGGCGGAACTGAACTCATGTGCATGTTCACGTGTATTTGTGGGTCATTGCAAGTTTCCCCTATATGAAAATTTTAGTGTTGATGCCTATCCGGATTACTTGACTTGATAAAATCAAATAGTTGAAGAAAGTTTGCTTAACTAACATAAAATAGCATAAAAATAATGTTTTTTGTTGTTAAGTTATCATTAATACTTTCAACTTGAAGTAATCATTGAAGTTGGACCATAAGAATGGGTTAAGAATACAGAGTTCTCTTTTTCTCTCTGTTGGATGTTATGACGTCAGATTAATTTCAAGTATTAAAATAAAGTTTTCTCCAGAATTGAACAAGTAAATGAATTAAGTTATAATTATGATAATTATCAAATTATATATATATATATTTCTTATTCTTATATATAATTATATATTATTTATTTTATTTGACTGAGATTGAATATTTTTTTACTATTTTTTTATTTTGATTGCAGTTATATTTTTTATTGTAGTCCCGTTCAACAAGTAAATTACTAAAAAGAATAAAAAAAATAATACTTATGGAAATAAAAATGGGTTTTGAGGAAGTTTTCTGAACTTGCATTTATGCCCATGTGAGCACTTCCACGTGTCACTCACGTTTTCTCCAGGATTTTTGTGTTTTGGTCCCCCAGACTTCCATTGTTTGTTATTATCTGGCCCTAGGATTTGTATTTTTCTTTGTCTCTTTTTTATTGCAATAAATAGCAAGCTTGACCCAAAAACCCCATAAACATTATTTGAGTTCCTACTATTGTTTTCTTTAAGCGATAATTTTTGTATGGTGTTTTTCTTTTATTTGCTATTACTAAAAATTCAAAAATAGTACAAAAAAACCATGTTTGCCTTAGAAAATCCAAAAAAAAATAAATTGCCTTAAAATTTCTAAAAAAATAAATTACCTTTATTTTTATTTGTTTTATTTTCTGTCCAATTTTAACTTTATATCTTTTATAAAACTCTAAGAATTTGCAAAATCATAAAAACACCATAAAAATCATATAACATCTTTTTAAAATCCAAAAAATTGTGTTCTTGATCTTTGTTTGTAGATATTTAAGTATACGTTTTGGTAAAATAAACAACTAGAACTTTTGAATTTATTTTTTATTTTTAATTTGAAAAATACTCCTACTTGTGCACTGTTTACTTTATCCCATTACTTTTAATCATTTTGAAAATCCTAACAAATCTAAAAACATCTAGAAAATTACAAAAATAATATAAATTATAAAAAAACAAAAAATATTTTAACTTGATTTTTCCAGCTATTTTTACTATTTTAAAAATTCAAAAAGATTGCGTGTGTGCCTTGTTTCCATTTTCTTTAGTTGTCTTTTGTTTGAAAATTTAAAAATATAAAAATTTACAAAATTAAGAATCATTTAAAATATTCAAAATCATAAAACATAAAAAATATAAAAATTAAAAACCCATAATTTTTTAAAAAAGACAAAAACCACAACAAGCTAACAGTAGTTTGCTTTGTATTTCCTTCTTTCTTTTCTTCGATTTGTCATTGAATTGATTGACCCTCATTAATAACAGTTGCTTCTTTGTGTTCGACCCCGGTCGCTATACCAGGTTAATAAAAGTATCTTAGACTACTTGTTTTACTTTCTTGATTAGTTTCGTGGTTGAATAAAATTTTCTTGATTTCTAGCTGGGTTTATGGGGTGACAACGACATTCTTAATTTCATAACTTAACCATGGTCATCCGACTTGATAAACAAAATGTTGTCATTGACGGGGAGGCATGTCGAGGGTAGTTAGGACTTCTTTACCTGCTATTCTTGGTTTTTGTATATACTTGTTTTTCTCTTTTTCTTTTGTTTTGTATTTCTTTCTATATTTGTCTTATTTTTGTAAAGATTATTGCTCTCTATTTTCATTCTTTTTGTTTGTTTATATATTTCTTAACAGTTATCTGACACATATTTTGTTTCACCTTTGTTGTGAGGGCCCGTGGAGTGAGGGAGGCTATCTTAGGAGAGCCGATGCACCCAAGTAAGGCGGAGGATGGGCGTTCTACACCGACCGACAGGAGAGAGCAGCTTAGGAGGAGCAGGAGGAGTAGAAGACCATCGTAGCTTTTAGATTTATTTTTCAATCATTTTATTTCATTTTTGTAATTAGTTTTTGGCACTTGCCCTTTTTCTGATTTCTAGGCCATTATATACCTTGGATTGCAGGGTTTGTTTCGCCAAGTGCCAGTGCACTTGGGGGACCTCACCAGATTTGGTTTTCTTCACCTTTATTTTTATTTTTTTCTCGTAAGTGTTCTTGAGCCCCTACACTTAGGTTTCTATTTGGTTGATCCATTTAGTGATTAGGTTCATAGCCCTAATAGAATTTGTTCCTTTAGATACATTTGGACTTAGTCAAAATAACAGGTACTTCACGATAATAGAAGTTTATATTTATGAAGATTCTCGCCTTTGCATTCATATAGCTTAGTTTTGATTTATACATGGATCATATTTCATGTAAACTGTTGGATCAAGGTACGCCTTCTATCTCATGCATGCATTCATAACGCATCGACTTTTCTGTCTTCCTCCCCCTATTTTCTTTGACATAGGAATAAAAGGAAATTAGAAAAATTGTTAGACATGTTTTTATTGGAAAAATACCCAAAAAGTGATATCGTAATAAAAATTGGGATTGTTAATTGAACTCGACCCTAAAGTAAACATAACGATCACATTCATTATTTTGGGGAGAGTAACCCCTCCTTGTTTGTAGGTACTCTCCAGACAGAGTGAGACACATACACTTAAGGAATAGAGCCCAAAACCTTAGACGTGTGCCCTAAGCGCTTTGACTTTAACATTCAGGTCATGTTATTACTGCAAGCACTTGCCTCATACGTTAGTAGAAGTAGTCATGTGGATAAGGAGGTGAATTTCCTTAGAACGATTCCCGAGCTCTTACGAGGATAGTTCTCTGCTTGGGGGATTTGTCGACTTATTCACAGTCTACTCTAAGAGACCACACCTGTGAGCTTTGTTAATATAAATGTTTTATCACTAAATTCTAAAATTGAAAAGATTAACGACCGAGATTTCACGGTCATCATTGCATTAAGTTGGTCAACTTGGGAGTTTGTTTTCTGATCATTTGTTTCTCAGTCCAGATCTAATCTTCACTCGTCTCCACATCACGATGATGGGAAGGTGGTCTCTTAGTCTACCTCTGGTGGCATTGCTTTACAACACACCTGCCCATTCATCTAGGGTGGTTCTAGAGAGCTCTGACCCTCTCTCAGAACCTGAGTATTCCACTTCCTTCTTCTTTAACCTTCCTAATACACCACCTGAGGTATAGCAGCAGTCAGAGCAGATTTTTGTTGACTTGGAAACACCTCATGTTTGCTCTTTTTCATTTTTAGAGTCTGACGAGTGGCCCTAGAGCAGAGCGAGAATGAGCAGCCAGAGATTCCTGATGTATTTGATCAGGTTGCGATCAACAACATCCTCCTGGCATCCCTAGAGGTGATGTAGATACAAATCTGGGACCAGTGGCTACTGATGACAAAGGTTAGGAGGGAGCTGACAAAGATCAGAGATGCTAGAGTTGAGAGACTCGTTGGTGGACCAAAGATTCCTAGAGCTAAGGATCGAGCAGATGCTAGGGCAGAGGCCAGACCCTTGCGCGCCATGGGGGAGTTGCACAACCCTGGTGTGGCTCTCGCTCATAGGTGGATTCAGTTGCCTTCCATTCTAGGAGATTTTAAGCTCTGTCCACAGATGATCCGGCTATTGCCCAAGTTCCATGGGCTTTCCACCGAGAAGACTCGCATCCACTTGCAGGAGTTCGAGATGATCTGTAGTACCGTCCACAACAAGCTGGTGGACGAGGATACCATCAAGTTGATAGCCTTCCCATTCTCATTGGTTAACAGAGCATCCTACTAGCTGAAGCACTTGGGGAAGGTTGTCACTACATGGGAGTAGTTGAGGACTGAGTACCTCAACAAGTACTATCCACTCGATCGGACCAACGTGGCAAGAGCTATGATCAATAACTTCACCATGATCCCAAATGAGAAGTTCCATGAGGCTTGGGATCGATTTAGAGAGCTCATTGATAGGTGTCCCCACCATGATATTAGCAAGTCCAACTTAGTACAGAGTTTCTTTTGTGGATTGACACCCGAGATACAGGGGCTTGTCAACGCCTCTCGTGGAGGATCCTATTTCTCCAGGATGAGGATCAGCTCTGGGCCATCTATAAGGAGATCGTTGAGAACTACACTATCAAGACTTAGACCAGTGTCTACACTCAGGGGAAGCATCCCTACTATGTGTTGTCTCACCCTAGAGTTGCATGTATATATGCCGGTTCACATTCATCTTCTACGGCAACAATGCTAGTAGAGTCATCAACTATAGATATGGGCATTCTCAGCCAGAAGTTGGATCGCATGGAGATCATTGAGAAGAAGACGTGCCAGGGCCTGGACTAGTTCAACAAGATTGATGAGCTGGCCTAGAATTTGAGTGACCTGAAGATGCAGATCATGTGCCTTCAAGAGGCACAGATGGCTTCTTTGGCTTCGTCTAGGTCACATGTTGATAAGGGGAGAAGATCTTCACAACCATTCGCCTCATACAAATAGGTTCACCATATTCATGTTTAGCATGTTCAACCAGCCCCACAGTACCAGTTGACACCACCACCTTCACCAGATACATAGATGGTGATGTACCATAGTGATCAGCCATTAGCGTCCATTCCTCCACCGTTGTACAAGTAGTCAGAGCCGTTGATGGAAGTCAACATGATTTGGTATTCCCAGCACTAGAAGCAGCCCGGTATCCACCGTGATCACCTAGGCTTCAGATGGTCTACTGGAGGTGCTCAGTCCCATTAGCAGCCTCCAGCACATGCATGATAGGGTACATAGCAGTCACAACCCCAATACTCCCAGCATACCATTCCTTGACCCCAGTACCAGGGTCAATAGTGGAGGCAGCAGCAGCCTCACTCCCACTTCCAGTAGCATCCCCCTCACTCCTACACATAGCAGCAACAACATGGCCAACCTTAGTACTTTCAGAGATGCAACCCATCCGGGTTTCATGCACCTCCGTATGAGAACCCAGCTTTAGAGGATCTTGTGCCACATTCTTATAGAGCTGCAGACCACATTCACGTGAGAGATGGATGAGTTCTGCCAAGAGATGAGAGAGATCATCAAGGGTAAGGTCGTCGTACCCGCACAGATTGAGATCCGAACAACTGAAGAGGAAGTCTGAGCAGGTACATTCGATAGAGTCTGCCACTCCTAGCAAGGTACTTGAAAATATTCATTGTTTATTTGATGTTGATTTTATGAAACTTAGGAGAGGTAGGGATCCAGCAGGCAGCGCCTCATTTAGGCGACAATAGGATGCCCAATCTGAAGCACCATATGAGATAAAGAGCGGTGATGATGCCATTGATTTTGATGTTTATGGTGGAGATGATGCCACCAAGATTGACACCCATAGGACAACACTGAGGTTGTCATTTTCCCAGCTATATATGGTTGCACCCACCTTGAGGATGATCCAGATGACAATGTTGATGTTGTCTACTCTCCAGATGTTATAGATGGTGGTGTTGATGCCACCAAGAGTCCATGTACAGACACTCCAGTTGTTTTGACTTCTCTTCATGTACCTGAGGATAATGATTTTAGAAAAATAAAAAAATGAGAAAATTTAAAAAACAAAAAGATGAATAAAGGAAAGGTTTATGTTTCTTCTCTGAGTCCATATGATGTAATGCTTGATGATGCTTGTATGGATTCAAGCCATTTGTATGCTCAAAGAACTATTTCGATTCCAGACCCTCTAGTTCCTGGTGAGGGTACCCGTCCCCTTCCCTCAAACACTCTTAGGGAAGGGCCAAAAAATAGAAAATCCCAAAAAGAGACAGCAGTTAGTGTTCGAAGAGTATATGGTAGATCGATTTCATATCTAGCTGACTCTTCGGGAGGCATTGGAGCACACACCTCTCTTCTAGAATAATATTAGAGAGAAGACCACAGTACGTAGGAAGAAGAGGCATGATGAAACTCGATTTCATCATCTTTATTTCTCATTTTTAACCCCCTTGCTTAAGCTGAGTGTCAATAAAATCCAGTTAAAGTTTGTAATTAACAGAGTCCTAAATAAATTAAAAATCACAAAAAATTGACAAAACAAAATTCGTGGTATTTTTAGACTTAAAAATACCCTCAAAAATATTTCGGGTCTTTGTTTGATCTCTTCTTCAGTTTTGGTCAACATGAAACTTGTAGATCTCGTCAAGATCTACAACTTCCATGTTTTGAGTTTTCTCAAATTCGGCTTTTTATCCCCCAAAATTCAAAAATACCCTCGAATAAATCTGATTGGGCCACGTGGCCCATTCTGGGGGCGCCACGTGGCCCCGCCTCTCTTGTCTCATCCGCCCACTTCCTTGGCCGTCAAATCTCCTCCTGAGATCCAACGGCTCCCAGCTCTCCACGCCCGCTGCTTTCCCTCGATCGTCAGATCATCTCCATCCCCGATCCTCATCGCCCGTTAGCGCCTTAGCCAGGAGATTGACACGTGTCGTGTTGTGCGCCCTTCGATCGCGCTTTAGATCTTCCATCTTGGCCGCTGCTTCCGCCTCTTTCCTCTGTCGCTCGATCAACCCTAACGTGTAATCCAGGCCGCCCATCAGCGCGCACGCTCCAGCTCGACACGTGGCTACTTTACAGCCTTCCGATCGCGCCCTGATCTTCTATCTCAGTCGTATCTTCTAAGGGGGTGCCTCAGCCCTTCGATCGCGCCTTCTCTGCATCGTGATCGTCCGTTCGCGCCGCTCCCTCAGATCGACACGTGGTTGCTCCGTATCCCTTTGATCGCATCGCCTGATCTCCCATCAGGACCATCGCTCTGCGCCCACTTCTCCACCGTTGGATCTCCAGATCCAACGGTGGAGCTTCGTCGTCAACCTCCAGACCCCCCTCTCTCACACGATCACCACCTCGCGCAACCCGCTCCCCCTTCCTATTATCCCACCTACTCCGATCGACATCTCCCATCGCCAACTGCCCTCCGACCTTCCCCACTCTTCCCTCTACCTCGTGCATCATCCCATGAACCGCGATGACCTCCCAGTCGCCCCATATCGCCCTCTAAACCCACGTCGACCACCACTACTTCCGCCATCACCTTCTTTAAATCCGCCGCCCCCTCCGTCAAATCATCTCGTCTGCCTTTACGTGGGAGATCGCCCATCCCTCCTCCGTCTCCCTGTGACAGGGGGAGGCGGAGGATAGAGCGATGACGACGAACCTCCCCGGTGAGACCCTCCGCCTCTAAATGGCGGAGTTGCGGCGCTCCGGCGACCGCCCGAGCTCGCTGGCACGGCCGGCCAGCATGTGCGACGACCCGGGCTTCTTCTCCGATGCCCAGCCCAGGCCACGACCTCCATCTCCGGCCAGGTAAGTCCTCTGATCTTCTCTTGTTTTTTTCTTTTTATTTTGCAAAATTTTCTAAGCCTCTATAATGTCTACCCCGCTCCATTATCCACCCATCCCTTCGAATTTCTTCAATTTGCAGAAAGGCCCCCGCGCGCAGGGTTTATTTTCAGGGAAGGTCCTTATATTTATTTTATTTTCATTTCAGTCCTTCCCAGGGACCTTTTTGTAATTATATTTTCATATTTTATTTCAGTTATGCCCTTGTCTTTCTTTATGCATATCTTGAGCTACGTTTATCCGATTGAGATGATTTCAGTTTCGTGTTAAAGCTGGTTTGATAATCTTTCTAATGGAATGTTTAGTTGTTGTCTTGGACGCAATGAGTCTTATGTATTATTTTATAGTCATGTGTCTATTTGAACTTGCACTGATGCCTTACTTAACATTGTTCACCACATCTGCCTTTTTAATTAAACTCGAAATTAACTCTTATTTATTTTTGCTCATTATTTTCACCTAGGGCATATTTTAATTGCATTACATGGCATTTATTTGCATGATAAAAATGGATAAAAAATGCATGTTTACTTTATTGTTATTGCATTGTTGTGTCTTTGCATAATTTGACCTATATGCTTCAATTCAACACTTAATTAAATAGACTTAAATCCGATTAATACGAGAGAGGCTCGTGTCCCTGAGTTCGACCTTGGTTTCTTACCAAGTAAAATAAATAACGACCATCGCATTCTTATTTGACATATATCAATGAGATGGTCTTTTTGATGACCAAAATCGGCCTGACTGCTACGACAATTCCAAGTGCTAATTTAGCACTCTTAAAGGGCCGATTTTGCGAATCATCAAGGCACAACCACAGTCCATAGATCCATGTGTTTACCCATGCCACATGCTTCATTATCCAAAATTGTTTGCCAGAAATGTAGGGGCTCCATATGTCAGATGCCACATTCACAAGCAACGGTTCGATCGTACTCTATTAGATAGTGGAACTTTGATTAACCTTCTTCCGATAGCCTTACATGACCGCTTTGAGTTTGGCCCACTTAGACAGAGTAGGACAGTACTTTAATTTGCAGACAGATCTGTCAAGAGGTCGAAGGGGTTACTAAAGGATGTTGTCGTCACCATCCATGGCCTGAAATTCCCCATGGATTTCGTCATGTTGGACATGGAGATCCCTGAATGCGTAATAGATACACTGATCATATTAGGCCGACCTTTCCTAGCGACAGTAAAGGCCTTGTCTGATCATGATAGCATGAAGGTGTACTTTTTCTTCGAGGGCAAGAGTATACAAATAGAGAAGATTGAGGAGCTGAGAGCCAGAGATTCAATCAGCTCAGAGAAGATGACAGATTCAGAGCCAGACATCCACCACGAGTGTGACTTGTGATTACAGATGATGAAGCGATTTGGGCAGATGAGGATTCATGAGTTCTAGTAACATCTTCAGAGTTAGCATATTTATAGTTGGAAGCTGACGAGAGTTCGGAGAGCGTGCCTGAAGAGAAGGATACCATAGAGGCTAGTGATACCGATTTGGTTAGTGAAGTTGATTTCATTTATTATCCTTCCGATCCATCCGATTCAGACACAGACTTTGACTGGCAGGAGTTTGATGAGTACCTTCCATGTTTGATTTCTATAGAGACTACAGCCAGGACGAAGACAATGCTAGTGCAGTTGATAGACAGTAGGGCCATCTTCATCGAGTTCATATGAGCAGCAAGAGTTCTCACATTCAGATCCGGTAGCTTTCATGCAGACATTTTAGGGGCTAGATTTACCAGCTCCTGCATGCCCAGAATTGAAGACCTTATTGCTGAGCATGAAGTACCGATTCCTTGCAGGTGAGACAGATATGTTTCCAGTCATTATCTCAATATATTTTACTGATGACCAAGAATCTCATTTGATGGAGGTTCTTGAGAGAAACTGTAAGGAAATTGGTTGTTCTGTAGCAGATCTCTAGGGAATAAGTCTGGTTATGTGCTCCCACCACATCTATCTCGACGATGATGCCATGCCATCTTGTGAGTTTCAGCACAGGCTAAACCCGAATTTTTGAGAGGTGGTTATGAAGGAAATATCCAAGTGGTGGAGCGTTGACTTTATCTACCCCATCTCCGATTGCAAGTGGGTTAGTCCTTTACTTGTGGTACATAAAAAGATGGGTATTACTATAGTTATGAATGAGGAAGGAGAGGAGATTGCTACCTGTATACCCACTTCTTAGCAGGTATGTATGGAATACATATGATTGAATCAAGCCACCAAGAAGGATCACTTTCCACGGCCATTCATTGATCTGATTATTGAGTGATTAGCTGGGAAGAGTCATTATTGCTTCCTTGACAGGTACTCGGGGTATAATCAGGTGGCTATTGTGCCCGAAGACCAAGATAAAATGACATTCACATGTCCGTTTGGGATGTAAGCTATTAGACGGATGCCCTTTAGACTATGTAATGCCCGGTTACATTCAAAGGTCCATGCTTTTTATCTTTTTGGACATGGTGGGTGAATTTTTAGAGGTCTTCATGGATGATTGTTTAGTCTAGGACGATAAGTTTTATGCTTGTCTTTCTTGCCTAGACCATGTGCTTCAGCTGTGCATTGAGGTCAACCGTGTTCTTTCTTGGGAGAAGAGTCATCTTATGATGACTCAAGGGATGATTCTTGGTCACATCATTTCTAACAAGGGCATGGAGGTCGATCCGACCAAGGGTGATATCATCAAGAAGCCCACTCCACCATCCAATCTGAGGCAGTTGCGATCTTTTCTAGGGCATGTCAGTTTCTACATATTCATTCAGGACTTTGGTCGGATTACCCGACTGCTTACTAATCTTCTCATGAAAGACACTAAGCTCCTTGTAGATGATAAGTGTCTTTCATCATTTGAGACTCTCAAGAATATAGTTGTGCAGACTCCTGTCCTTCAGCCACCTGATTGGTCTCTCCCATTCGAGATCATGACGGATGCCTCAGATTTTATTGTAGGGGCTGCTTTAGGACAGAAGAGGGATCGCTGCCTTTCTTCATTCACAATGCTAGTCATACTTTGGATGCCACCCAGTGGAATTAGACTGTTACAGAGAAGGAGATGCTAGTCATAGTCTTTGCTTTGGATAAGTTCAGTTCTTACATTCTTGGATCTAGAGTGACCATATACACTGATCACACCGCCATCCGATACTTAATGGCTAAGAAGGATGCCAAGGCAAGATTCACTAGAAGGATCCTTCTGTTGGACATGCGAGCCTACGGCGAGCCATTATGCAATAAATGTTATTGCAAATATCATTCCCTGATCTGAAATGAAGAATAACTAATTTGCATAATAGGTCCCTTAGTACAATTAGGGTTATGTACCATGGCCATCTTAATGATCATATAGTTGTTAAGAGATGATCTCCAGCCTGAGTAGGAGATGGCAATCCTTTCTCACTTGGCTGATATCTGACCGACCTCTTGATGCAGGTCCTCTGCATGGGAATAGAGATTCAGAGTTGTCAGATTAGTTAGGTCAAAGAGTTGACTTAATGAGATAGAGGTAACCAAAGTCCTTTGTCGTATGTTGTCACGATATATGCACGCATCCTCTGACCGGAGACAAATGTGTTACTATATGTCTGAGTATGTACATTTGGCAGACCAATAGGTTGATGACCTAATCAAGGTCTATACACCGGCGCGCTGGTGTGCATGTAAGGACATATGAGTAATATGATCTCTCAAAGGGACATACAGGTTCATTACTGAACCAGAAGACATGAGCTCACTCATGAGATATTGGAAAGAATCAAATTTCGTGCACGGTCATCTCGTTTTGGAAGCTTGACTGAATTTGTAGGTTTGATATATACTTTGGAAGTTATATGATCAACACCTGGGTATGATATATGCTTTTGGAAAGTATATAATCGATACCAACTCCAAATAGTCTAATGAGAAACTTGATGATAAAAGTCTGAAGTAGACAGTGTAAAATTGATCTTATACTTCTATTTATTCTGGGTCTTCCAGTATGCAGGATGTACAGGTATTAGGAATGCATGAGGGTGATGTGATCATAAACGATTGTATAACCATGAAGCTTCCATTCCGAGGGAGTGATGAAACAGATCTGGATTTTAGTGACTCCTCTCATAGAGAAGTAATATGATCTTAGTCCAAATGTTGGACACTGATCTGAATGTGATTCAGATGTAATGAGAAGATTAGATTTACGGTCTTGATTTAATCAAGCATCTATGGGAGGTCCGCAAGATCTGGATTTGGATGTAATCTCAATATCCAAGTCACTATACATGGAACAATATAGTCGCCATGTCCTTATCTCCAAATATCCGTGGAGAACGTACATTATCCTTGAAAGTGTTCATGGATAATTACATTATTGATATGTGTATCCGAGCATAAAGAAAATTGATAATTAAATGTGATTTAATTATCATTAATAATATGAATTTGATTCATTTTATAAGGAGAGTTATCTGAGATAATTAAATGTGATTTAATTATCAAAGGTCTAAATAATGTAAATGTGGTGCATGTTATTTGGGCACTTGAGAAAAGAGATCCAAGATGATTAATGTGATTTAATTATCATGGATATGAATAGCACTATCCATATTAATCAGATATATTATAAATATGATTTATAATATATTAGAGAGAACATATTATGATTTGTATTTGTTGATTAATTGTTAATGTGTTAGATTCACATTGAATGATTAATTGAATATATAATTACATTTTATTTTGGGTTGTGAATGGGATTCGCATAATTTCAATGGCTTGATTGAAGTTTTTCACAAGATAATTGTGAATTATTTTTGTGAAAAATATTTACAATAATTATTGTTGTAAATCTTGGAGATATCATGAGATAATGAGATCTCATGAGATAATGAGATCTCATGAGATGATTGGTAGCTGTCCCCCCTTTTTTAGGGGATGAGGTTTATCTCCTCATTATCTCCAAGACCAGTCAAAGTGATTTAAATTGGGATCAATTATGTTTATTTATCAATATAAATTAATTCAAATTAAATCAATTGTTGTTGTATTTTTACATTAACGTTTTAGCCATTGAAAGAAACACAAATCAATCTCAACCATTGATTGTGTGTTATCTATGGATTGAGATCCATGGACTCCTAAAACCCTATATAAGAAGAGGCAGCCCTTGCTCTTCGAGTCACATGTTTACAACTAACGAATGCTCTCTCTCTCCATCTCTCTTTCTCCACACGCCAAGCCTCTCTCTCTCATAGTGGCCGTCCACCATGGAGCCCTTGTGAGAGTGGCCATCATCGCAGCATCGTCGTTATGATGCCGGAGTACTTGCTCGTGGATCTCCGCCTCCGTCGGTGCACCTCGCTCGTGAAGAAGATGTCGGATCTCGTGTGATAAGATCAGGAGATTCGTTGCTTGGATCATCAACATGGATTGCGAGAAGGACACGTCTCATCAACGTGCTCGCAAGCGTCTCCTCCGTTGGATCGGACTTGAGACAGGAGGTCTCTTCATTTAGAGACTAGATCGTAACCACGCTTCAAGAGTTAAACCTTATACCTAATTGTGGTTTAGATGAAACGATCCAAGAAATGTTCTTGGATCATGTGGTTTCATCACATTAAATTTTTAAATTTCATTGCATCGAGCAACTAGTGCGACTAATCGCTCCTGATCGCATTTGATGCGATCCACATGCTTCCGTGATGCGCTTGATGATCCTCTCATATCTTTCAAGTGGTATCGGAGCTAGGTTGGAGGTTTTGGATTTGATCCCTAAACCTAGGAAGATTTGGGTTGTGAAAATTTTATCGCATTTCAATTTTCGCAATCCTATTTGGTGATAAATTTCGGCCCTATTTAAAATATTTAAACACGAAATTTTAAAATGTATAATATTCCCCATTAATTAAGGAAATCGTGAGATTTGAGTTTGCGTAATTCAGAATCTGATAACTCAAGATATTATCATTTTAATGAACCTATATCCATTATTTTGGGGATGACGAATAATGACGTAATTAAGGAGTTAATTACTATTTTAAAATGCAAGTAAATACATGCAAATTATGTAAGTTTTGTTTTAAATCAAGTTAGCAAACATTAAAACTGATTTTGCTTAATTTGTTTTTGAAATGAATGACATATGCTATTTTTAGTAAGTGAGGGTCACTGCTGAAAATTACAATCCTAGTCATGAACCTTGTGATAATCATTTAAGAAACTTGTGAAATTATGGTTAATTTCCTGCAATAATTATGGATAATATTTGAGAAATATTTTAATGATAATTGTTCCCTTAAATGACATTGCCTCAACCAATAAATGATTAGATTTGATCTAGATCACCAATTGGTTACTTGATACACTTTCAACTAACATGTTACTTGAATAGGTTTGGGAATTTGTCTAGCAAATTTCCTTATAATCAAAATGGTTTTGATTATTACTATATGGTATAATTTCGGTTGAAAAATCGATGATCATCTCAAGTTCACAATGATCGATTTGGCATTATCCATTCTTGAGATGGATATGGTATCTAGTCGGGGAGCGTTGGGGTAGCTGGCAGCACCGTGTGCGGTATGTCCCACTCCCGTTGGTACTGGCCATGACAGCGAGTAGGGACTTGATAAAGTTGGAGAAATCATGGTGTATTTTCTAACTATTAAAACTCGAATTAACACGTACTTTGAGATAATACCATAGATTCAAGTAACAATCAAGTTTGTTGATTGAATTGGATTGATAATTGATTTGATGTGATTAAATTGATTATATCCAATTAAAAAATTCTATTATGAGTAGATGTATTATTTTCCTTGGAAGAATTAATCATAATGAATATGATTCATAGTGATTAATTAGAATTTGAATACGAGGTGGAGGATCACATAAGTGACATCCATGATCTCCCGTCAAGGCGAAGGGTTCCATTGCCAGGGATTGTATGTAGGAGACGCATGTCCGAAGTGACAGCTCCTGCATACAAGCGCATCTGGATCGGGCTCTTTGCTTCTCAAAAGAGTAAGGTCGTATGCGTAGTGACCCCAATATCGGTTCCTCATATTATTCGGGCGATATTGGATTGCGCATAGCGAGTTCTAATCCTATTGACGGTTGGTTCAACTAATGACGAGTTAACATCACCTTAGGGGTGGTGGGCCCAGGTATTAAAGACTGAATTAGGATATGCAAGTTGGACTTGCAAGGTGGAATGTGTTCCCGCTTATTTTTATCCGAGTTACAGTTTCTCATATTATTGAGATGTGACAAAGATAAGAAAGGAGATCCTAAATCTTGTTGAGATATAATGGTAAGTATATCTCTTACATTGAAAGTGATTAAGGGAATGAACTTTCAGCGTTGACAAGGCAAGACAACTTTGATATAAAAATTCCTAAATCAAAGTAAAATGTGTGTATATATATATTTATATATTTATACAAATTTCTTGTTTCAGATAATCCTCATTAGACCCACTCAATATTATACTCAATAATAACAAGTAAAATATCATGGATTGGATCCATAATCAAGATATTGTGCTTGTAGTTGGACACATCTTGTATGTAGTTGCAATGTGCAAGTTTCCTCATTATAATGAGGAATGACAATTAAATAGACAATAAGACAACAACCTAGGGTTTGTATTCTTCTATAGTCTTGATCTCATCGAATGTACTTTGGAAGTGACATGTGGATGATGACCGTATGATTGTCGAATAATCCTTATAAAATTATAAAAAGATGTTCTGGCATACATATGTGCTCTTGACATTTAATCATGAATGACGTGGTTCACTGCATTGTGCAGAATAGTAGCTCTATAAGAGATGATGTATTCAAAATGTTTGAATACCTACCTGAACCTATGTCTTTAAGAGTTTAGATGTATGTAGATATGATGAGTGTCATCATCCTACTATCTATACTCTAGTCATTCATGAAGCTTCATAATGTTCATATTGTATGAATTAGATGAAGCATGTATAAATGTCGAAATACTCTTATATTGAAATCTTTTGAATTCAACATAAGAGATCCATTGTCTTAAGCAATGGTTGTTTAGGGATGAAAGGAGCGCAGTGGAAGCATGGGTCGAACCCAAGTTAGAAGAAAAGTCAAAGAGTTGGCTGTACTTCTATGGTTTCCACACACATATGACATCCAAAGTATCAGATAAATGCCAGTACTACAATAAGCCGATGTACAGATAGTGTGACTATCTAGACTATCTAGGACCCTTAGAGAAGGAGTCGGATAGTGCATCGGAATAATCTACATTTAATCATTGAAATTGACTTTATTATTGGATAAGATTAAAAGTCTAATCATTATATCTCAATCATCTAATAATACTTGCAATTGGTTGCATATATTTTAGAAGACTAGAAAATTTGATCTTAAGGTTTAATAGTCATCCACGTGGGTATTGATGCAATTGTTGCAACAATCTCTGTTGGATAGATAGATTTCATATTTTTAGTGGAAGAGCCCTTAGCCGTAGAGAATGTCTCTATTACCTAGATATTAGAAAACACTCATAATTTATTTCTAAATGTTGGAAATAGACATGAACTATGGAATAGACCTATCATAAAGAGTTATGATGGGTATATTTCATATAGTATTCTGATATCTGGAGGACTCTACTAAATTAGAAATTAATGAATGGTTCATTAGCATTTCTAATACTGAAAATTAAACCTTAAAAGATCAATAGGAGGATGAAGATCATTTGACAATGATCTGGTATCAAACCTTGGACATATGTCTATTGATGAGATCAATAGACTAGTAAGAGATGAAACTTTAGAATGTCTGAAATTTCAAATCTTACGTACTTGTGAATATTGTATTCAAAGTAAAGATTGGCCAACGCACCCTTCTCTGGAAATGGTGTTAGATGTCGAGGTATTCAAGATCTCATACATAATGATGTATGTGGATCATATATATCATAATGAACATTAATGATATGTGATATCATTCGATGATTATTTGTGATATAAGATTTCTTCTCTTCACCTTAGAAAACTTTAAAATATTCAAAGATTTCACAATTTTGGTTTAGAACCAAAGTTTGAAGGAAGATGAAAATGAATTTGATCTAACCTAGGTAGCAAGTACCTATTAGATGAATTCAAAGAATACCTTATGGAGATATGAATAACATGAAGGATACAGGAAATCCTTAAATGCATCACGGAACTTAGATGATCGCATCCAATGCGATCGGAGCGACTAGTTGCACTAGTTGCTCGGTGCAGCAGAATTTAAAAAAAATAAATCATATGATGAAACCATATGATCCAAGAACATTTCTTGGATCGTTTCATCTAACAATAGAAAAATGTAAATACCTCTTGAAGTGTGTTTGCGATCACTTGATCTCTAAAGTAAGAGATCCTCCTGACTCAAGTCTGATCCACGAAGAAGGCACTTGCGGACGTGATGATGAGACGCGTGCTTCCTGCAATCCAAGATGAAGATCCAAGCGATGAATCTCCTGATTTCGTCCAACGAAATCCGATGTCTTCCACTTGCGCTAGAAGCACCAAGGAAGATGGAGATCCACGAGCAATCGAGGCAACAACACGACGGCGTAGCGGTGACTGCAATTCTCTCAACACCCAAGGTGGACGGCCACACTTAGAGAGAGAGAGAGATATGGGACATGAGAATGAGGATAGAGAGAGAGTAGATGTATGTATTGAAGGGATAGGGTTGCCCCTTCTTATATAGTAGATTGGGAGTCCATGGATCACAATCCATGGGATACACAAAATCAACGGTTAGATTGATTTGTGTTTTTAATCAATGGCCATGATCATTGTTGTTTAATAAAGCAACAACTATTAATTTATATTAAATTAAATATATGTTGCATTATCATCAACATGATTTAACTTAATAAAATTAATCAACACAAGATAATAAAGAGGACAATAACCTCCTCCTAAAAAGATGGGGCGTCACCTTTGAATAATTCAAGGGTGACGCCACTTCTTTATTAGGTGAGTTTTATCTTCTTTATTTTATGAGATAAAATCTCAATATCTTTTAATTATTTACAACATCATTTATTGTAAATATATTCACTAAATTAATTCCAAATTAATCAGTGAATATTTCAAACATGCCATTGAGAAAAAAAATTGTGAATGACATTCACAACCCAAAACTAAATGTAATCTATATTTCCAATTAATCGCATAATGTGAATCTAATTCACATCAACAATCAATTAGTAAATATTATTTACAAATGAGCTCTCTCCAATATATTATAAATCATATTTATAATATGGGGAAAATGGGGCTGCCCCCACCCCATTTTTCGCAATTTTTTTTATTTTTTTAGAAAAATATCAACATGTTATTCATCCCTATATCCATCCTATATGTCATTCGAATTTTTGTCAGAAACAGAGACTCCTACGGCCTCCATCCAGACGTCATTTTTTTAACGGTCGCAAGATTTTTTAAATCGACCCCATCTAGATGGAGGCCGTAGGAGTCTATGTTTCTGACGAGATTCAAATGGCATATAGGAGGGATATAAAGGTGAATATACATAGCGATATTTTCCAAAAAAAATAAAAAAATTTACCCAAAAATGAGGCGGGGCAGCTATGTTAGGGGCAGCCCCATCAACCCCTTATAATATACATTGATATTATGGATAGCATGGATAGTACTATCCACATTATGCATATTCTTGATAATTAAATCTCATTTAATCATCTTGAATAATCATTATCATAATATGAATCTCATTCATATTATTCTTGATAATTAAATCTCATATAATTATCAATATCCTGTTGCTTGGATACATAACTCATCAAAGGAATTATTCTTGAACTCCTTCAAGAATAACGTGCTTTCTCCGTAGATACTTGGAGATAAGGACAGGGCGATTGTATGTTCCATGTATAGTGACTTGGATATTGAGATCATATCTCAAATCCAGATCTCGGGGACCTCTCACAGATGCTTGATTAAATCAAGTCCGTAGATCTAATCTTCTCATTGCATCTGAATCTCATTTACACAAATGTACAATCCTTGGATCAAGATTAGATTACTTCTCTCTACTGAGAGGAGTCACTAAAATCCATACATGTTTCATCACTCCCTCTGAATGGAAGCGTCATGGTTATACAATTCGTTTATGATCACATCGCCCTCAGGCATTCCCAATACATGTACATCCTGCATACTAGAAGACCTAGAATAAACACGAAGTCTAATATTACTTTAGATTGTCTTCTTCAGGATTTTATCATTAAGATTCTCATTTAGTCATTGGGACTTGGTACCGATCATATGCTTTCCAAAAACATATATCATACCTATAAATTCTATCAAGCATCCAAAGCAAGACGACCGTGCACGGAAATTAATATATATCCCAATACCTCATGAGTGAGCTCATGTCTTTCGGTTCGATAGTGAACCTGTATGATCCCTTTGAGAGATCGTATCACTCATATGCCCTTGCATGCACACCAGCTCACCACTATATAGACTTTGATTAGGCCATCAACCTATTGGTCTGCCAAATGTACATATTCAGACATATAGAAACACATCTGTCTCAGGTCTGAGGATGCATGCCTATATCAAGACAGCATACGATATAGGTCTTAGTTATCTCGATCTCGTTAAGTCAACTCCTTGACCTAACTTATCTGACACCTCCGAATCTCTATTCCCATGCAGAGGACCTGCATCAAGAGGTCAGTCAGATATCAGCCTTTAGAGCTAGGATTGACATCTTTCACTCAGGCTGGAGATCGCATCTTGACAACCATTTGACGGTGCTTGATGAGTCCTCAATCTAACTCTTTAGATATGCATCTAAGCACCAACCTCTATGATTCAACAATTGAATTAACAGCTTTATGATGTCAAGACAACCATGGTACATAACCCTATTTGTACAGAGGGACCTTATAGTGCATTCATTCACTTAATTTCAGATAGGGAGTGAAATAAATCAATAACTTTTATTGATATATCAAATATTACAATAACATTTATTGTAGGAATGGTTCGTCCAGGGTTCACATGGCTAACAATCGCGCACTAGCCTTCAGAACCATTCAGGTACAATCCTTAAACCCATACTCATTACATGCTGGTCAAAAACCTTCTGTGTCAGAGGTTTGGTAAGAGGATCGGCAACATTGTCAGCAGAGGCCACCTTGGTGATGACGATGTCACCATGCTTTTGAGTCTCCCGAATGATGTGGTATCTCCTTTCCATGTGCTTGCTCCTTTGATGCCACCTGGGTTCCTTCACCTGAGCAATGGTTCACATGTTATCGCAGAGCAACGGGATGGGAGTATCAGAGGAAACTACGCCAAGTTCTAGTATGAACTTGCGCAACCACGCCGCCTCCTTCGCAGCATCTAATGCGCTATGTATTCAGCTTCTGTTGTTGAATCTACCGTAGTATCCTGCTTTTTGCTTCTCCATCTCACAACACCATCGTTCAATAAGAACACAAACCCCGATGTCGACTTTCGATCATCAATATCATACTGGAAGTCAGAATCTGTATATCCCAAGACCTGGAGATCGCCATCTCCATATACCAAGGTATAATCTTGCGTCCATCTTAGATATTTAAATATGTTCTTTACTGCATTCCAGTGTTGTTCTCCATAGCAGGATTGGTAACGGCTTACCACTCCCACTGCATGGGAGATATCTGACCTTGTGCACATCATGGCATACATTAGACTTCCCACAGCTGATGCATAAAGGCAAGTAGCCATGGTTTTCTTATCCTCAATAGTTTGGGGAGCCATTCCTTTAGACAGATGAATACCATGTCTCAAAGGAAGGAAGCCTTTCTTGGAATTCTCCATATGGAAACGTTTCAAGATCTTGTTAAGGTACCCATGTTGTGGCAATCCCAAAATCCTCTTTTCTCTGTTTCTGAATAGCTTCAGACCCAAGATATAAGAGGCTTCTCCAAGATCTTTCCTCTCGAAGGTATGGGATAGCCAAATCTTCACACTGGTCATTATTCATGTATCATTACCAATGATAAGGTTATCATCTACGTAAAGCACGATGAACACAATGGCGCTCCAACTAAGCTTCTTGTATACACAAGGCTCATCGGGATTCAGAACAAAATCATAACTCTTTATGGTTTTGTGATTTAGCCAAAATTCACGAAGTCTAAAAGTGGTGTCTCACACAAGGCGGAGACAACCGTCGCTGTGACGACTCACAATGAAATCTGGACTAAAGTCAACAATTAACCTACACTAAAGATCAATAAATTAGAAATAATGTGGAGTTAAAATTTATTTTTAACTCTGCACAAATGGTGTATAGGGACAAGTATGCAGAGAGTTCGAACACAGGGAGCAAACAGGGTAGTTCAAAATATTGTGCACAAGTGAGTGTGTGTGTGTGAAGTGTCTACACTAAGCAAGCAATCAAAGGAAATGTCTGTGGGTTTTTAATTTTAATTTAATTTTTTAAATTTTAATTTTATAATTTTGTATTTGGATTTTTAATTTTCTAATTTTTCTAATTTTATATTTTATATTTTTTTAAATGTTGGAATATAAAGACAAAGTAATAAAAAGCTAGATAAAGTATTTATAAAAATGTGCAAAAATAACCAAAAATTCAGAAATAAAATGTTTTTGATATTTTTAGGATTTTTTACTGTTTTTGTGATTTTGGGGGATTTTTCAAGATGTTTTTGGTATTTTTAAATACTGAAATAAAGGAAAATAGTGGAAAATGTGCTGGCTGTAAGGAAAATGGAAATTAAAAATATCAAACAGCAATCAAAATTTTTCACACTAATTTCCTAGTAAAGAGAATAAAATAGAGAACAAACAGGACCTGAGTTTGTATTTTTTGGAGTTTTCTTTAATTTTATATATTTTTTTTTGAAGTTTTTGAGTGTTTTTAAAATTTTAGTGTTTTTCTTTTGAGATTTTTAATGATTTTTGGATTGACACTAAAACATAGTAAAATAGACACTAGGTAATTTTTGTGGAATTTTTCGAGAGGTTTTAATATTTTTTTGGCATTTTCTAGGCTAGACAGTAGAGAAAAAGCATGTTTTTTATTTTTAATAAATATAAAAATAAAATAAAATCAAAAACTAAAACTAGGGCGTCAAAATACAGGTGTCCAGTAGCTTAAGTTCAAAATTTTAGAATTTTTGGGTTTCAAATGAGGCTCTAATTAATCAATGCAAGCACGCAAAAATTAAAGGTTTGGCAGGGACCTTTATGCAAATAGTCAGGAATCCAGGGGGTCTTAAGCAATTTTTCCGCAAAGTTTTAAACTAAATATGCAATTTACTGGACTAAAAGTAAATACCCAAAGCCGCAGGGGCTTTCTTGCAAAACTTTCCAGGTTCACGCGCGTCGCACGCGCGCCTGAGAAGGGCACATGTGCAAAAACCCAAAAGTTGGGGGTTGAAATGTAAAATAGCCAGAAAGTTTTACACTGCGACTGAACGTTTTGGAATTAAAAACAAATATGTGAAACAATCCGGGACCCTTATGCAAAATAGCCAAGATCACGTGCGAGGAAGCGCGTGACCTGATGGGGACTTAGATGTAAATATTTAAACGCGCGGGGGGTCCTTGGAAAATATTACAAAAATAACTACTGGCAGATGAATGTTTCAGTGCTCTTAATTAAATACAAAAATTGACGGGTAGGATTTGCAAAATACCCAGTCAAAGGCGGGCATCGACGGTTCGGATCCAACTACGTATGCCACGTGTCGATCCCGCATGGCGCGATGACGGTTCGGATTTCATGCCCAGGATTAGATCGCGAAAGAAGATCGGACGGTGGTAGGCGCGATCAATCCAACGGCCGCTGCACAGTCTGGAGCGGGCTCACGATCCGATGGTTCTGGGTCCCTCTCCAAGAACAGGGACGAACAGGTGGTGGCCCGAGCTTCGATCGTCGAACGGATGCTCCTCCGGCCTCCTCCTTCGCCTCAACAGAGATCCAATGATTCCTGGAAGGTTCCCCGAGCCTGCGGCTGGGCCAAAATGGGCAGGGTAGCTCCGGTGCGCCGCCGCGAGCTCGAGGAAGGAAGATGGCTCCAGGTGCCTCGTTCAGCTGCAAAACTCGAACCCAGATGGGGTTCTTCGAGCCTCCAGGACCTGCAAATGAAAGCACGACACGACAGTAAAAGGGTCCAGGGGCATACGCGAGTTGGTGAAGGGCGGTTTGGCGAGATTGACGTTCGCCGGAGCAAGCTCCGGCGAGGTGAAGGTGTGGTGATTTGGTGTTTCTTGGACGAACTAAAAGGCGGAAAAGGAAAGCTATGACTACAAGGAAGCTAAAACAAACAAGAAAAAGGGGTAAAGACCAGCCTCGAGCCCAGGAAGGGCGAGGGAAGAACCTCACGGCGGCGCGGCCGCCGGAGATGCTTGGAACGCGGTGTTTGGGGTCGCCGCACCTCGACTGAGATGGGGGAGGATTCCCCTGTCACAAGAACTTGCCCTCGACCCGCACCTGGAGGTTTTTGGGTATCCCAAATCTGGTTCAAAGAAAGGAGGAAGATGAGGGGGCTGGTTTTGAAGATGGTAAACGGGCGACAAAAACGAGGTGACAACGGGCGCCACAGCGATGCTAGACCCGAAAACAACCTTGGGCGAGCTAGGTGGATCAGAGGGCATCAACTTTGCAGAAGGGACCGAGGCCAATCGGTGAAAGACTTGGCCTGGAAAAAATCGAGAAGATGGGCACTTGCAACGGTCCAGCGGTCTCAGACCTGCGTCATAGAGTTGACCCATGGTCAACGGATGGCGTGGCCTGATTGGGCCACGTCATCCGCAAAAAGACAAAAAAATAAATAAATACCTTATAAATTAAATTAAAAATAGTGAATGATTAAATTAATGTTAGGTTATTTAATGAAAAATGTTTATTATTTTATATAGTATTTTATTCCGATTTTTAATTATTTTTATGACTTATATTTTTACAAGTTACCTTTATACCCCTATATAGGTATATTACCTATGTATTTTATTACTTTATTTTTTATTTTGTATATTTTTCTTTTATTATTTTTATTTAGTATTTTATAAAATTGTAGAATACTTTTATATATGTAAATATATTTTTAGTTTATTTTTCTGATTTATTTTGTATAATTAATAAATTACAAACAGGTATGTATAGGTATGTACATAGGTATTGTATCTATGTTTTGTGTATATGAGTATTTTTATTTTAATCTTTATTTACATTTTTATTCTGATTTTAATATTCACAATTATTATAAGTAATATTTACAACATTATAAAAATAATAAATAAATAATAAATTGAATATTTTAATCAGTATAGCTATACAACGTGGGTCCAAAACTCAACTTTCAAACCGTAGCTCCGCCAAAAGCGAAACCACCACCATTAAATAGCTTATTTTCTTCTATATACAATTAAAGGTGAGTATGCTGCATTTGGAGTTTTTATTCGTGAGATACGGGTCTGGGAAGTTGGGATTCTGGATTCTTATTCAGACCATAACTTTTTATCTGTACATTATTTTTCTGTGAAATCAATTTTGTATTTTTCTTTATAAAATTATCTACAACTTTCATGTACAAAATTTCTTTATTTGATGTGTAAAAAGTGGAACCACAAATAGGTCCCAAAATGAATAAAGAATGAATAGAATGTATAGGTATTTTATCTGTATTTTGACCTTATCTCCCCCTACTTTATTCCTGGTCGACCTATTCATAAAGATGCCTAGGTCTCGGGGGTTTCGGGTCATAAAATATTTACAATATTTTATTCTTTCTCTTTTCTTTATTTATTCTATAATTTTGGCCTTAATTACAGTAATTTATACATTAATATGATGCACATGCATGAATGCTAAGATGCTCTATTTAATGCTATTTACAGGCATTTTCTAGGGTTTTTGGTGCCAAAATGATAGAATAAAGATGATGAAATGTGGATTCATCATTTTGTCAAATATGATGTTTCAGCTACGGGAAGCTTGTTTGAGCCCATAGATGGATTTCTTTAGCTTGCATACTTTTCCTTCCTCTGTTATGAAGCCCTGAGGCTGCTCCATATAGATATCCTCCTCGAGGTATCTATTGAGGAAAGCCGTCTTGACATCCATCTGCCAGATGTCGTAGTCAATATACGCAGCTATAGCTAGCAGCGCTATGATGGACTTAAGCATATCCACAGGAGAGAACGTCTCATCGTAATCGATGCCTTCTCTCTATGTGTAACCCTTGGCTATGAGCCGTGCTTTGAAGATCTCTACCTTCCCATCAGGTCCCCTTTTTCTCTTGAAGATCTATTTACACCCAATGGGTTTTACCCCCTTAGATGGATCCTCTAGGGTCCATACACCATCCTTATGCATGGAGTCAATCTCTGACTTCATTTCTAGCATCCATCTATCCATGTCTTGATCTGCAAGTGTTTCATCAAATGAAGCTGGATCATTGTCAGTTTCAGCTGACACATGGAATCCGTACCTTTCAGGTGGTGCAACCACCCTCGAACTCCTCCAAAGAGGTATGTGTGTTTCATCTTCATTTACTTTTTCAGTTTCTGGTTCAGGAAGCCCAGTATCCTCAGGGGATTCAATGAGTTCCTTTACTTCATTTTTATCTTGAATCTTAAGGAAGTCATCTTCCAGAAATTTTACATCTCTAGAGACAAATACCTTTTGAGTCTTAGGGTCATAGAGCTGGTATCCAATACCATCTCTAACATACCCAATGAAGTAGCACTCTCTAGTGCGAGATTCTAGTTTACTTGCGTCCACGTTCTTCGCATGGGCCAAGCAACCCCAAATCCTTAAGTGGCTTACACTAGGTTTGGTACCATACCAAAGTTTGTGAGGAGTTTTAGGTATAGACATGCTAGGAATCTTATTCAGGATATATGTCGCAGTCTCTACTACATATCCCTAGAAACTAAGAGGTAAATGTGCTTTACTCATCATTAAACGGACCATATCCACGATAGTCTTGTTATGTCTTTCAGCAACACCATTAAGTTGGGGAGTTCCAGGAGGAGTGAGATTGGAGACAATTCCATTGTCTTGGAGGTATTCCTTGAATTCATCTGAGAGGTACTCACCACCTCGGTCAGATCGAATCCGTTTAATCTTCCTATCTGTTTGATTCTCAACCAAAGTCTTGAACTCTTTGAACTTTTCAAAGGTTTCATATTTATGACACAATAGGAAGATAAACGCATATCTCAAATGGTCATCAATAAACGTCAAATAAGATCGAAATCCATTTCGTGTCGCGGTACTGAAGGGACCACATACATCAGTATGTATTAGGTCAAGAACACCCTCGCATCTTGTAACATTATTACGGAAAGGCACCCTGGTCATTTTACCTCGAATACAATGTTCGCAGGCAGGTAAAGATTGGACCGGTAAAAAAAATCTAAGGGTCCATCCTTTATCAATCTATTGATCCTATAAATAGAGAAATGATCAAGTCTTTGAAGCCAAATCACAGTAGAATCATCCTCCCAGGTCCTTTTAGGATTTTTATTAATGGCAGTAACATTCATGACAGATTCATCAATGCACAATTCATAGAGTCCACCAGAAGTCAGAATATCATCCGCAATATATTTATCATAACGACTTATGACAAGTTTATTACAGAATAGGAACGAATATCCATTTCTAACAAGCTTGTGATGAACCTCAGTTTCATCATCATTATTTCCCATAATTAACCCCCTTGCTTAAAAGTTTGTTAATAAATCCCTGTTAATGTCTTATAATTAACAGAGTCCTTAATAAATTAAAAACCACAAAAAAATGACAAAGCAAAAATTCGTGGTATTTTTAGACTCAAAAAATACCCTCAAAAATATTTCGAACCCTTGTTTGATCTTTTTTCCAGTTTTGGTCAACATGAAACTTGTAGATCTCGTCACGATCTACAACTTTCATGTTTTGAGTTTTCTCAAATTCGGCCATCTTAAGCCTCAAAAATCAAAAATACATCCAGAATAATCTGATTGGGCCACGTGGCCTTCTCTGGGTGTGCCACGTGGCCCCGCTCCTCTTGTCTTATACCGCCTCTTCTTCCAGCCGTTGGATCACCCTCTTGATCCAATGGCCAGCTTCTTCCCACGCACGCCCATTTGCTTCAACCGTCTGATCATCTTCGCTCTCAATCCACACCGCTCGTTGGCGCCTTAAACAGAACGCGCCACGTGGCGCAGTGTAGTCCACTTGATCATACCATCGATCCTCCGATCTGATCCGCTTAATCCATACCCTATTCCTAACCGCTCGATCAACCTCCATCTCTCATCAACACCGTTCGTCAGCGACGAGCGCACAGCCTGCCACGTGGGGCTTTGAGAACCGTATGATTCCGCCTGGGTCTCTTTGATCTCAGCCGTCTATTCTTCCAGCGAGCCTCAGCCTTTCGATCGCGCTCAGCTTCCCATCACCACCCTCCGTTCGCGCCGCTCTCTCTATTCAACACGTGGCAGCTCATCGGCCTTTGATTGCTCCGCCCCCTGACTTAATCGCGACCATCCCTCCGCACACACTTCTCCACCGTTGGATCTCCAGATCCAACGGTGGCGCTTTGTCGTCTACCTCGGTCAGCCCACTTGGCCACGTTTTCCACCACGCGAAACCCTCTCCCCCTTCCCATTATCGCCGACCCCTCCGACCACATCTTCCTTCGATAACCACCTCATGACTTTCTCCCATCATTCCTCCACCTCGCGAGTCATTCCACGATCTCCGTCGTGAGCCCACTCGCTCCATAACACCCTCGAAAACCACGCCTACCACCACCTGCACCACCGAACTCTTCCTTCAAATATCCCGCCCCTCCCACCTTTCGCTGGCGTCCGCCTTTACATGGGGTCTCGCCCAGCCCTCCGCCACCTCCCAGTGACAGGGGGAGGTGGCCGGATAGAGCGAAGACGACGAGGCCCCTGGTGAGACCCTCCGCCTTCGACGGCGGAGCTGCGGCGACCTATAGCCGCCCGAGCTCGCTGGGGAGGCCGCCCAGTACGTTGCGAAGACCCCGAGCTCCTCTCGGAGCTCAAGCCCAGGCCCTTCGACCGCCATTGCCCAGGTAAGTTCTCTGATCTTTCTTTGTTTTTCTTCTTATTTTTTCCCAATTTTCGTAGCTACTTCACCCCCTTTCCCGCTCCATCGTTCCTCCCAAAAGCTCCGCCTTCAACCCCCCTTCGCCGCGCATAGCTCCGTTCACCTCTTCCCTTCTTCCAGACCCTAGTCACCCTCCGGCCATCTCCTCCGCCCTCACGGCGGAGGAGCTCCGAGCTCTCACCTTCTCCGCCCCATATGAGCTCCCCATTTCACTCACTCACGCAACCACTCCCCGTGCTTCGGCTATAGGACTAACTTTGCAGGTCATCCTCTCAATGATTGGAGCGTCGCCGGAGGGCACTTCTCCTCGGTTGTTCTCGACTCCAATGATCTGGTGGTCTTCGCCAGAGGGACCATCGCATCGCCCGGGCTCTAAGCTTCATCGACGATCCTTCAGGAGCCTCGGGCAAGCTCCACCGGGCCCAGGAAGGAGCGGCGGAGCTGGAGCTCCGTCGCCGGAGTTCAGCTTCCGCCGCCAGCAACAGAAGAAGAAGGAGGAGCAGTGACCGTTGGATGCTCCGCCCCGGAGTTCATCCAATGGCCACTATGCAGCCACGTCGTCATTCAGATCCTCCTCCAGAGGCCGTTGGATGATCGATGATCCAACGGCCTTCGAGCATCCACGTCGCCCCGAGGCACCGTTACCAGCAGCCCTTGGATAATCACGATCCAAGGGCCGACATTCAGCCACGTGGCGAAGCCCGAGCCTCAGCCATCGAACCTCCAGGTCTGGCGCGCCCGAACCTGCACCGAGCCTCGAAGCAACCCTGAACCTGGCCGAAGCAGCACCGAGCCTCCTAGCCATCCCGAGCCTAGGAAGCACGTGCCTGGCACGTGTTTCTCTGGGCTAATTGCAACGAGGCCCCGCCGACTTCTCCATATTGCATTCAGGTCCTCTTTCACGTGTAGATCATGTGCACAGTGGGGAATTTACATTGAAACCCTCGCGGGTTTTCCAAATTGCAAAAATACCCCTGTGCGTGTGGGCAAATAACAGGGAAGGTCCCTCTCTTTTGTTTATTTACTTTTTGGTCCTTCCCAGGGACCTGTATGCAATTTTATTTTCATGTTTTCTTTTCAGTTATGTCCTTGCGTTCCTCTATGCATATCTTGAGCTACGGACATCCGATTGAGACGATTTCAGTTCCATTTTAAAGCTGGTTTGATGATCTTTCAATTGGCATGCTTAATTACTATTTTGGACACAATGATTTTGTTATGTATTATTTTATAGCGATGTGTCTATTTGAGCTCAATATGATGCCTTTCTTCATATTATTCATCACATCTCCCCTTTTTTTAATGAACTCGAAATTACCTCTTATTTATTTCTGCTCATTCTTTTCACCTAGGGCATATTTTATTCGCTTTGCATGATCATCTATTTGCATGAAAATGATTATAAAAAAAATGCATGTTTACTTTATTGCATTGCTTTGTCATGTTGTGTCTACATGCATGATTTGACCTATATGCCTATAACTCAACACTTAATTAAATAGACTCAAATCCGATTAATACGAGAGAGGCTCGTGTCCCTGAGTTCGACCTTGGTTTCTTGCCAAGTAAAATAAATCACGATCACCTCATTTTGATTGACCATCGTATATCTCTAAATGAGGTGATCTCTTTGACGACCAAAATCGGCCCGACTGCATCGACATGTTGAGGTGCTAAGAACGCACCCTTAAAGGGCCGATTTTGCGGTTCGTCAAATGGCGCCGTTGCCGGGGACACGGCTCATTTCTTTTATTTTTTGGATTTTTGTGTGTTTAATTTAGTGTTCCTTTTTATAGGTCAATTAACCACAGATTTTGCATATAAAATTTTTCTTTCTTATTTGATATCTAACTATTGTTTATGTGGCAGGGCCCTTGATGGATCAAGGAGGCGAGGAGCAGGACGTTCCCCGCTGCGATGAGCCGCAGGAGCATGCTTGGAGCAAATAAGGAGAAAAAAAAGTCTCGTATTTTTTTTGCATTTTATTTTATAATAATTCGTCTTTTACAGCGGTCTTCGATTGAAGACTCGCGATTGTAATCGAACGATCGTGGTTGTGTGGGAATCGTCCCCACTTGAGTGTCGACCTAGGATAGGCACGCGGCTCTCCGAGCTCTTTTTAATTTTTCAATATTTTTACGTGCTTGATCGTAGGTAGGACACACTAATTTCTATACGCACATAATCTCGCATCACTTAGCTAAAATTAATGAAGATTAATCACCGCTAATAGATGCATGATTAGGTGCGGCTTTTTCGACTTGCATACATGTTGGATTTGATTTTCAAAACGGCCCCAGTTTTTTCGCGGATTTATCGTCAAATCACTGCATGATTTCTCGCTTAGCCTAGATCGCGTTTTTCTTCATCGATTACATGTTTTTCACGGCTTTCATTTCCTAGATTGATCACCTAGGATTAATGGAAAATGGAATGAACGGTAGACGATGATTTTCTGATTGATGTGCTAACCTTAATTCAGTGACAATTTAAAATAAAATTGGGACTGTTAATTGCAAGTCAACCAAAAATGGAGTAAAATTCGGTTTTGGGAGAGCAACACCCGCGCATACGCCTTGATTTTTAATTCACCTTTGCTTCGCGTAATTATCTAACGTTTTATCACCAATAAAATCGACAAGATAATCAAACCAACCTTGGTTGGTTTCATGTGTGAGTTGGTGAAACTAAGGGTTTGCTTGCTTGAATTGAGCCTTTGTTGCGACACACACCCTAGAACCTTAGTCCCTCCATTTCATCTCTTAAGATTCAACCGCTCACTTGTAAATTCATTCCTCTTCTTCGTTCACCTTGGGTTCCTTCCAACATCAATCCTCATCTTTATACTTAGGCTAATCTCAGCCTAAGTATAGGGGGGACCCAAGTCCCCGTGATTTTCTCTACTCCTCTTTTCTTGCCTTTATACTTAGGTTATTTCTAACCTAAGTATAGGGGGGAGCCCCTCTTAGCTCCCGTATATTCTTCTATATTTAAATAGACCTATGTACTTGTAACATCTAGTGCTATGAGGACATAGCAAAGTTTAAGTATAGGGGGGTATACCGTATATACCGTATATTTACTTTAGCTATAATCTGAAAAATTTTGAAAAATTAAAAACTTTTTGGCTAAGGTAAAAATCATTGGACTAAGAGAACTCAAAGGATTTCGCGGTTTTTCGATATTATGTTACACTATTTTATAGAAATATTTTCGAAAATGATTTTTTGAAAATGTTTTGAAAATTTTTATTCTTGTGTGACATGGTTTCGAAAAGATTTGCCTTCTCTTTTCAAGGAAAGTCGAGTTTAACTTGTGTATTAACTTTATTAAAATCCATAAAAATGAGAAAAACCCTAAAAACCTTTAGGATCTATTAGTGACTACTAAGCCCAATTAGGAAAGCCGCGTTCAGTGAGGGTTCGCCCTTAGCAGATTGGATGGTTTAGAGGACATCGCGTAAGGCCCCGTCCTCAAGCAACGGGCTTCGGCCTGTACTTACATCCATACTGGCTGAATTGTAGCTACTTAATTGAGTTTAGGCAGTTGTAATATCTCTTGAAGTCCAAAAAAAAAACTTGTCTTGAATGAAGAAGTTGGATTAGTCCTCTACACTTACACTTTCACCCAGGATCTGAATTGGTCAAGGAGACTTAGCTTTTAGAAGTCTTTGAGATTTTAGGTTAACCAGCCTTAGCCATCAGGGTCTTAGACTTAATCATCCACATTCCCCTAAGTTTCTAGATTTGCATGTTATATTCCATGCTTAGTCTCAGACAGAAAGAATATGATCAACACATCACATGCACGACTGTGGTTTTTGATGAGATGAGTTGATTTTTCACCTGAGGGATTGGGATGAGGAAGTCGAGTCTGGATTTGATCTAATGATGCTCGAGGATGGGATAAAATCTTTGGAGGCTTCATGAAACCTGAGTGTCAGCAATATTAGCCAGTATGAGAACTTGGTTCTTATACTATTCTCTTGACATTGACCTAAGTGCCTGGGTGTGAAAAATAAATAAAAAAATGTTGATCAGTGTGCGCCAACTCTTGGTAAAAGCAGTGGAGCTAGCCACCAATTATACAAGTCAATGAAAATCAAAGAAAAGCTCTCATTCCACAAAGTTACATATCAAAGAGCTTCCACCAAAGGCGAGCGCTCCCAAACTTTTCAAAGTGTCCACTTGGACCACCGCTATTAGGACCAGGAGTCGGGCTTGCACCAAAAAAGGGCTCTGCATCGTAAATGCTACAAGTCTGGGTGTCGAAGGTATGATAGGTACTCAAAAGAGACACACCCCGGTGTACTCCCAGGAAAACAAGTGCAGACGGCTCCAACTTCTCTTGACGGACGCACTGATCAACACCAAAAAAATGTGTTGCGTAAAAGGCACTAGAGAGAATCCTTGTTCCAATGAGAGGGAGAGAAGAATTGACACAATCCCATACCCTCCATTTCTGGCCTGCCATCTACATTTTCTAAGTCTGACAACTAAAGAGACGGTAGACTGAATGCAAGATTTGATTTATTCCCTAGTGCTGAGGATTGGGTCCTTAGGAGATTTTCTCGAACCAAGATTTTGGGTGACAAATTGACTCTACTCTCGAAATTGCAGTCAACACTAAACTCATATCCTTTAGTTTATATGTACATCAGAGAGAGTCTAGAGAAGTAGAGGAATTGGAAGCCTCTTGATTAAGGCTGGGTTGAACTCTAAAATTTTGGATCTCTGAAACTGAATCGACTTAATCAGATTGGATCCTGTATTCACATGCACAAGGGGGTTAATCCAATTTAGTCATTCTTTTTGATGCTCGAGGACGAGCATAGTTTAAGTATAGGGGGGTGATGAACCTCAGTTTCATCATCTTTATTTCCCATAATTAACCCCCTTGCTTAAAAGTTTGTTAATAAATCCCTGTTAATGTCTTATAATTAACAGAGTCCTTAATAAATTAAAAACCACAAAAAAATGACAAAGCAAAAATTCGTGGTATTTTTAGACTAAAAAAATATCCTCAAAAATATTTCGGGCCCTTGTTTGATCTCTTTTCCAGTTTTGGTCAACATGAAACTTGTAGATCTCGTCAAGATCTACAACTTTCATGTTTTGAGTTTTCTCAAATTCGGCCATCTTAAGCCTCAAAAATCAAAAATACATCCAGAATAATCTGATTGGGCCACGTGGCCTTCTCTGGGTGTGCCACGTGGCCCCGCTCCTCTTGTCTTATACCGCCTCTTCTTCCAGCCGTTGGATCACCCTCTTGATCCAACGGCCAGCTTCTTCCCACGCACGCCCATTTGCTTCAACCGTCTGATCATCTTCGCTCTCAATCCACACCGCTCGTTGGCGCCTTAAACAGAACGCGCCACGTGGCGCAGTGTAGTCCACTTGATCATACCATCAATCCTCCGATCTGATCCGCTTAATCCATACCCTATTCCTAACCGCTCGATCAACCTCCATCTCTCATCAGCACCGTTCGTCAGCGACGAGCGCACAGCCTGCCACGTGGGGCTTTGAGAACCGTATGATTCCGCCTGGGTCTCTTTGATCTCAGCCATCTATTCTTCCAGCGAGCCTCAGCCTTTCGATCGTGCTCAGCTTCCCATCACCACCCTCCGTTCGTGCCGCTCTCTCTATTCAACACGTGGCAGCTCATCGGCCTTTGATTGCTCCGCCCCCTGACTTAATCGCGACCATCCCTCCGCACACACTTCTCCACCGTTGGATCTCCAGATCCAACGGTGGCGCTTCGTCGTCTACCTCGGTCAGCCCACTCGGCCATGTTTTCCACCACGCGAAACCCTCTCCCCCTTCCCATTATCGCCGACCCCTCCGACCACATCTTCCTTTGATAACCACCTCCTGACTTTCTCCCATCATTCCTCCACCTCGCGAGTCATTCCATGATCTCCGTCGTGAGCCCACTCGCTCCATAACACCCTCGAAAACCACGCCTACCACCACCTGCACCACCGAACTCTTCCTTCAAATATCCCGCCCCTCCCACCTTTCGCCGGCGTCCGCCTTTACATGGGGTCTCGCCCAGCCCTCCGCCACCTCCCAGTGACAGGGGGAGGTGGCCGGATAGAGCGAAGACGACGAGGCCCCTGGTGAGACCCTCCGCCTTCGACGGCGGAGCTGCGGCGACCGATAGCCGCCCGAGCTCGCTGGGGAGGTCGCCCAGTACGTTGCGAAGACCCCGAGCTCCTCTCGGAGCTCAAGCCCAGGCCCTTCGACCGCCATTGCCCAGGTAAGTTCTCTGATCTTTCTTTGTTTTTCTTCTTATTTTTTCCCAATTTTCGTAGCTTCTTCACCCCCCTTTCCCGCTCCATCGTTCCTCCCAAAAGCTCCGCCTTCAACCCCCCTTCGCCGCGCATAGCTCCGTTCACCTCTTCCCTTCTTCCAGACCCTAGTCACCCTCCGGCCATCTCCTCCGCCCTCACGGCGGAGGAGCTCCGAGCTCTCACCTTCTCCGCCCCATATGAGCTCCCCATTTCACTCACTCACGCAACCACTCCCCGTGCTTCGGCTATAGGACTAACTTTGCAGGTCATCCTCTCAATGATCGGAGCGTCGCCGGAGGGCACTTCTCCTCGGTCGTTCTCGACTCCAATGATCTGGTGGTCTTCGCCAGAGGGACCATCGCATTGCCCGGGCTCTAAGCTTCATCGACGATCCTTCAGGAGCCTTGGGCAAGCTCCACCGGGCCCAGGAAGGAGCGGCGGAGCTGGAGCTCCATCGCCGGAGTTCAGCTTCCGCCGCCAGCAACAGAAGAAGAAGGAGGAGCAGTGACCGTTGGATGCTCCGCCCCGGAGTTCATCCAACGGCCACTATGCAGCCACGTCGTCATTCAGATCCTCCTCCAGAGGCCGTTGGATGATCGATGATCCAACGGCCTTCGAGCATCCACGTCGCCCCGAGGCACCGTTACCAGCAGCCCTTGGATAATCACGATCCAAGGGCCCACATTCAGCCACGTGGCGAAGCCCGAGCCTCAGCCATCGAACCTCCAGGTCTGGCGCGCCCGAACCTGCACCGAGCCTCGAAGCAACCCCGAACCTCGCCGAAGCAGCACCGAGCCTCCTAGCCATCCCGAGCCTAGGAAGCACGTGCCTGGCACGTGTTTCTCTGGGCTAATTGCAACGAGGCCCCGCCGACTTCTCCATATTGCATTCAGGTCCTCTTTCACGTGCAGATCATGTGCACAGTGGGGAATTTACATTGAAACCCTCACGGGTTTTCCAAATTGCAAAAATACCCCTGTGCGTTGGGCAAATAACAGGGAAGGTCCCGCTCTTTTGTTTATTTACTTTTTGGTCCTTCCTAGGGACCTGTATGCAATTTTATTTTCATGTTTTCTTTTCAGTTATGCCCTTGCGTTCCTCTATGCATATCTTGAGCTACGAACATCCGATTGAGACGATTTCAGTTCCGTTTTAAAGCTGGTTTGATGATCTTTCAATTGGCATGCTTAATTACTATTTTGGACACAATGATTTTGTTATGTATTATTTTATAGCGATGTGTCTATTTGAGCTCAATATGATGCCTTTCTTCATATTATTCATCACATCTCCCCTTTTTTTAATGAACTCGAAATTACCTCTTATTTATTTCTGCTCATTCTTTTCACCTAGGGCATATTTTATTCGCTTTGCATGATCATCTATTTGCATGAAAATGATTATAAAAAAAATGCATGTTTACTTTATTGCATTGCTTTGTCATGTTGTGTCTACATGCATGATTTGACCTATATGCCTATAACTCAACACTTAATTAAATAGACTCAAATCCGATTAATACGAGAGAGGCTCGTGTCCCTGAGTTCGACCTTGGTTTCTTGCCAAGTAAAATAAATCACGATCACCTCATTTTGATTGACCATCATATATCTCTAAATGAGGTGATCTCTTTGACGACCAAAATCGGCCCGACTGCATCGACATGTTGAGGTGCTAAGAACGCACCCTTAAAGGGCCGATTTTGCGGTTCGTCAGCTTGGATACAGATATAAGGTTCCTTATAACATCTGGAACATAAAGACACTCTTTAAGTACGAAAACTCTCCCATTAGATAATGATAGTCTGCAGGTCCCGACGACGACTGCTGCAACCGTTACATCAGATCTCATCTGGATGACTATCTCCCATTCATTAAGATTCCTAGTTTCCTAAAACAGATGCAAAAAATTGCATACATGAACAGAAGCACCAAAATCTACTACCCAACTACCTTCTCATCCAACGAGAAAACTAGTTTCAATGATGAAAGTAGATTCCATACCTGTTGGGGCTTTACCTTTGTTGATTAACTTCAGGTAGTCTGGACATTTACGCTTCCAGTGCCCCGGCTTCTTGCAGTGGTGACAGACATTGGTCTTTTTCGATGTCATCGGTGTGGAAGCACTAAGATGAGCCAACTCCTTGATTCTTCTTCGTTCTCTTCTGGGTGGGCCCTTCCGAGAACCATGCTTCCGACCATGCTTTCCTTTGACCTGCAACCATTGCATTGCCAGAAGGACCATCTTTCTTCATTACATCTTCCGCGGACTTTAATGCAGCAAGAAGTCCAGCGTTAGTCGAGTCGAACTTGTTCATGTGGAATGAAACCACAAAATTATTGAAAGACTTGGGCAAAGACAGCATAATGAAGTCAGTTTGCATGTCCGCATCCATATTTATCCCAAGGATTTCCAGCTCAGATAAGTACCCAAACATTTGAGTACATGTTTTCGGACTGAAGTCCCTTCCTGCATCCTGCAGTGAACGATTTCTTTCATAATATTATAATGCTGGGTGTGGTTTATGTCACCAAACATATCTTTTAGATTCTGCATTATATCCTGGCATGTGTTCATCTCCACATGTTGCTTCTGAAGAACATTGGAGAGTGAACTCAGGATGTAACATCTAGCCAAGACATGATCTTCATCATACTTGTCATTGTATTGCTTTTCTTCCTTCGTCTTAGGGCTTTCATGCTTGTCCTATGTGAGTACATAACTTATGCGCTCAGCCGAGAGAACAAGTTCCAAATTACGGATCCAATCTGAATAATTTAGTCCGGTCAACTGGTTGACCTCCAGAAGCTTGTTGAGAGGGTTCATGGACTTCATTGTCTCTTGAAATTAAGAATGCACTATATTAGAACATATAAAGAATTATATGTACAAGTTAAATTCGTTGATTAAGGAATTTTTAATCAAATTAGTCTTACCTTGTTGACTTTGAAAGTTCATTCCCTTAGTCACTTTCAAAGTAAGAGATATACTTACCGCTATATCTCTAGCAAGATCTGGGATCCCCTTTATTATCATTGTTATCATCCCAATAATATGAGAAACTATAACTTAGATAAAAATAAGTGGGAACTCATTCCCCCTTGCAAGTCCAACTTGCATTTTCCAATTCGGTCTTTAACACCCGAGCCCACCACCCCTAAGAGGATGTTGACTCATTGTTAATTGAACCAACCGTCAATAGGAATAGTACTCGATATGCACAATCCAATATCACCCCAATAATATGAGGAACCGATCTCTGGGTCACTACGCATACGGCCTTACTCTTTCAAGAAGCAAAGAGCCCAATCCAGATGCACTTGTATGCAGGAGTTGTCACTACAGACAGGCATCTCCTACATACAATCCCTGGCGACGGAACCCTTCGCCTTGACGGGAGACCATGGATGTCACTTATGTGATCCTCCACCTCTTATTCAAATTCAATAATTAATTATCATGAATCACATTCATGTAATGAATTCTTCCAAGAGAAATACACATCTATTCATAGAGTGTTTTTAATTGGATATAATTTATTTAATCTTATTAAATCAATTATCAATCCAATTCAATCATCAAACTTGATTATTACTTGAAATAGTGGTATTATCTCAAAATATGTATTATTCGAATTTTAATAATTAGAAAATACATCATGATCTATCAGACATCATTTGTTCCCTACCCACTGTCATGATCAGTACCGAAGGGAGTGGGACAGACCACACACGGTGCAACCTGCTACCACAATGCTCCCCGACTAGATACCATATCCGCCTCGGGAAAAAATAATGCCGAGCCAATCACTTTATTGAGATGATCATCGGTTTTTCAATCGAAATTATACCATATAGTAATAATCAAAACCATTTTGATTATAAGAAAATTTGCTAGACAAATTCTCAAAACCTATTCAAGTAACAAGTTTGATGAAAGTGTATCAAGTAACCAATTGGTGATCTAGATCTAGTCTAATCATTCATTAGTTGAGGCAATGTCATTTAAGGGAACAATTATTGTTCTAATATTTCCAAATATTATCCATAATTATTCCAGGAAATTAACCATTGATTTCACAAGATTCTTAAATGACAATCACAAGGTTCATGGTTGAGTATGTAATTTTCAGCAGTGATCATCACTAATTAAAATTAGTATATCCCTTTCATTTCAAATCCAAATTAAGTAAAATCAATTTCTAAAGATTGATAATCTGATTTAAAACAGAAATCATGTAATTAACATGCATTTCTAGGTATTTTAAAACAGTAATTAAAATCTTAATTACGTCTGCCATCCCCGAAACAGTGGACATATGGTCATTAAAACGATCATATCTTGAGCAAACAGAATCCAAATTACGCAAACTCAAATTCTGCATTTTCCTTATTTAACGGAAACATAATCCATGTGATAAATTCATGTTTAAATATTTTAAAAAGGACCGAAAAAATATCACAAAACAGGGCTGCGAAAATTGAAATGCGGCCAAAAAATTTTCACAAACCCCCAATGAGCCCAAATCTTCTTGGGTTTATGGGTCATATCCAAAACCTCCAACCAGAATCTGATACCACTTGAAGGATATGGGAAATTCTTAAGCGTGTCATGGAAGTGTGATGATCGCATCCAATGCGATCGGAGCGACTAGTCGCACTAGTTGCTCGGTGCAGCGAAATTTAAAAAAACTTAAATCATATGAAGAAACCGTATGATCCAAGAACATTTCTTGGATCATTTCATCTAACCACAAAGTAATAAAAATACCTTGTGAAGCGTGGTTGCGATTACTTGATCTCTAAAGTAAGAGATCCTCCAAACTCAAGTCCGATCCACGAAGAAGGCACTTGCCGGTGCGATGATGAGACGCGTGCTTCCCGCAATCCAAATGAAGATCCAAACGATGAATCTTCTGATTTCGTCGAACGAAATCCGATGTCTTCCACTTGCACTAGAAGCACCAAGGAAGACGGAGATCCACAAGCAATCGAGGTGACAACACGACGGGGTAGCGACGACCGCAATTCTTTCAACACCCAAGGTGGACGGCCACACTTAGAGAGAGAGAGATGGGGCGTGAGAAAGAAGATAGAGAGAGAGAGAGACAGAGTATATATGTCTATTGAAGGGTTAGGGTTGCCCCTTCTTATATAGTAGTTTGGGAGTCCATGGATCACAATCCATGGGATACACAAAATCAACAGTTAGATTGATTTGTGTTTTTAATCAATGGCCATGATCATTGTTGTTTAATAAAGCAACAACTATTAATTTATATTAAATTAAATATATGGTGGATTATCATCAATATAATTTAACTTAATAAAATTAATCAACACAAGATAATAAAGAGGACAATAACCTCCTCCTAAAAAGATGGGGTGTCACCTTTGAACAATTCAAGGGTGACGCCACTTCTTTATTAGGTGAGTTTTATTCTTTATTTTATGAGATAAAATCTCATTGTCTTTTAATTATTTGCAACATCATATATTGCAAATATATTCACTAAATTAATTCCAAATAAATCAGTAAATATTTCAAACATGCCATTGAGAAAAATTGTGAATCACATTTACAACCCAAAACTAAATGTAAATTATATTTCCAATTAATCGCCCAATGTGAATCTACTTCACATCAACAATTAATTAGTAAATATTATTTACAAAATGAGCTCTCTCCAATATATTATAAATCATATTTACAATATACATTGATATTATGGATAGCATGGATAGTACTATCCACATTCTGCATATCCTTGATAATTAAATCTCATTTAATCATCTTGGATAATCATTCCCATAATATGAATCTAATTCATATTATTCTTGATAATTAAATCTCATTTAATTATCAATATCCTGTTGCTTGGATACATAAGTCATCAAAGGAATTATTCTTGAACTCCTTCAAGAATAATGTACTTTCCCCGAAGATACTTGGAGATAAAGACATGGCGATTGTATGTTCCATGTATAGTGACTTGGATATTGAGATCATATCTCAAATCCAGATCTCGGGGACCTCTCACATATGCTTGATTAAATCAAGTCCGTAGATCTATTCTTCTCATTGCATCTGAATCTCATTCAGACGAATGTCCAATCCTTGGACTAAGATTAGATTACTTCTCTCTACTGAGAGGAGTCACTAAAATCCATACTTGTTTCATCACTCCTTCAGAATGGAAGCGTCATGGTTATAAAATCATTTATGATCACATCTCCCGCAAGCAATCTCAATACATATACATCTTGCATACTTTAAACTGTCTTCTTCAGGGTTTTATCATTAAGATTCTCATTTAGTCATTGGGACTTGGTACCAATCATATGCTTTCCAAAAGCATATATCATACCTATAAATTCTGTCAAGCTTCTAAAACAAGATGACCATGCATGGAAATTAATATATATCCCAATACCTCATGAGTGATCTCATGTCTTCCGGTTCGATAGTGAACCTGTATGATCTCTTTGAGAGATCGTATCACTCATATGCCCTTGCTTGCACACCAGCTCGCCAGTATGTAGACTTTGATTAGGCCATCAACCTATTGGTCTGCTAAATGTACATGCTCAGACATATAGCAACACATCTGTCTCAGGTCAGAGGACGCATGCCTATACCGTGACAGCATATGACATAGGTCTTTAGTTATCTCGATCTTGTTAAGTCAACTCCTTGACCTAACTTGTCTAACACCTCCGAATCTCTATTCCCATGTAGAGGACCTACATCAAGAGGTCGGTCAGATATCAGCCTTTAGAGCTTGGATTGCCATCTCCCACTCAGGCTGGAGATCACATCTTGGCAATCATTTGACAGTGCTTGATGAGTCATCAATCTAACTCTTTAGATATTCATCTAAGCACCAGCCTCTATGATTCAACAATTGAATTAACAGCTTTGTGATGTCAAGACAGCCATGGTACATGATCCTATTTGTATAGAGGGACCTTATAATACATTTATTCACTTAATTTCAGAAAGGGTGTGAAATAAACCAATAACTTTTATTGATATATCAAACATTACAATAACATTTATTGTAAGAATGGTTTGCCCTAAGCTCACATGGCTAACATATCATTCCTATCTCGCTCCTCCTAATATACCTAAACTCAAGAGAGTTGTAGGGAGATACAATGGGATCATGTTTTACATGATTTGACCAATGATGAATATTAGCACAATTACCTCTTAGTTTCCAAAGTATATATATAGTAGAGACTACAATATATATCCTTAAAAGGTTCCATGCTGGTAAAATGGAATCTAGCACAAGAGAGTGCTACTTCATTAGGAAAATAAAGGATGGTATTGGATACCTACTCTATGACCTTGAGTTTCTTAAAAGATATCATCTCTAAGGATATGATTCTTAGAGTGTGATTCTCTTGAGAATCATGATGAAAATGAAGTGTAGGAACTCATTTAATATTGAGAAGATAGTGATGCTCCTGAAATCGGAAACTGAAAGGATAATTAAAGATGAAACACTAATACCTCTTCAAAGGAGTTTGAGGATGAATTTCATGTGTCAGAGAAATCTGACAATGATCGAACTTCATGTGATGAAGCTTCTGAAGATCACGTCATGAAAAGATGGATGTTAGCAATAAAGTCTATAGTAGACTTCATATACAAGTATTGTATATGGACCCTCAAGGATCACCGTATATGGGTAAGACCCGTTAAGGTATAAGTGGATCTTCAAGAGAAAGAGGAAACCTGATGAGAAGGTACAGACCTTCGAAGCACGGCTCGTATCCATAAGATACACACCGAAGAGAAGACATTGCTCGCAATGAGACTTGCTCTTCAGTGACCTTACTTAAACTCATCAGATTATTGCTCAATATAGATGCACAACTTGACTTTGACATCTTCAAGATGGAAGTCAAGATTACATTCCTCCACGAATATCTCTCTAAGGATATTCACATGAAGTAGCCCCAGGGCTTCATGATTTTGGAAAGCAAGGTGTACAAGATAAAGGAATTCCGTCTAGGAACTCAAATAAGCTTCTTGTAGTTGGAACATTGGATATGATGAAATCATAAAGGTTATGATTTCAGATAAAATCTTGATGATCCATGTGAAGCTTAGTGGGAGTGCCACTGTGTTCATCGTGCTAAATGTAGATGATATCCTAATCATTTGGAATGATATAAGGATAATAATAAGTGTTTTATAGTCTGGCTATTCCATACCTTGAGATATGATCTCATGAATATCTCTTAAGACCTTAGTTCTGAAAGTGTTCAGAATCAAAGAGAAGAGGGCATTGGGACCATCACATTATTGATACACCTTGGACAATTCCATTTTCTGGAAAATTCCAAAAAGGCTTCTTTTTCCTTAAGATGTGGTATTGACCTATCTGAAGGGATAGCACCTCAAAGAGTTGAGAAAGTGAATGCTAAAACTGCTTACCCTTGTGCATCAATTATGAGAAGCCAGGTGTATGCCAGATGTATACAAAAGTCTGATATCTGCCATGTAGTGGGAGTAGTAAACTGTTACTAATCCTACTATGGAGATAAAATACTTGATTACAGTAATAACAATATCTTCAAAGATGATAAGATTTTTGAGATAGTTATCTCAAAGTCTTATCTTCAAGAACTTAAGACTTTATAGATAGTGATCTAAAAGGTCTTAACCGTGGATACCCTAAGAGATAGAGATCTCCAAGAATAAGGATATTCTTATAAGGATAATGAAAATTACATACTAGCTGTAATAATTATCGAAATGTGGTGTCAAAGGACACTATAATTGATAAGATTGAGTATTGGTTGCATAAGATGCAACATTCACATTGGATGCGAGCACTGTTACTGGGGATATGCATGTGTTGTAAGAGGATTTGGCATAGTCTCTAGGGGAATAGAGTGACTGATCAGCTTACCTAGCTATTTTTTCTAAATAGCTTATGATTATCACATGAGTGCGGGTTTAAATGATCCCATTAATGGCTCTTTGGGCTAGTGGGAGATTGTTGGACATGCGAACCCACTGCGAGCCATTATGCAATAAATGTTATTGCAAATATCATTCCCTGATCTGAAATGAAGAATAACTAATTTGCATAATAGGTCCCTTAGTACAATTAGGGTTATGTACCATGGCCATCTTAATGATCATACAACTGTTGATTCAATTATTGAATCATAGAGGTTGGTGCTTGGATGAATATCTAAAGAGATAGATTGAGGACTCATCAAGCACCGTCAAATGATTCTTAAGAGATGATCTCCAGCCTGAGTAGGATATGTCAATCCTTTCTCACTTGGTTGATATATGACCGACTTCTTGATGCAAGTCCTCTGCATGGGAATAGAGATTCGGAGGTGTCAGATTAGTTAGGTCAAAGAGTTGACTTAACGAGATCGAGATAACCAAAGTCCTTTGTCGTATGCTGTCACGATATAGACACCCATCCTCTGACCGGGGATAAATGTGTTGCTATATGTCTGAGTATGTACATTTGGTAGACCAATAGGTTGATGACCTAATCAAGGTCTATACACTGACGCTGGTGTGCATGTAAGGGCATATGAGTAATACGATCTCTCAAAGGGATCATACAGGTTCATTACTGAACCGGAAGACATGAGCTCACTCATGAGATATTGGGAAGAATCAAATTCTGTGCACAATCATCTCGTTTTGGAAGCTTGACTGAATTTGTAGGTTTGATATATACTTTTGGAAAGTATATGATCAACACCTGGGGTATGATATATGCTTTTAAAATGTATATGATCGATACTAACTCCCAATAGTCGAATGAGAAGCTTGATGATTCTGAAATAGACAGTGTAAAATTGATCTTATACTTTGGGTTTATTCTGGGTCTTCCAATATGCAGGATGTACAGGTATTAGGTATGCCTGAGGGTGATGTGATCATAAACGATTGCATAACCATGATGCTTCCATTCCGAGGAAGTGATGAAACATGACTAGATTTTAGTGACTCCTCTCATAGAGAAGTAATCTGATCTTAGTCCAAATGTTGGACATTGATCTGAATGTGATTTAGATATAATGAGAAGATTAGATTTGCGGTCTTGATTTAATCAAGCATCTATCGAAGGTCCGCAAGATCTAGATTTAAGATGTGATCTCAATATCCAAGTCACTATACATGGAACAATACCATCAGTCTGTCCTTATCTCCAGGTATCCGCATAGAACGCGTATTATCCGTGAAAGAGTTCATGGATAATTTCATTGTTGATATGTGTATCCAAGCATTGAGAAAATTGATAATTAAATGTGATTTAATCATCATGAATAATATGAATTTGATTCATATTATAAGGAGAGTTATCTGAGATAATTAAATGTGATTTAATTATCAAAGGTATAAATAATGTGAATGTGATTCATGTTATTTGGGCACATGAGAAAAGAGATCCAAGATGATTAAATGTGATTTAATTATCATGTATATGAATAATGTGGATAGCACTATCCATATTAATCAGATATATTATAAATATGATTTAAAATATATTATAGAGAGCATATTATGATTTATATTTGTTGATTAATTATTAATGTGAATTGGATTCACATTGAATGATTAATTGAAAATATAATTACATTTTGTTTTGGGTTGTGAATGAGATTCACATAATTTCAATGGCTTGATTGAAGTTTTTCACAAGATAATTGTGAATTTTTTTGTGAAAAATATTTACAACAATTGTTGTTGTAAATCTTGGAGATCTCATGAGATAATGAGATCTCATGAGATGATTGGTAGTCGTTCCTCTTTTTGAGGGGATGAGGTTTATCACCTCATGATCTCCAAGACCAATCAAAGTGATTTAAATTGAGATTAATTATGTTGATTTATCAACATAAATTAATTCAAATTAAATCAATTGTTGTTGTATTTTTACAATAACATCTTAACCATTGAAAGAAACACAAATCAATCTCAACCATTGATTGTGTGTTATCCATGGATTGAGATCCATGGACTCCCAAAACCTTATATAAGAAGAGGCACCCCTTGCTCTTTGAGTCACATGCTTACAATTAACGAATGCTCTCTCTCCCTCTCTATTTCTCCACATGCCAAGCCTCTCTCTCTCTCATAGTGGCCGTCCACCATGGAGCCCTTGTGAGAGTCGCCATTGCCGCAGCATCATCGTTATGCTGCCGAAGTACTTGCTCGTGGATCTCTGTCTCCTTCAGTGCATCTCGCTCACGAAGAAGATATCGGATCTCGTGTGATGAGATCAGGAGATTCGTCGCTTGGATCAACAACATGGATTGCGAGAAGGACGCGTCTCATCAACGTGCTCGCAAGTGTCTCCTCCATTCGATCGGACTTGAGACAGGAGGTCTCTTTGTTTAGAGACTCGATCACAACCATGCTTCAAGAGGTAAACCTTATACCTAATTGTGGTTTAGATGAAATGATCTAAGAAATGTTCTTGGATCATGTGGTTTCATCACATTAAATTTTTAAATTCCGCTACATTGAGCAACTAGTGCGACTACTCTCTCCCGATCGCATTCGATGCGATTCACACACTTCCGTGATGCGCTTGAGGATCCTCCCATACCTTCACCTTCTACTCCAGGATTTTGATATTGAGATTAAGGATAATCTTGGAGTCAAGAATGTGGTGGCGGATTCCCGATTAGAGCATCTTGAGGATTCAGAGACAACTACACCTATTACTAAGACTTTCACAGATGAGGTGATTCTTAATATAACCTCTCTCCCTTGATATGTTGACATTGTAAACTATCGTATTGCCAAGAAAGTTCCACAAGGTTGGATCAGGCAGCGACTTGAGACTTTCCTCGTTAAATCCAAGTTGTACCATTGGGAGGATCCCACCCTTTTACCGCAAGGAGGGGATACTTGTCTGGCGTCGGTGTATTCCTCAGGAGGAGGACCACGGCATTCTCACATATTGCCACAAGCTGGAGGCAGGAGGACATCACTGATGAATCTACGTTTCATCATCTTTATTCTATCATTTTGGCCTTGAAAAACCCTAGTAAATGCGTGTAAATAGGCGTAATTCATGCATTTTAGCATTCATGTATATGTGTGTATATATTGTATAAAATGCGGTTTTTAAAGCCAAAATAATAGAATAAAGAAAATAAAAGAAAAAGACTAAAATATTGTAAATATTTTATGACCCTAAACCCCGAGACCCAGGCATCTCGATGACTCGCTCGACAAGGAATAAAGTAGGGGGAGATAAGGGCCAAAATACAGATAAAATACCTATACATTCTATTCATTCTTTATTCATTTTGGGACCTATTTGTGGTTCCACTTTTTGTGCATCAAATAAAGAAACTTTGTACATAAAAGTTGTAGATAATTTTATAAAGAAAAATACAAAATTGATTTCACAGAAAAATAATACACCGATAAAAAGTTATGATCTGAATAAAAATCCAGAATCCCAACTTCCCAGACCCGTATCTCACAAATGAAAACTCCAAATGCAGCATACTCACCTTTAATTGTATATAGAAGAAAATAAGCTAATTAATGGCGGTGGTTTCGCATTTGGCGGAGCTACGGTTTGAAAGTTGACTTTTGGACCCCTATTGTATACTTGTACATATTAAAATATTCAATTTATTATTTATTCATTATCTTTATATTTTTATATTTTTATAATGTTGTAAATATTACTTATAATAATTATGTGCATTAAAATCGGAATAAAAATGCAAAGAAAAATAAAAATAAATATGAACATATATTCAATTCATAGATACATTACTGATACACATACTTATACATTATACCTTTATATTTTATTTAATATACAAAACACCTCAGAAAAAATAAAATAAAAATATATTTGTGTATATAAAAGTATTTTATAATTTTATAAAATAATAATCAAAAATAAATAAATCAAATCTATACAATTAAAATAAAAGACTCCAATACATAGATATAGATACCTATAGGGGTATAAATGCAAACTTGTAAAAATGTACTCCATAAAAATAAATAAAAATCACCATAAATTAATTCATAAAATAATAAACTTTTTTATTTTATAATCAAAAATTAATAAAATCGTTTGCTATTTTTATTTGAATTTAGAAGTCTTTCTCTCCAGGTTTTTCCTGGTTGGTCCACGTGGACCAACCAGGGGGCTAGGAGAGTTGACCTCGGTCAACTCTCTGCCCAACACCTGGGCTGTTGTCAGAAATGACTTTTCCTCGACTTCGCGGATTTTTGGAGACCGCTCCTTTCACCGAATGAGGTCGGTTTCTTCACGAGATATGTAGCCCTACCATAGGGCATACTCGCCCGATCATTGTTTCGACCTTTGGGTCATTGTGCCACCCGTGATACCTCCTCGAAAGTCACCACTCGACCATGATTCAAAATGAGTCCCCCAACTTCCCTTGAGTCTTTGATCACTCTTCCACTTCCTAATCCCTGCCCTAGACCTTTGGCGAGACCCTTGGTGACAGCAGGAGTCCGGAGGGCCTCTTCACGGGACAAAGAAGTGTCGAATCGAGCTCGATCCCCTCGTCGGAGTTCTCGCCGGAGAACACTTTGTGCTCGCACGGGTGAGGTCTCTTCTTCCCCCTTTTCTCTTCTTTCCTCTGAGGTTTGAATGTTAAAGAGCCCCAGTGGCTTTTCCTTGATCAAGATCTTCGTTCGGTAGCCTTCACTTCATCTCGATTCACCGCGGCCGGCATCGAGTTTCGCCGGCCGCCCTCATTTTTTCCAAACAGTCACCCCCTGTGCAAAATCCTCCACGAGGTTGGGGCACTTTGCCCCCAACTTCTTCACCCCTTTTTTTTGCAGGTACCCAGCGCCGACGAGCCGTCCATTTGAGGGGTATCTCGAGGCTCGCCGGAGGAAGAAGCCCGCGCGCCGCCGCCGCTGCCGCCCGCGCGCCACTTCCGCATACGCGCACCTGCGCAAGAATGAAGGAGAGGGGGGCGCATACAGCTGCCGTTGATCTGGCCCCCCTTCCTTTGATCGCAACCGTCAATCCAAGAAAGAAGCCCAGCCGTCCATCCTTCCTCAGCAAAGCCATCCACGCTGCCACGTGGATAAGTGGTGGATTTTGCATCCAGGCCCCCCACATTTGTTGTAATTTCCAGATACTCTAAAAACTTTCATTTGCCTTTTTATATTTTTGTAACATTTATAAGTAGACCCCTAATATCGTAGGTAAGTGCGTTTTGGTCCAGGCGCACATGCTCAGCGCATGCGTCGTGGACATTTTGCAGTAGTTACCTTGTCTCTTTTGTTATTTGCGATTAAGTGCGCAACATTTTTGGTTCAGTCTATTATTTTATGCGAAAATTACAGGTGCGCCCCTACAGTGTTGTCTATTTACACTTGTGCCCCTGCCAGGCCCCTATTTTATGCTTGTTTAATCTAATTATTTGAAGACTCTTTTTTATCCCAAAAATTCTCAAATTTTAGACTTAAGCTTCTGTGCACCTATGCTTCCACGCCATCAATTTAGTTTTTGATTTTATTTTATTTTTATATTTATTAAAAATCAAAAACATGCTTTTTGTGCACTGTCTAGCTTAGAAAATCCCTAAAAAATATAAAAACATTCCAGAAAAATCCCAAAAAATATATATTGTGTCTTTTAGTTTGTTTTAACTCCCAGCCAAAAATCATTAAAAAATACAAAACTAAACTCCTAAAAATTGCAAAATTCTAAAAACCTTCATAAAAATTTATAAAATTCATAAAAAAATCCAAAAATAGTGTTTTCTTTTCCTGAATTTTCTTTGTTTTATTATCTTTAAGTGAAAATTAATTTGGAGAATTTTTGTTACTGATTGCTATTTTATTCCTCCATTTTAAGTTTCAGCCTTGCATTTTATTCACTGTTTGCTTTATTTTGCTAATTAAAAATACCAAAAACATTCTAAAAATTACCCAAAAATCACAAAAACAGTAAAAAATATAAAAAGACCAAAAAGACTTTATTTGCTTATTTTTTAACATTTTTATCTTTTTTTATAAATATCCCTTTCTTGCTTCTATTACATTGTCCTTATTTTCCAATATTGAAAAAGAAAATAGAAAAATATAAAATATAAAAAGAAAATTTAATTATCAGTAAATTAAAAACCAAAATACAAAAAAAATATAAGATCAAAATTAAATAACAAAAAATATAAAATTAAAAACCCACAAAAATTCTAGATTGGCTGAGTTGCTTATTAGACTTAGGTTTGGATTCTTATCTGTGCTCTACACCTTTGCTTCTTGAGTTCGACCCCTACTTGCTTGCCATTGTACATCTTTAGTAGGGTATAATAAATTTTAATCCTTGCTGTTCATTCTCTGATTGATTGTGTGGGTTAATTGTTGAAGACCGAGGAAGTTTGAGCAGTCGCATCAGCGACAGCGAGTCTGACTTGTCAGACCGCTATTTAGCGGCTCTCGCTCTCTCGCTTTTCAAATGGCGCCGTTGCCGGGGAGCATCGGCTTGTAGAGTACCTTTGGGTCTTTTCAGTTACTTAGCCATTTTTGCTTACTTGTCTCTTATGTATTATTTATTGTGAACTATCTGACATCTCTTTTGTTTTCTTGCGAGGGACCACCGACCGAGGAGGATCGCCTAGGGGATCCTGAGCAGCCTTGGGAGGAGGAGCCGGCTATTCTACCCTAGCCGGCAAGAGAGAGCAGGAGAACTAGAGAGAGAGAGTTGCTTTTATTTTTGAGAGAGAGAGTATTTGATTAATTTGTAATAATACAGGACTTGGACACTTGAACACTTCGGGCCTAATTTCCGGGTGTTTGTTCACCCGGGGGCTCACCGCGGCTTTTTCATGTTTTCTCGACCGTCATTTTCCGGTTTTGTTTTCTTTTTCATTTCTTTTGTGGATTGAGCTCTTAGAATTAGGTCCAGCTTGATTCGAGTAACCTAGGTCCAGACACCCTAATAACTCTTGCATGCTCCTATAGTTCGTATTTGGACTTAGATTAATTAAGTAGTTAATCACTGGCTCTCGATCCGCGCGCCACGAGCTCACTCCACACAAGCGCTTTCTCCTAACTCAAATGTGTTGAGCAGAGTAGGAGTGAGCCTAGACCGGACACTAGGATTGGGAGTTAGCGGTTAACTCGTGGTTCTTCACGCTAGCAGTTGACTGTTCTAGGACGATTTCCGCATTGCATAACCGGCATGTAGATTAGGTTTATAAATTTCTGCCTTGCATCCCGCATGGAGAGAGCTGGGATTCACTGTAAGTTTCTCACTTTGCATTCATCATATAGGCACAAAGGTGAGATTTCCATCTTGGTGCCGACTTGCATTGGCGTTTCCCGACTCTTTTCTCCCTCTGATTTCGGATACATTAGGATAAAGAAAATACAAAATCGTTAGGCGCTTGTTTGAATCTACTCAAAAGAAGCGGTAACACAAAAAAAATTAAAAAAGGGACTGCTAAGAAAACTTTGACCTAAATAAAAATTGGTAATTGGACTCATTGATTGGGGAGAGTAACACCCTCACTTGTTTTCAGGTTGCATGGGAAGGTATCCTTCCAAGTGAGGTGAGCGTTCGTAAGGATTAGAGCCCAAAACCCAACTTGTGGCTGCCTTGTGTATCGCCTAGATTTCCGAAGTACTTGCGCTACTATCGTACGTAGTCGAGTAGGGCTTGGTCGCCAGTGGTGACTCACTATTGTGTGAGCACCGACCTTGTCCGAAGTACCGAGCATAGGCCACGCCTTCACGGGGGTGTCTGTCTCACCGACTGCGTCCGAGTAGGATCTTGCATGCTCACGGGTGATTCCGTTGCGAGCGAGATCCGAAGTATCGGTTTTGCCTATCGGCTTCCTCCCTCTATTTCTTTGGCTGAGTAGGGATCCAGGAAGGGTTACAAGGACCTTAAAAAGCGCAAGTTACAGGTTACACAGGAGGAGGACAAGTACGGGAATACTTTTCCGGCAGTACTCTCGCTCCTATAGGCGTAGCGCTCTAAGGACTCGTTGAAAGATAAATTCCTGAAAACAAGATAAAAATTACAAAGAAAAAAAAGCCGAACCTTCACGGCTTCACGCGTTGAGTTGGTGAACTCCCTTGTCTTGTGTTTGATTGCTAATCACATTTAGGTCAAGATCAAAAATATCGCGCCGTTGCGCAATTTTGTTTTCCCTCCAGTTGACCCTCGCTCATTGTGAGCCTTCTACTGTTTTACATTCCTTTTGTTCCTTGTTGACCCCCGTATCTTTCATCCACATCGATCTTCCTCTTGATCTTCGAGATGGCGACGAATGGACAGTTTAGTCGAGGCTCTGTCGGCACCCACATCGGCTCCATTCGCTCACCCTCTCTAATAATTCAGGGCGATTCCCGAGACACCGGTTCAAACCCTATGAACCGACCTCCAGACTCCCTGCCTTCTTCAATAAACCGGGACCACTCTCGTCCCGAACTCTGTCCATTTTGGATGGCCATTGATTTTACTCCTTACACATCGCCGTCCTTAACGAAGTTCTGTGTCGACCTTGATACAGACCGCATCTCTCTATCTGGTGCTGCAATTCAGACTGATCGGGGCATTCTACCATGTGCAGACTTAGAGCTCGAGCCAGTCAACCAAGCAGAGACAGAAATGGCAGGAGGAAGGGGAAAAGGACCACAGCCCCAGCAGGAGCCTGAAGACAATGCAGCGGAAGGACAATACACTACGCAGGGCGAGGTCAACAGTCAACTGCTGGCTTCCATTCAAGCCATTCAGCAACAGTTGACCAATCAGGCTTTGGCCCAGAATGCCTTTCAGGACATGCTGAATGATCTGAGGAGGAGGGCCGATGCGAGAGACGGCCGACGGGAGGATGATCCCAATTTCGAGGAAGTCAATGATGAGTTTTCAGTGGGACCTGACTTTGAAGCAACAGAAGAAGATCCACCGCAGCCCAAGCCCACACTCAAGCAGACATACAACCCAGGAGCAGGGCGCATCACTGAGTGGATTCAAATTCCACGAATGCATGCTCACTTCGAGCTAAAGCCACAGTTTCTGTCATTGCTTCCCACTTTTCATGGGAACACCACTGAAGAACCATACATCTTTCTCAAGAAGTTTAACCGCATCTGTTCCACTGCTTACTACCCCGGAGTTCCCCTGGATGTGATCAAGATGACCGCGTTCTCTTTCAGCCTTCAAGACAAGGCCCTTTACTGGGTCGACCATCTCGGGAAGGTCGTCACCACCTGGGAGGAGTTGAAATCTGCCTTTCTCCATAAATTTTATCCCCTGGGGAGATTAAATCAGATGCGTGCCCGGATCTCCAGTTTCTGCCAGCAGCCCCACGAGACTATCCATGAAGCGTGGGAACAATTCAAAGACCTCCAAGAAAAATGCCCCCACCATGAAATACCAAAAACCAGTCTCGTACAACATTTCTTCGGGGGGCTATCATTTGAGAGCCAAAAGCTCGTGGATGCAGCTTGCGGCGGTTCCCATTTTAACAAGGACGAGGATGTAGTATGGAACGTCTTCGAAGAAATGGCTGAGGGAGAAGCAGCCCAATCCTCGTCTAGAGTTTACATGAAGACACCAACCGCCATCGGCAAGCCAGTTAACATGGCTTCTCACACCGAGGACAAAGATGAGAGCTCCAACTTGAGCATCATTGGGAGCCACTTGTCCAAAGTGGATATCATCAAGAAGAGGTCACAGGACCTCGAAAAGATGGCAGTCATAGAGAAGAGGACCCAAGGTCTGGAGAAGCTCGACCAGATCTCCCAACAGCTGGAGCAGCTCGTCCGAGCATTGAATGCAAACATGTGCAACGCTGTGTCTACCTCTGCCGAGCCGAACGCTGAGAAGAAGGAGCCTACAGTGCAGCAAAACCCTCAGCCGACTCCACCGCAGCCCCAGCCTGTCCAGCACGTGTACTACGTGCAGGTTCCGGAGCAGCCACCGCAGCCTCAGACGCAGATGGTTGTATACCAACCAGAGCACCAGCCCGCATACTCCGAGCAGTTCTCTCTGTCCCCGCCGCTGATCCAGGAGATCAATGGTGTTTGGAACAATGAAGCGCAGCTGACCCGTCCTCAAGGACACTCTCAGGGTCAGAACATGGGCAACAGGCCCTTCCATCAGCAACAGCAGGGTGGGAGACCCTTCCAGCAGCCTTACCAGTACCAGCCTCCCTCACACGGGAACACTTGGAGGCAGAATTACCAACATGGTCCTCAGCAGTCCGGATATCGAGGACAGGGCTACCACCAACAGCCGGCTGCCCAATTCAATAAGCACAACTCACAGTACTCCTCCAATCCCCCTCCTCAACAATTTGCACAAGGATACCAGTCACAATCTCAACCGCCGTATCAGCAGTCTAGACCCCAGCAGGGGGAATCTTCTGAGATCGTGCTGGTCAATCCGGCCCTGGCCTGTTTGGAGCAGTTGATGAAGAACATGGCTGAGATGAACCAGAAGATCGACGACCTGACGGCAGCCAAAACCGTCATACCAGCCCAGGTCGAAGCCAATCCTAACAATTTCCGACGCAAGGAGCAGGTAGCCGGCAGTGTCCAACCCGAATCAGGTGAATTTAATTGTTTTTTATCTAACGCTGTTACTCTCAGGAGCGGTAAGACACTCCAGCCATCGGCGACGGTGAAAGGAAAGCACATTGCATCTGACGGGGAATCGTCAGTCCAGCCAACACCAGGGCCAGTCAGCATTTTGGGGGCAGCACCAGGAGCCATAAAACCACAAAAAAATGAAGAAAACAGAAAAACACAAAAAGATAGCAGCAACCTCGGTGGAGACCAGCCAGCATTGGAGACGCCTGCATCCGCATCACAGCCAGTTCCTGACAGGAGGAGCACAGCACCTGCAACGAGTCCAACGCCAGCATTTGAAGCCGAGCCTGTCATTTTTGGTCCACAAATTGTAGATGAATCCATTCCTTTTTGTCATCTACCTGTAAACAACAACACGCACACTATTTTGAATGATATTGGAGGAGAGTTTGTAAATATTCCTTTTCCCGAAGCAATGAAAAAACACAAAAAAATGAAAAAAATTAAAAAGTGCTTTGTCTGATCCTGCTATTATAGAAATCATTCAGAACTTAGTGTTGAACATGCCCTTGATGAAGGCTCTTGAGTACATGCCAGTGGTCAAGAAAGGATTGAAGGAGGCATGTACAACTAAGCGCAGGCCAACCCCCCACAATTCTAGAAGCAAAGGTGGTAAATCTGAAAAGCACATCCTCACTATGGCCACCGTCAACGCCATCAGCAACCTCCCGGACAAGAAGCTAGATATGGGAGCACCCCTTGTTCGTTGCCAGATGTTCGATCAAGAGTTCGAGCGAACACTTCTTGACAGCGGGTCATCTGTCAATCTGATGCCAGCCTCACTACTCACGGAGTTCAAGCTGGGACCGCTCAAGCCTACAAAGATGATTCTGCAGTTTGCAGACAAGTCAGTCAAGTGGCCTAGGGGCCTGTTGGAGGACGTGATCGTCACGGTTCAGGAAAGTCATTCCCAGCCGATTTTGTGGTCTTAGATATGGACGTCCCCGCTCCGTTGCTCCTTACCCCGATCATACTCGGAAGGCCATTTCTGCGGACGTCAAACGCAGTAGTGAATTATGGGACAGGAGAAATCACTTTTGGAGCTGGCACTGAAATTATCCGAGTAGAGACCCTGTCTGAGGGAACGCCCGTTGAACCGACATCTATATCGTGTGCAAGGGTGATTGAGAATGATGAAGACTGCGATTTTCTAGCCGAGATTCAAGACACCAACCTCTTCCTGGATAATAATGAGATCCACGGACTCCTCTGTCCAGAGGAGGAAGTGGAGACCGCAGTCGAATTTCCGTGTATCGATCAAGATGAGGACCTTGCTGATGCACTACAAGATACTACCGTGGGGTCGTTATGCCTTCAAAACCAGGAGCCGAGTTCAGAAGCATTTTCGGATGAAGAAGTAATCGTTGAAGAATTCTGTCGGGATCTGAGAGAAGAGACAGAGCAGATGATGAATCCACGTTTCATCATCTTTATTCTATCATTTTGGCCTTAAAAACCCTAGTAAATGCGTGTAAATAGGCGTAATTCATGCATTTTAGCATTCATGTATATGTGTGTAAATATTGTATAAAATGCAGTTTTTAGTGCCAAAATTATAGAATAAAGAAAAGAAAAGAAAAAGAATAAAATATTGTAAATATTTTATGACCCAAAACCCCAAGACCTAGGCATCTTGATGAATAGGTCGACATGGAATAAAGTAGGGGGAGATAAGGGCCAAAAATACCAATAAAATCCCTTTCATTTTATTCATTCTTTATTCATTTTGGGACCTATTTTTGGTTCCACTTTTTATACATCAAATAAAGAAACTTCGTACATGAAAGTTGTAGATAAATTAATAAAGAAAAATACAAAATTGATTTCACAGAAAAATAATGTACAGATAAAAAGATATGGTTTGAATAAAATTCCAGAATGCCAACTTCCCAGACCTGTATCTCACAAACAGAAACTCCAAATGCAGCATACTCACCTTTAATTGTATATAGAAGAAAATAAGCTAATTAATGGCGGTGGTTTCGCATTTGGCGGAGCTACAGTTTGAAAGTTGACTTTTGGACCCCTATTGTATACATGTACATATTAAAATATTCAATTTATTATTTATTTATTATTTTTATAATTTTATATTTTTATAATGTTGTAAATATTACTTATAATAATTATGTGCATTAAAATTAGAATAAAAACATCAATAAAACTCAAATAAAAATACTTGTATACTCAAAACATAGGTATTATACTTATACACATACCTGTATAAATTATACTTATATTTTATTAATTATACAAAACACATCAATAAAATAAAATAAAAATAGATTTACATGTATAAAAGTATGTTATAATTATATAAAATAATAAACAAAAATAATAATATTAAAAATACCTAAATAAAAATAGAATACTTAAATACATAGATATAGATACCTATAAGGGTATAAATGCAAACTTGTAAAAATACGTCTCATAAAAATATATAAAAATCACCATAAATTAATTCATAAAATAATAAACATTTTTTATTTTATAATTAAAAATCAATAAAATCATTTTCTATTTTTAATAGATTTTATAAGCATTATTTCCAGGGATTTTCCTGGTTGGTCCACGTGGACCAACCAGGTGGCTAGGAAAGTTGACCCGCTGGTCAACTCTCCTGCCTCCTCCCTGCTATGTGTCAGAATGGCTTTTGGACGTTTTTCTCGCTTTTTTCGAGGGCTCTCCGCTCCTCGTTTCATGTCAAAGTCTTCTCGACTTTTCTTCCCCCACGATTGAGGATGCTCGCCCCAATCTTACCTTGGGCGATGGATCAATGACGCACCTCTGGCACCTCGATCAAGGAGCCTCGACCACCAACATTCAAAAACCAACCCAACACACCCATTCGACTTTGAACCCTTTTGGCCCCTGTTTGAGCTATTCTTCCAGTTCAGGATCGACGTTGGTGACAGGAGCGTCTCCAGCTAGCCTAGGCAAGCCCAGGCGAGGGTCGAGGGGTGGATTCCACCCCATCTCCGGCCACTTGGCCGTGAGGTCCATCTTGCGGTGAACAGGCGCTTGAGGTTGTATTTTCTATGTTTTTCTTTGTAGTTTAGTTAGATATCAGTAGTACTATTTAGTTCATGTGTTTCTTAGGTCGTTAATCACATCATCCACTCGCTTTTGCCATCGAACACCTTGCCGGAGCTCAAGAGCTCCGGCGGCCATTTTCGACTCCACGCACCACCTACATCCGCCGTCCATTCTCTTTTTGCTAGCCCCTGGAACTCTTCTCTGTTGGCCGTGTTCTTTCTCTGCAGGTCCAGGTGCTGGAGAGCCTCGCTGGGGCTCGATTTTTGTCGAAGTTCGCTGAAGAACAAACGGCCTGGAGCAGCTTCTGTTCTCTTACGTCGCAGCGGCGTTTCGGCATGTTCCACGCCATTTTGGAAGCCGCCACCTGCTAAAGAAGTGCTCCAGTTGCTTCTGCGTACTTTTGGAAACGAAAGGGGTTGTCGGAGGGGCGCCGGAGGAGCATTTCAACCTCGCCCCACGCGGGATCTTCGGCCGTTCTTCCTCCCAGTCGCTGGGCCGTTCGATCACGCGTATCCTCCAGGTGGAACAGCTACCGTCAGATCCTTCAAGCCCGAGCCGTTGATCGTCGTTTGCATCATCTGATCTTGGCCGTATATGCGAAGGGGTATCGTCACCCCCTGCTGCGACACGTGGCATAAGTAATGCCCCATCCGCCGTCCGTGCCGCATAATAGTCTGGGTAATTTGCATTTAAATGCCCAGTTATTTTTGTATTCCTTAGTTGCTGCTAAAAATTTCCTACAAGGCTTTATGCTTTTTGTAATAACTGCAATAGAACCCCCGCTCTTTTAATTCCTTGCGAGTGGGTCCCCGCCAGGTCGCGTGCCTCGCACGTGGCCCCGGCGATTTTGCAGGGGACCCCCCCAGTGTCTTTTGAACATTTGCTTTTAGTGCTAAAACATTGGACTACAGTATAAAAACTTTCGGAATTTTGCAATCAAGCCCTCGACATTTTTAATAATTGCGAGCCTACCCCTGCCAGGCGCGTGTGTAGCACGTGCGTTGAGGGATTTTTGTACTCGTACCCTCACGGCTTTGAGCATTTCTTTTTAGTCCAGCAAGTGTTTTCTTTAGTTATAATCTTTTTGAGATATTGCACGCAAGCCCTCATATTTCTTTGATATTACAAAACTACCCCTGCATGTGTGCCTTTTCTTCTCGTTTCTTGTAATGTTTGCACACATCCATAAAACCCCAAAAAAATTCCCAAAAATCACATTAAGTCTCTGTTGCATAGTAGTTTATCACCATATTTTTAGTTTTTATAATTATTGCATTTTAATATTTATTAAAAATCAAAAACGTCCATTTTCAGCACTTTTTGCATTAGAAAATCCCTAAAAAAATATAAAAGCATCCAGAAAAATCCCAAAAAATATATTTTGTGTCTTTTAGTTTGTTTTAACTCCAGACCAAAAATCATTAAAAAATATAAAAGAAAACTCTTAAAAATTGCAAAACTCCAAAAACCTTTACAAAAATATTAAAAATTATTCAAAAACCCTAAAAATACAAACTTTGTTTCTGAATTGTCCTTGTTTCATTATCTTTCCTTGAAAATTAATTTGGAGAATTTTTGCTACTGTTTTCTATTTTATTTCTCCATTTTAAATTTCAGCCTTGCATTTTATTCACTGTTTGCTTTATTTTGCTAATTAAAAATACCAAAAACATTCTAAAAATTACCCAAAAATCACAAAAACAGTAAAAAAAAGTATAAAAAGACCAAAAAGACTTTATTTCCTAATTTCTGAACATTTTTATCTATTTTTATAAATATCCCTTTCTTGCTTCTATTACATTGTCCTTATTTTCCAATATTGAGAAAGAAAATATAAAAAATATAAAATATAAAAAGAAAATAAAAATCAGTAAATTAAAAATCAAAATACAAAAATATAAAATTAAAAATTAAATAAAAAAAATTATAAAATTAAAAACCCACAAAAAAATTAGCATAATAGACACTTGATCACATACACACACATTTTGAGCATTTTTGCCCCGTTCTACCTGTCTGCTCCCTGTGTTTGACCTCTACACATACTTGCACCTATACACATCTTGTTGTAGAGTTATAATAAATTTTAACTCCGCACATTTACTTTCATTGCTTGATTTATCTGTTGTGGGTTAATTGTTGATTAATTCGGGTTTCGTGAGCGGTCGCTCAGCGACACTGTAGTCCCGCCTTGTGTGGACTATTTTGACCCTCGCAAAATCCGAGTTTTCAAATGGCGCCGTTGCCGGGGAGCAACAACGCTTAGTTCGGGTCTTGTTTGTGATTGTGATTTAGTGTCTATTTCGCGGCTTTTATTTTTCGCTATTTTATTTTCTTTATTTTTGATATATCTCTTGATCGGTCTAACCTCCTCTCTTGTTGACTTTGTGCGAGGTACCGCGGATCGAGGGAGGCGCTCCACCCTAGGCGCCTACGCACCCACGTGAAGCCGGCTTCTGCCAGCTTAGCACCGAGGAGACGAGGAGAGATTTTTGTAGACCTAGCTCCACCCTTAGTTGTAGAATTTATTTCCCGCATTTATTTTTGTAATTTAAGTGAGAGAGCGACCTATATTTGTAATACAGGTACTCGGACATTCAGGACTCTCGGGCCTAACTTCCAGGTGTCTGTTCACCTGGGCGCTCACCGCGGCTTTTTACGGTTTTCTTCGCATTTTTTTTATTTTGTTTTGTTTTCCGATTTTATTTCTTTTGTGTGATTGAGCCCTTAGTTTTAGGATTGCTTGCGATAGATTAGGTCCAAACACATTAATCACCCTTGCATGTGCCTATAGTTTCGTTTGGACTTAGTCAAATTTTAAACAGTTGATCATCACCTTCAATCCGTCGCGCCGCGAGCTCTCCCCGCAAAGCGCTTTCTCCTACCCTCAATTTGTTGAGCAGAGGAGGGGTGAGCCTAGACCGGACTCTAGGGTTGAGGATTGGCGTTCAACTTGTGGTTCTTCCCGATAATAGCAATTACTGAACTTAGGGCGATTTCATCGGCTTTTGCATTTGCATATAGATAGGTTTCAATTCTGCTGAGCATCCTTGCATGTAGAGTGCTGGAGGCAAGGTGAGCATTTCTCTTTAGCATGCATCATTGATTTGACGCTTGCATTGCTTTTCCGACTCTACCTCTGATTTTGCCAACCTAGGATCTTAAAGGAATTGATTCCTCGTTAGGCTCGTGCATTACTCACTAAAAATCCAAAAAAAAGTGATAATCCATAAAATTGGGACTGCTAATTTTACTTGACCCTAAAACAATCAAAAAGGAAAATCTTATATTGGGGCGAGTAATCCCCTCATTGTCTTCGTTTTATTTGCTCGCGCACACCTTAAGGATTAGTGCCCAAATCCCATCAAGCCCCCTAAGTGTGTGTGAAATTCCTTGACTTCTCACCTAACTCTAAGACAGACAAGATTAAAAGACCGCATTTTACGGTCTCTACCGAGTTGAGTAGGTGAATTGAGGGTTTGATTTATTTCATTTTTGTCTGTGATTGTTTGTGTGTCCTAGATCATATCAGCGCATTTGCGCCTTCTTCTCCACTCTCTTGACTTGACCGTCGTGCTCTCCCGATCATTTTCCTTTTGTTTTCGAGATGGCCAACTGGAGCGTATTTTATCCGGATTTTGCGGATCATTCGCTCACTCCAGCTGGTCCACCTCCTTTTTTCCAGGAGGACTTTGCTCCTGACTTTTGTACATATCCGCCTCAGCCACAGTATCAGACCTCGGATTTCTACCCACACCCACCTCCACCTCCACCTGTATATTATCCTCCTCCACCTTCACATCCACCCGAGACTGAGCTGCTGGAGTCACCTTTCATGGAGTCCACCCTTGAGCACTTGACCCAGATGATGGATCATATGAGACAGAGGATTGACACCCTCACTAGTACCAATAAGAGCGACCATGATATTCCACCATTTGACGACATGGGTTCACTCGAGGATTTCCATGAGAGCTTGCAATCACCAAAATTACAAAAAAATGAGAAAAATTTAAAAATACAAAAAGAGTTCGGGAGACGCATGATCGAGCCAGACTGTGAGGAGAGGTACCACTTGCCAGATCCTTTGCCCGCACATTCATTCACACCCCGTTCCACCTTTGACCCCGAGGATGCCGATGTACAGACTGCTCTTGGCATACCTTGTGTATATGATGATTCCGACTCCCTCCCTTGTATGGAGGAAGTCCAAAAATTCAAAAAAATGCTATCTGAACCCGAAGTGGTGGCTACTATTCATGAGATCATCCGTGCCACACTTCAGCAGGCCATGACCCATATGTCTGCTCCTCTTCCCAAAAAGAGAAAGCGGAGGAGCAGATCTGAGCGTCATATCTTGACCATGGCCACTGCCCATGCCATCACACACCGTCCCATTCCTCGGAAGAAGAACACTGCCACACCTTTCATTAGCTGCACCATCTCTGACCACACATGTGATCACACTCTCCTAGACGGCGGTGCATCGATCAGTATCATACCCTTCTCGCTGGTACAATCTCTTCACTTAGGGCCTCTCAAGAAGACCAGGATGATTGTTCAGTTTGCTGATGGATCTATCAAGAGGCCGAAGGGTATCCTTGAAAACGCCGTTATTTCGATTCAGGGCATGAGCCACAATGTTGATTTTGTCGTGTTGCCCATGGAGAACTCCACAGGGGAGCATTCTCCAATCATCCTGGGACGACCATTCCTCGCCTCTGCGAGAGTCGTTATTGACTACGGATCAGGAGAGATTCGCTTCCGTCCTGCTGACGAGGGCGAAGCAGTGATCACCGCACCCACTGCTGACCAGAGACCCGCACCTGATGTGACTTCACCTATCTTAGCTGACCCCGAGGACTATGATCTATATGAGGATATCAAAGAGACCTTCTTCATGACCGATGATGAGACCCGAGAATTCCTCTCTAAGGAGGAAAGCTCGGAAAGCATAGACCTTGGTGTTTCCGCTTCCTGTGATTGGCGATGTGTTGATGACATCCGCGGGATCTACACGATTGACACCATTGAGCGGAGGGCAGATTTAGAGACTATACAGGACGGACATGCTCTGATTACTTCCACTGATGAGTCCACTCCTGCCCATGTAGATATTGATGAGACTAAGGCCGAATTTGATTTAGTTGCTTTTCTTCAGAAATTCGGACCTTTTGATGAGAAAGATGATCCAGTTGAAATTATAGAGGACGACCAGAGTTCGACTACTTCCACTGATGAGTTCGTTCCTTTTAGTTTTGACCTGGACGAGACCTCGCAGGACGACTCTGAGTGCACTACTTCCGATGATGATGAGTTCGTCCCATTTCACTTTGATATCAGCGAGACTCCCAAGGCCGGACCTAGCCGTACTTCTTCCACTACCCCGTCTGTGCCTTCACACCCTAGGGCCCCTGAGGATCTTCACTCTGTCGACCCTGATCGGTTTCCGTCCACTATGGACCCCGATGTCGACATACACCACACCAGATCTATTACTCAGCGGTCCCGCAAGAAGGTTCGCTTTCTACCTTCTTGATCACATGTATATCCATCTCTGTTGTATATTCACTTTTGTGTTCTCTGTTCTCTCTACCGTATTGCTCGTCCAACCATTCTCGTGTCTGCCTAGCTTAGGACGTACTTTGTCCTAAGTATAGGGGGGTGGACGAGCCGAGTGTTCTTTCATCGTTCCGTGTCATCACTCCTGTTGTTGCCTATACTTAGGGCTTCTTTTACCCTAAGTATAGGGGGAGTGGTGCGTATATCCTCTGATCTATCCTTCTATCTTCAGATCTCTTTTCTTCTTTTCTTCTTTTCTTCTTTTCCTCTTCTATCTTCTTTATCTATCAAAAAGGTGCCACTCTTGTAGACAGTTTTCCATACTTAGGACGTACTTTGTCCTAAGTATAGGGGGGTTGGCACCCCGAGTTTCTTTCATTTTCATTTCGATCCTCTCCATTGTCTCTTCTTCTTGTCTATACTTAGGGATATCTTACCCTAAGTATAGGGGGAGACAATCTGAGTATGATCTGTTCATTCCCACCCTTGACCCTCCCTGCTTTGTGTACAGTCTGCTATACTTAGGATTATTTGATCCTAAGTATAGGGGGGACGGTCAACTTCTCATTGATTCATTCATTTATTCTTTAGATTTTCCTATACTCAGTATGAGTTATGTCTTCTCTTTTCTCTCTGATCTATGAGGACATAGCTCAAGCTAAGTATAGGGGGGTTGTATATACTACGTATATACTTTAGCCATAACTCGTACTTTCGTATTTTCTTAATAATATGGCTAATAATTCATCAAAATTCATTAAAATTCCTTAATAAAAAGATGTGGTTATTCCTCAAATTCTTTTTGTACTTACTGATTAATAAATCAGGTGAAAATGTTTTTTGCAAAATGTTTGAAAAATAGTTTGAAAATCTTCGTGAACATTTATTGAAAACTATTTTGAAAATGTTTTGTTACATGTTTTCAACCTATGTGAAATTGTGTGGATTGTAAAATTTCTTTTCTTTGTGTGAAATAAAATGTTTGAAAACTGATTTGCAAATGGTTTGAAAAATGGTTGCAAAAATATTTGAAAACCCTATATATACTATTTTGAAAGCCTCTGCAAAATGATTTTCAAATGTGTGGAAATGATTGCAAAAATGTTTGTAAAAATTATTTTGGACTATAGTTTTCAAAAATTGTTTGAAAAACTTGTGTCAAATAAGTTTGAGGAATATTCACATCACACCAAAATCCACTATATATATATGTATAAAATTGACCACTTACCCTGTAAATTCTAAAATACACTTCTTGTATATATAAGAAGCACTTCCGTGTACATATTTTAACCTATTTTTCAGCCAAAAACTTTTTGTTTTCAAAAAATCCCAAAAACATTTGCAAAATTAAAATCCAAAAACATTTGAAAAATCTTTTTGAAAAAGACAAAAAAAATGCATGCATCATCTTTTCAAAAATCCATAAAAATTTCAAAATCTTGAAAACTACATCACAAAAATATTTTCTGCATTGCATTGTATAGCATTCGTATTTTTTGGATTGAGTTTGATAGTTGAACAAGTCTAAGTAAAATCCGGAGATTGGAGCTTGATTGGACCTTATAATCTACCTAATAACAGGAACCTTATATGAATTGGGTTTGAGGTACTTCAGGTCTAGTTGACTTAATTCTTTGAGGATCACGAGACTTGGTTCAATGGATTCTTGACTGCCTAAGTAGAGTATTTCGGAGCACACGCACGATTCTTGTTGATAATGACCTAACTTGAACACCTGCACCATTCACATGGCTCAACTCAGTTGGAGTGGTGAGGGGATTGGATTTGCCGGTATGAGACGCACACAAGTGGAAACACTTGTCCTCCTCTAGGGAGGGAAGTGCACCCCAACCCGTCCAGTGATTAGGAAGTCTAAAGACAGGAGGCTGTGGGTTGCGATAAAGCTTCAAAAGAGGGATAGTCTACTGGCTCAAGAGGAAAAACTCCTTATGTAAATGCTGCTGTGAATAGTATTTCAAAAAAAAAAGAGTTCAGGCACGTACAAAAATAAAAAGCCTGCAAAGTATGTACATATGTTGTAAAGTCAATAAGCAAGCTTGAGTTCCAAAGTCATATCATGTGAGCCTGCAGCTGGATGACTTGACTACACTGGTCTTGCATCCTCGGATAGGTAGCTACACTGGCTACCGTCCATTCTTCTCTTCACCCCCTCCTCTTGAGATGGTTGCCACTTGAACTTAGAAGGGAATACCCCGCTCCTCGAGGATGGAGTCACTGTATTGGGGAATCATTGGGTTGTCGTACTGGAGAAGTCAGTTTCTTTGTCATTCTAGTTGGGGAGAGCCACCATCACTTACACTGTACAAGTCAGATTCATAGTCGTAAGGGTTTGCGTATGAGTTGAAGTATTTCTGACCTGGCTATTGAGGAGACTTGGACAGAATTTTGGAATTCTCAAGGGCTGTTGGATTTCAGACACGGTTCTCACTAAGGTTCCGCCCGCACTAAAATTCCAAAGGTCCGACTTAAGCTCCAAACTTTGATTTTGTGAAGACAAGTTTGACAATTAAAATCAATCCATCTTCTTCTTTTTCTTTTCTTTGTTTTTCTTTTTCTGCACTTATTGCATAAGTGTTTGCTAGGGACTAGCAAAGGCAAGTATAGGAGGATGATGAATCCACGTTTCATCATCTTTATTATATCATTTTGGCCTCTAAAAACCCTAGTAAATGCGTGTAAATAGGCGTAATTCATGCATTTTAGCATTCATGTATATGTGTGTAATTATTGTATAAAATGCGGTTTTTAGTGCCAAAATTATAGAATAAAGAAAAGAAAAGAAAAAGAATAAAATATTGTAAATATTTTATGACCCAAAACCCCGAGACCTAGGCATCTTGATGAATAGGTCGACAAGGAATAAAGTAGGGGGAGATAAGGGCCAAAAATACAAATAAAATCCCTTTCATTTTATTCATTCTTTATTCATTTTGGGACCTATTTTTGGTTCCACTTTTTATACATCAAATAAAGAAACTTTGTACATGAAAGTTGTAGATAAATTAATAAAGAAAAATACAAAATTGATTTCACAGAAAAATAATGTACAGATAAAAAGATATGGTCTGAATAAAATTCCAGAATGCCAACTTCCCAGACCTGTATCTCACAAACGGAAACTCCAAATGCAGATACTCACCTTTAATTGTATATAGAAGAAAATAAGCTAATTAATGGCGGTGGTTTCACATTTGGCGGAGCTACGGTTTGAATGTTGACTTTTGGACCCCTATTGTATACTTGTACATATTAAAATATTCAATTTATTATTTATTTATTATTTTTATAATTTTATATTTTTATAATGTTGTAAATATTACTTATAATAATTATGTGCATTAAAATTAGAATAAAAACATCAATAAAACTCAAATAAAAATACTTGTATACTCAAAACATAGGTATTATACTTATACACATACCTGTATAAATTATACTTATATTTTATTAATTATACAAAACACATCAATAAAATAAAATAAAAATAGATTTACATGTATAAAAGTATGTTATAATTATATAAAATAATAAACAAAAATAATAATATTAAAAATACATAAATAAAAATAGAATACTTAAATACATAGATATAGATACCTATAAGGGTATAAATGCAAACTTGTAAAAATACGTCTCATAAAAATAAATAAAAATCACCATAAATTAATTCATAAAATAATAAACATTTTTTATTTTATAATTAAAAATCAATAAAATCATTTTCTATTTTTAATAGATTTTATAAGCATTATTTCCAGGGATTTTCCTGGTTGGTCCACGTGGACCAACCAGGTGGCTAGAAAAGTTGACCCGCTGGTCAACTCTCCTGCCTCCTCCCTGCTGTGTGTCAGAATGGCTTTTGGACGTTTTTCTCGCTTTTTTCGAGGGCTCTCCGCTCCTCGTTTCATGTCAAAGTCTTCTCGACTTTTCTTCCCCCACGATCGAGGATGCTCGCCCCAATCTTACCTTGGGCGATGGCTCAATGACGCACCTCTGGCACCTCGATCAAGGAGCCTCGACCACCAACATTCAAAAACCAACCCAACACACCCATTCGACTTTGAACCCTTTTGGCCCCTGTTTGAGCTCTTCTTCCAGTTCAGGATCGACGTTGGTGACAGGAGCGTCTCCAGCTGGCCTAGGCAAGCCCAGGCGAGGGTCGAGGAGTGGATTCCACCCCATCTCCGGCCACTTGGCCGTGAGGTCCATCTTGCGGTGAACAGCCGCTTGAGGTTGTATTTTCTATGTTTTTCTTTGTAGTTTAGTTAGATATCAGTAGTACTATTTAGTTCATGTGTTTCTTAGGAAGTTAATCACATCATCTACTCGCTTTTGCCATCGAACACCTTGCCGGAGCTCAAGAGCTCCGGCGGCCATTTTTGACTCCACGCACCACCTACATCCGCCGTCCATTCTCTTTTTGCTAGCCCCTGGAACTCTTCTCTGTTGGCCGTGTTCTTTCTCTGCAGGTCCAGGTGCTGGAGAGCCTCGCTGGGGCTCGATTTTTGTCGAAGTTCGCTGAAGAACAAACGGCCTGGAGCAGCTTCTGTTCTCTTACGTCGCAGCGGCGTTTCGGCATGTTCCACGCCGTTTTGGAAGCCGCCACCTGCTAAAGAAGTGCTCCAGTTGCTTCTGCGTACTTTTGGAAACGAAAGGGGTCGTCGGAGGGGCGCCGGAGGAGCATTTCAACCTCGCCCCACGCGGGATCTTCAGCCGTTCTTCCTCCCAGTCGTTGGGCCGTTCAATCACGCGTATCCTCCAGGTGGAACAGCTACCGTCGGATCCTTCAAGCCCGAGCCGTTGATCACCGTTTGCATCATCTGATCTTGACCGTATACGCGAAGGGGTATCGTCACCCCCTGCTGCGACACGTGGCATAAGTAATGCCCCATCCGCCGTCCGTGCCGCATAATAGTCTGGGTAATTTGCATTTAAATGCCTAGTTATTTTTGTATTCCTTAGTTGCTGCTAAAACTTTCCTACAAGGCTTTATGCTTTTTGTAATAATTGCAATAGAACCCCCGCTCTTTTAATTCCTTGCGAGTTGGTCCCCGCCAGGTCGCGTGCCTCGCACGTGGCCCCGACGATTTTGCAGGGGACCCCCCAGTGTCTTTTGAACATTTGCTGTTAGTGCTAAAACATTGGACTACAGTATAAAAACTTTCGGAATTTTGCAATCAAGCCTTCGACATTTTTAATAATTACGAGCCTACCCCTGCCAGGCGCGTGTGTAGCACGTGCGTTGAGGGATTTTTGTACTCGTACCCTCACGGCTTTGAGCATTTCTTTTTAGTCCAGCAAGTGTTTTCTTTAGTTATAATCTTTTTGAGATATTGCACGCATGCCCTCATATTTCTTGGATATTACAAAACTACCCCTGCATGTGTGCCTTTTCTTCTCGTTTCTTGTAATGTTTGCACGCATCCATAAAACCCCAAAAAAAATTCCCAAAAATCACATTAAGTCTCTGTTGCATAGTAGTTTATCACCATATTTTTAGTTTTTATAATTATTGCATTTTAATATTTATTAAAAATCAAAAACGTCCATTTTCAGCACTGTTTGCATTAGAAAATCCCTAAAAAATATAAAAGCACTCCAGAAAAATCCCAAAAAAATATATTTTGTGTCTTTTAGTTTGTTTTAACTCCAGACCAAAAATCATTAAAAAATATAAAAGAAAACTCTTAAAAATTGCAAAACTCCAAAAACCTTTACAAAAATATTAAAAATTATTCAAAAACTCTAAAAATACAAACTTTGTTTTTGAATTGTCCTTGTTTCATTATCTTTCCTTGAAAATTAATTTGGAGAATTTTTGCTACTGTTTTCTATTTTATTTCTCCATTTTAAATTTCAGCCTTGCATTTTATTCACTGTTTGCTTTATTTTGCTAATTGAAAATACCAAAAACATTCTAAAAATTACCCAAAAATCACAAAAACAGTAAAAAAGTATAAAAAGACCAAAAAGACTTTATTTCCTAATTTTTGAACATTTTTATCTATTTTTATAAATATCCCTTTCTTGCTTCTATTACATTGTCCTTATTTTCCAATATTGAAAAAGAAAATATAAAAAATATAAAATATAAAAAGAAAATAAAAATCAGTAAATTAAAAATCAAAATACAAAAATATAAAATTAAAAATTAAATAAAAAAATATAAAATTAAAAACCCACAAAAAAATTAGCATAATAGACACTTGATCACATACACACACATTTTGAGCATTTTTGCCCCGTTCTACCTGTCTGCTCCCTGTGTTCGACTTCTACACATACTTGCTCCTATACACATCTTGTTGTAGAGTTATAATAAATTTTAACTCCGCACATTTACTTTCATTGCTTGATTTATCTGTTGTGGGTTAATTGTTGATTAATTCGGGTTTCGTGAGCGGTCGCTCAGCGACACTGTAGTCCCGCCTTGTGTGGACTATTTTGACCCTCACAAAATCCGAGTTTTCAGCAGACTATGGTGGACACTGCGCAGTTGAAAGACTCACCACCTGTACTAATAGCTGAGGTCACCACTGAAACAGCTCAGACCCCAGAGCTGAAACCTTTGCCCTCGAATATGAAGTATGCCTTCCTTGCAGGAGAACCGAACATGTACCCGGTCATCATCAATGCGCATCTGACCGAAGATCAAGAATCTCGTCTGATGGAGGTTCTTGAACGCAACCGCAAGGCGATAGGCTGGCGTACGTCCGATCTCCATGGGATCAATCCGTCACTCTGCTCGCACCGCATCTTTCTGGAAGACGACTGCAGACCCTCTCGTGAACTGCAAAGAAGATTAAATCCGAACCTGCGAGAGGTGGTTATGAAAGAAATCCAGAAATGGTGTGACGCGGGATTCATTTATCCCATCTCCGACAGCAAATGGGTGAGCCCTCCGCATGTTGTGCCCAAGAAGTCAGGGATCACCATTGTGAAAAATGACAAGGGAGAGGAGATCGCAACCAGAGTACCAACTTCTTGGCGAGTGTGCGTAGACTACAGAAGACTCAATCTCGCCACCAAGAAGGATCATTTTTCGCTGCCCTTCATCGACCAGATCTTGGAGAGATTGGCCGCGAAGGAATATTTCTGTTTCTTGGAAGGTTACTCTGGATATAATCAAGTTGCTATTGCTCCTGAAGATCAAGAGAAGACCACGTTCACCTGTCCTTTTGGCACATATGCCTTCAGACGAATGCCGTTCGGGCTTTGCAACGCCCCAGCCACATTTCAGAGGTGTATGCTTGCAGTTTTTGCCGATATGGTGGGTAGCTTTCTCGAGGTCTTTATGGACGATTTTTCGGTCTATGGGGATTCATTTGATCAATATCTGGATTATCTAGACCGAGTCTTACGGAGGTGCTGCGAAGTGAATCTTGTGCTCTCCTGGGAGAAGAGCAATTTCATGGTGACCGAAGGAATCGTGCTGGGTCACGTTGTTTCTAAACGTGGCATGGAGGTTGACCCAGCCAAGGTGGATGTAATTTCTAAGCTGGAGCCACCTACAAACATCAAGCAAGTCCGGTCATTCTTGGGCCATGTCGGTTTTTACCGACGATTTATTAAAGATTTCAGCAAACTGACCAGACCGCTGACTGAGTTGCTCGGCAAGGACAATGAGTTCATTGTAGACGACCGTGTGCTCCTTGCCTTTAATCAGTTGAAAGAGCTCATCACACAGGCCCCTGTCCTACAACCGCCGATTTGGACTCAGCCCTTCGAGATCATGACCGACGCGTCAGATTATGCCATCGGAGCTGTACTGGGGCAGAGAAAAGACAATGTACCATTTGGGATTCACTACGCTAGCCGAACGCTCGACGAAGCCCAGAGAAATTACACTGTCACTGAAAAGGAGCTGCTGGCAGTAGTCTTTGCTTTGGAAAAGTTCAGATCTTACCTTCTTGGGTCCAAAGTTATCATCTACACTGATCATTCGGCCATTAGGTATTTACAGCAGAAGAAGGATGCCAAACCACGTCTCATCCGGTGGATCCTTCTCCTCCAGGAGTTTGACATGGAGATCAGAGATAAACTTGGGGTAAAGAATGTAGTGGCCGATCATCTGTCAAGACTTCCTGAACCGGAGTCTCCTGAGTTGAACTTGCAGCCTATCACAGAGACCTTTCCAGATGAATCGATTCTGTCTGTCGCCTCACTTCCTTGGTATGCGGACATTGTGAATTATCTAGTTGCCAAGAAAATCCCACAGGACTGGCCTAAGTTGAAAATAGACAGATTTTTGTCTAAAATCCATTTCTACCAGTGGGAAGACCCGTATCTGTTTTGTGAGGGAGCAGATTGCATCTGGAGAAGGTGTATTCCTCAGGAGGAAGTTCCAAGTGTCCTTGCTTTATGTCATGATCAAGATTCTGGAGGACATCATTCAGGAAAACGGACGGCAGCAAAAGTTCTTCAAAGTGGCCTCTGATGGCCTTCATTGTTCAAAGATGCAGATGAATACGTCAAAGGTTGCACTGACTGTCAGAATATGGGTGGAACCATAGGGATGAGAGATACGATGCCTCTGAAGTACATTCAGATCTCAGATGTCTTTGACGCATGGGGCATCGACTTTATGGGCCCGTTTCCTAACAGTCAGGGTTATGAGTATATTCTGCTTGCTGTCGATTATGTCAGTCGATGGGTGGAGGCTATCCCCGCCCGAGCCGCCGACAGTCGGACTGTCTGTCGATTCTTACGAGATCACATCATAGCACGGTTCGGGATTCCCGAGATTCTCATATCTGATGGGGGCAGTCATTTCATAAACAGAGAGGTGAAGAAGCTGACCCAAGAATTCTGCATCGAGCATCGTGTTGCTTCACCCTATCACCCGCAGTCCAATGGCTTAGCTGAATGTTCAAACAGGGAGATCAAGACAATTCTACAGAAACTTGTGCGTCCGGATCGCAAGAACTGGTCTCAGCTGCTTGATTCCGTTCTTTGGGCTTACAGAACAGCGTACAAGTCACCCTTCGGAATGTCTCCCTACCGCCTGGTGTATGGCAAGCCATGTCACTTGCCCGTGGAACTTATTCACAAATCTTTATGGGCTATTAATATCTGTAATTTGGACTCCAAGCAAGCAGGACAGAACAGGAAACTGGATCTGAACAGATTACTGGAATTCAGAGATTATGCATATGATAACAGCCTGATGTATAAGGAAAAGGTCAAAACATGGCATGACAAGCACATCCGCCACAAGTCCTTTGATCCAGGTCAGAAGGTATGGTTGTTCGATGCGAAATTAAAGATCTTTCCAGGCAAATTGAAGAGCAAATGGACTGGGCCATTTTTGGTTAGGCAGGTGCGTGACAACGGAAGCGTCTTGATATCTAATCTGTCATCTGACACACAGCTTTTTGTAGTCAATGGACAGCTTCTGAAGCCATACCTTGAACATGACACATTCATGGCGGTCGTTGACTCCATTCAAGTAATATATGATAATGAGCTGAACAGCTCGGGACAGGCAGAGGAAGGCGAAGCACATAAAAATATTTTTGAATGATTTTCTTTTTCGTCTTTCTTCTTTTCTTCTTTTCAAGTTCTTTCATCTTGTTCTACCGAATTGATGCCGTCCCTTTCATCACTGCTACACTTTGGATGTACCTTATCCTAAGTATAGGGAGGATGTGCATCCCGAGTTGTTCATATCCAATCTCATCTCTTTCTTCTTTTCTTCTTTTCTTCTTTTCCTTTTCTATCTTCTGTATCTATTAAAAAGGTGCCACCCCTTGTAGACAGTTTTCTATACTTAGGACGCACTTTGTCCTAAGTATAGGGGGGTGTGCACCCCGAGTTTCTTCTATTCTTGTCGATCCTCTCCATTGTCTCCTCTTCTTGTCTATACTTAGGGATATTTTACCCTAAGTATAGGGGGAGACAATCTGAGTACGATCTGTTCATTCCCACCCTTGACCCTCCCTGCGTTGTGTACAGTCTGCTATACTTAGGATTATTTGATCCTAAGTATAGGGGGGACTGTCAACTTCTCATTGATTCATTCATTTAGTCTTTAGATTTTCTTATACTCAGTACGAGTTATGTCTTCTCTTTTCTCTCTGATCTATGAGGACATAGCTCAAGCTAAGTATAGGGGGGTCGTATATACTACGTATATACTTTAGCCATAACTCGTACTTTCGTATTTTCCTAATAAATATGGCTAATAATTCTTTAAAATTCATTAAAAATTCTTAATAAAAAGATGTGGTTATTCCTCAAATTCTTTTTGTAATTACTGATTAATAAATCAGGTGAAAATGTTTTTTGCAAAATGTTTGAAAAATAGTTTGAAAATCTTTGTGAACATTTATTGAAAACTATTTTGAAAATATTTTGTTACATGTTTTCAACCTGTGTAAAAATGTGTGGTTTGTAAAATTTATTTTCTTTGTGTGAAATAAAAATGTTTGAAAAAATGATTTGCAAATGGTTTGAAAAATGGTTGCAAAAATGTTTTGAAAAATCTATATATACTGTTTTGAAAAACTTTGCAAAATGATTTTCAAATGTGTGTAAAATGTTTGTAAAAATTATTTTGGACTATAGTTTTCAAAAACTGTGTGTAAAATTGTTTTCAAATAAGTTTGAGGAATATACACATCACACCAAAATTCACTATATATGTATATATATGTATAAAATTGATCACTTACCCTTGCAAATTCTTAAAATCCACTTCTTGTAGATATAAGAAGCACTCCCGTGTACATATTTTTAACCTAGTTTTCAGCCAAAATCCTTTTATTTTCAAAAAGAAATTCCCAAAAACATTTGCAAAAATTAAAATCCAAAAACATTTGAAAAATCTTTTTGAAAAATACAAAAAATGCATCTGCATATGCATCATCATCATATTTTCAAAAACCCATAAAAAGTTCAAAATCTTGAAAATTGCATCACAAAAATATTTTCTGCATCGCATTGCATAGCATCCGCATTTTTCGGATTGAGTTTGATAGTTGAACAAGTCTAAGTAAAATCCGAAGATTGGAGCTTGATTGGACCTTCAAATCTACCTAATAACAGGAACCTTATAGGAACTTGGTTTGAGGTACTTCAGGTCTAGTTGACTTAATTCTTTGAGGATCACGAGACTTGGTTCAATGGATTCTTGACTGCCTAAGTAGAGTATTTCGGAGCACACGCACGACTCTTGTTGATAATGACCTAACTTGGACACCTGCACCTTTCACATGGCTCAACTCAGTTGGAGTGGTGAGGGGATTGGATTTGCCGGTATGAGACGCACACAAGTGGAAACACTTGTCCTCCTCTAGGGAGGGAAGTGCACCCCAACCCGTCCAGTGATTAGGAAGTCTAAAGACAGGAGACTGTGGGTTGCGATAAAGCTTCAAAAGAGGGATAGTCTACTGGCTCAAGAGGAAAAACTCCTTATGTAAATGCTGTTGTTTATAGTATTCAAAAAAAAAGTTCAGGCATGTACAAAAAATAAAAAGCCTGTGAAGTATGTGAATATGTTGTAAAGTCAATAAGCAAGCTTGAGTTCCAAAGTCATATCATGTGAGCCTGCAGCTGGATGACTTGACTACACTGGTCTTGCATCTCAGGATAGGTAGCTACACTGGCTACCGTCCATTCTTCTCTTCACCCCCTCCTCTTGAGCTGGTTGCCACTTGAACTTAGAAGGGAATACCCCACTCCTCGAGGATGGAGTTGCTGGATTGGGGAATCATTGGGTTGTCGTACTGGAGAAGTCAGTTTCTTTGTCATTCCAGTTGGGGAGAGCCGCTATCACTTACACTGTACGAGTCAGACTCATAGTCGTAAGGGTTTGCGTATGAATTGAAGTATTTCTGATCTGGCTATTGAGGAGACTTGGGCAGAGTTTTGGGATCCTCAGGGAGTGTTGGATTTCAAAATTTGGTTCTTAATAAGGTTCCGCCCGCACTAAAATTCCAAAGGTCCAACTTAAGCTCCAAACTTTGATTTTGTGAAGACAAGTTTGATAATTAAATTTAGTCCATCTTTCTTCTTTTTCTTTTCTTTATTTTTCTTTTTTGCACTTATTGCATTAGTGTTTGCTAGGGACTAGCAAAGGCAAGTATAGGGGGATGATGAATCCACGTTTCATCATCTTTATTCTATCATTTTGGCCTTGAAAAACCCTGGTAAATGCGTGTAAATAGGCGTAATTCATGCATTTTAGCATTCATGTATATGTGTGTATATATTGTATAAAATGCGGTTTTTAAAGCCAAAATAATAGAATAAAGAAAAGAAAAGAAAAAGAATAAAATATTGTAAATATTTTATGACCCGAAACCCCGAGACCTAGGCATCTCGATGACTCGGTCGACAAGGAATAAAGTAGGGGGAGATAAGGGCCAAGATACATATAAAATACCTATACATTCTATTCATTCTTTATTCATTTTGGGACCTATTTGTGGTTCCACTTTTTGTGCATCAAATAAAGAAACTTTGTACATGAAAGTTGTAGATAATTTTATAAAGAAAAATACAAAATCGATTTCACAGAAAAATAATACACCGATAAAAAGTTATGATCTGAATAAAAATCCAGAATCCCAACTTCCCAGACCCGTATCTCACAAATGAAAACTCCAAATGCAGCATATTCACTTTTAATTGTATATAGAAGAAAATAAGCTAATTAATGGCGGTGGTTTCGCATTTGGCGGAGCTACGGTTTGAAAGTTGACTTTTGGACCCCTATTGTATACTTGTACATATTAAAATATTCAATTTATTCATTATTTTTATATTTTTATATTTTTATAATGTTGTAAATATTACTTATAATAATTATGTGCATTAAAATCGGCATACAAATGCAAAGAAAAATAAAAATAAATATAAACATATATTCAATACATAGATACATTACTGCTACACATACCTATACATTATACCTTTATATTTTATTTAATATACAAAACACCGCATAAAATAAAATAAAAATATATTTGTGTATATAAAAGTATTTTATAATTTTATAAAATAATAATAAAAAATAAATAAATCAAATATATGCAATTAAAAATAAAAGACTCCAATACATAGATATAGATACCTATAGGGGTATAAATGCAAACTTGTAAAAATATACTCCATAAAAATAAATAAAAATCACCATAAATTCAATCATAAAATAATAAACATTTTTTATTTTATAATCAAAAATTCATAAAATCATTTGCTATTTTTATTTGAATTTAGAAGTCTTTTTCTCCAGGTTTTTCCTGGTTGGTCCACGTGGACCAACCAGGGGGCTAGGAGAGTTGACCTCGGTCAACTCTCTGCCCAACACCTGGGCTGTTGTCAGAAATGACTTTTCCTCGACTTCGCGGATTTTTGGAGACCGCTCCTTTCACCGAATGAGGTCGGTTTCTTCACGAGATATGTAGCCCTACCATAGGGCATACTCGCCCGATCATTGTTTCGACCTTTGGGTCGTTGTGCCACCCGTGATACCTCCTCGAAAGTCACCACTCGACCATGATTCAAAATGAGTCCCCCAACTTCCCTTGAGTCTTTGATCACTCTTCCACCTCCAAAATCCTAACCTAGACCCTCGACCAGACTCGTGGTGACAGCAGGAGCTTGGTGGGCGTTTAAACGGGGCGACGCGGTGTTGAATCGAGTTAGATCCCCTTGCCGGAGTCCTCGCCGGAGGACACCTCGTGCGCGCACGGGTGAGGCCTTTCTACCCCTCTGTTCTTCCTTATTCCTTGAAGCTTTAGTGTTAGGACGCTACAGTACCCTTTCCCCTTTCGAGATCTTCGACCAGCGACCGTCCTCATATCTCGATTCCCCGCGACCGGCATCGAGTTCGCCGGCCATTTTCACATCTCCATCTAGCTCTTCCCCTGTGCGAAATATTCCGCGAAGTTGGGGCATTTTGCCCCCAACTTCTTCACCCCTTTGTTTTGCAGGTCTCAGGAGCTCGAAGACCCCACCTGGGGGTCGCTTTTGTCCAAGAATGGACCACCTGGGGCGTCCTCCTCCTCCAACCGCTGTAGCGGGGCTCCGGCCGTCTTCGGCCATTTTGAAGCCGCTGCCCCTCTCGAGGAAGCCCCCAGGAGGCTTGTGGTGCCGTCGGAGGAGGACTAGGCGCTGCGCGTGAGGAGGGCGCGACCGCCGGCGCGCCACCGCCGCATGCGCGCACCTGCACAGGAGCAAGAACGAAGGGAAGGGGGGCGTACAGTTGCCGTCGATTTTTCGCCCCCTTCCTTTGATCGCAGCCGTCAGATTCACATGCCCCTCCAGCCGTCAGATCAGGGCTTTAGCATCTAATCTTGGCCGTTTGCAGCCAAGGGGTATCGGGCTACGTGTGATCGCCACGTGGCGTAAGTGACAGTGCCTCTGCCGTTGGATGACGCCTTTGACTGGGTAAATTGCAAATTAATCCTGGCGAGTTTTGTATTTAGTAGTTTAGTCTAATACTTTTGTCTGTTGTGCAAATCATTTGAAATATTTGCGACATAGCCCCCGGCTTTCGAGATTTTTGCATTTAGCCCCTGCCAGGCGCGAGCCCAGCACGCGCATCTTGGCGTTTTTGCAGGCTACCCCCCGAGGTTCTTGTCTATTTCTGTTTACTTCCAAAACATTTAGCTGCAATATAAAACATTTGGAAATTTTCCAATCCAGCCCCCTTCGTTTTGGATAATAGCGTTTAAGTCCTTCCAGACGCGTGCATAGCACGCGCGTGGGTGGAGATTTTGCGAGGTAACCCTTGCGACTTTGGGGATTGGTTGTTGGTCCAGGAACTTCTTGTTTAAGTTCAAATTTTGTGTGCAAATTGCAGTTAGGCCCCTGGATATTTTGCATCTTGCGTATATGCCCCTGCCAATTCCTTTAATTTGTGCTTGTTTTGTCTATTTATTTGAGGCATCATTTTAGATCCGAAAATTCTAAAATTTTGAACTTAAGTCCCTGGGCACTTGAACTTCCACGCCACCATTTTAGTTCTTGAATTTATTTTATTTTTGCATTTATTAAAAATCAAAGATAGCCTTTTTCAGTACTGTCTAGCTTATAAAGTACCAAAAAAATATAAAAACACTCCAGAAAAATCCCAAAAAAATATATTTTGTTTCTTTTAGTTTGTTTTAACTTCCAGCAAAAAATCATTAAAAAATACAAAACCAAACTCCTAAAAATTGCAAGACTCTAAAAACCTTCATAAAAATTTATAAAATATATAAAAATCCAAAATCGTGTTTTCTTTTCCTGAATTTTCTTTGTTTTATTATCTTTAAGTGAAAATTACTTTGGAGAATTTTTGTTACTGTTCTCTATTTTATTTCCCCATTTTAATTTCAGCCTTGCATTTTATTCACTGTTTTGCTTTATTTTGCTAATTACAAATACCAAAAACACCGAGAAAAATCCCCAAAAATCACAAAAATAGTAAAAAATCCAAAAGATATTAAAAACATTTATTTTCTGAATTTTTGGTTATTTCTGTGCATTTTTATAAATAGTTGACCTTGTCTTTTATTCCTTTGTTCTCATTTTCCAATATTGAAAAAGAAATAAAAAAATATATAAATTATAAAATTAAAAAAATCAGAAAATTAAAAATCAAAATACAAAATTAAAAATTAAATTAAAAATAAAAAAAATAAAAAATTGAAAACCCACAAATAGAAATTGGTTAAGTGATTCCTTAGACCTAGGGTTTGGATCTTTATTTACACTCTGCACCGTTGTTTCCTGTGTTCGACCCCTACTTGCTTGTCATTATACATTGTTAGTAGGGTATAATAAATTTTAATCCTTGCTCTTGATTGCTTGATTAATTGTGTGGGTTAATTGTTGAAGACCGAGGTGGTTTGAGCAGTCGCATCAGCGACAGTGAGTCTGACTTGTCAGACCACTATTTAGCGGCTCTCGTCCTCTCGCTTTTCAGTACCCCAATCCAGTCCAACCCAGCAACCAAACAGACCCTAAGTGTCTCATAGTCGAATTCTCAAAAAAAGTTCATCTCTCATATGGGCACATGAAGACATGGAGATGTAAGTTTCGAAGGCCTCCTTCTAATGCATGTGGAAGATCTCTGATTTCCAGTTGATGGTTGAGGTAGTCGCAAGCGATATTTTTGAAACTCTTGCTCATACTTATCTAAAAGAGATTGACTGCTTGCTCATCTGGTTTTATAAATGGTCGCCCTCTTTTGGAGTTAAACAAGTGGAGGAGGTCTCTGCTTACTGGATCACGACACTAGGCCTTCCGCTTCATCAATGTTATCCAGTCATTCTGGCAAGCTTAGTAAAACAATTTGGCAAGTTACTTGATTATGATCGTAAGGATCTGTCCAAGGACCAAGATGATGGATCGTTGGTCAAGCTCTTGGTTGATATAGTAGATGTTACTAACATTCCCTGAGCAGTGGAGGTTAAAAACTTTAAGGAAAGACCTACGATGGGATTGTTTGATGAGATATTTAGTTTGTGTCCGAGTGTGATGTGGGATGGTGTAAATCTAATGGCATGTTTGGTTACTGTGATGAGATGGGTTGGAATATCCTCACGTGAATAGTAGCTACTTGGATAATCATGAGGGTTGGGAGAGTGTTGGAATAAAGAATGTGATGTAATGTCACTATGATTTGTGATAAAATTCCATCCAATCAAAAGAGGGGGGTAAACTGGGTTACCCCGAGATAACCTGGGGGTAGCCCGATTACCAAACGAGCCCTTTATGAGTTTTAGATGTGAGACTATCTTTGGGGGTATGGATGTTACACTTAGACCCCATTCGGCAAGAGGGTTAACCTCCTCTTTGGTGGGGTTTTCTTTCCAAATTTATACGTTCTCTTTAATGTGAGGCTCGCTCTCTCTTCTTTATTTAAACATTAAATAAATTATTTTTCTTTCATCCATTCCATCAAAAAATAATATATTATACCATAACATCATATAATAACTATAAACTGCTCAACTTCTCACTTTTCCAAACTTAAATACAATCGCATCAAAATAACTACACACTTTTCCAAACTTCAATACAATCACATCACAACAAATCCTCTCAGTCCAAAACCCTCTATCCAAACACCAAAACACAAAAGTGTGTTATCCTCTCCAGGTTACACGGGGTAACCTACCAATCAAACACACCCTTAGAAAAAGATGAATATCTTTGATGGAACTAGAGGGCTAAAATCTGGTACCTAAAACAAGGCAAATATAATACAAAGTTTTTAAAAATTATAGCCTCCAAGAAGGCCTCCCGAAACCTTATTGAGACACTCCGATCCCTCATGAGGGTAACATGTTTTGTGTTTTGGTGTTTGGATAGAGGGTTTGGGTTGAGTGGGTTTGTTGTGATGTGATTGTATTGAAGTTTGGAAAAAGTCAATAGTCGTTATGATGTGATTTTATTGAAGTTTGGAAAAGTGAGTAGAAATTGAGTAGTTTATAATTTTTAGATGATATGATTGTATAATATATTATTTTTTAATAGAATGGATGAAAGAGAAGTTATTTATTTAATGTATTAAAAAAGAGAGGGAGAGTGGACTCCACATGAAAGAGGAAGTATGGGTGGGGGTAACCCCCTGCACTAAACACTTTCTATCCCCCTACAAAGGTAGATGTAAGCATTACATCAGAACTGATATTAAGGCTGGAGGACTATACTCATCTGATAACACCTTTTAACCTACAAGAGGTTGAATAAATGATTAAGACCATAAAAACAACAAAGTTCTGGGTCCGGATGGACTAATCATCGAATTATATTTTAGAAGTTTTGGCCTTCTATCAAAGGAGACTTCATGGCAATGGTCAGAGCTATTCGAAATGTTAATTTCAAGATCTCGAACCTTAGACATCTAAATAACACTCCGGTATCCTTGATTTACAAGAAGGGGGACCCTTGCGATTTGTAAAATTTTCTACCAATTAGTCTGATTAACCTACCGATGCAGATACTTTCCAAGCTTATTGCGACTAGATGGGATCCAATCCTTGAAAATCTGATCCACCCTGACCCATCCCACTATCTGAGACGAACGTGACAAAAAAACCGCATATTAATGCCTCAATTCTCTTATAATCTTTTCAATAGAAATTTCGATAGAGTTTCCTCTATAATATGGAATCGCAACCTGTACCTGAAACAACCTCTACTAATTCTATGGAATCATTTATTCGCAAAACCTTATAAATCCAACCAAGATCACATCAATCATTGAATATAAACGTCATCTTCTACCTTTTTATATACACAAGATCTACATATTTACATCATTGTAACCATCCATTCTCGCATATCCATATAAAATCCTCAACTCCATTTCCGTCAAACATTAGTAAAGGGTATCAAAAAGTTATTAAAAACTAGAGTCCTTGATGGTGCAACCTCCAACTAGTGATATGCAACTATGCATGTGCCTCCCAAGTAGAGATGCAAACGGACGGATACGGATACGGATATAGGTATTACCATATCCTTATCTGTTTCAAAATATGGATATGAATATGGAAACGGATATCATACGGATATCGAAAATTGAATACCGTATCCTTAAATACGGATACGGATTCGGAATTGTATGATGGATGACTAAATAATGATGGATACGGATACGGATACGGATACGAAAACGAATATTTAAGAAACGGATATTTAATGACGTTTCCGTTTACGTATCCTTAAATACGGATACGGATACGGAAACGAATACCGTATCCTTAAATACGGATAATCCTTAAATTGATGGATGACTAATCTTAAATTCAATAAACTTACAACGTTACGTAATCAATAAGAAAATAAATTAAAATATTGAATAAAATAAATTGAAGAGCGTGTAATAAAATTGTATGATGACGTACCTCTTTTTTCCTTCATTTGAAATGTTTCCAAAATATATGTAATACATGTAACATTGTAACCAACTAATAAGATAAAGGTTTTATGGTATATTTCATGAAATGTCATTATGATAAATTATAAAAGTTACTTTTTTTTTGACATTTCATTATGAGGTACAGTTTTGTGTCAGAGCTACATTGGGGCATGCAAAACTTTTGTGAAGCTGAATATTACTGAAAATATGGATAATACGGATATCCGTATCCGGAAAAAAAAATTCTATAATGGTATCTGTATCCGAATCTGTATCCGCAAAAAAAAACTAAAATTAGTATCTGTATCTGTATCCGTATCCGCTAAAATCTGAAAATGAGTATCCGTATCTGTTTAAAAGTGGATACGGTAGCGGACGGATGCGGACATATCCGCATCCGATTGCATCCCTACTCCCAAGCCTCCTGTTCAAAATTTATCTGTAATAATAATAACAATAGAATGGTGAGTCTAAACCCATGAAAGAGCTTAGACCCAATGATCGATCTCAAGCTTTTGGTAAACTACTTTATCAGCGTAATTCGCATTGTATCAAATAAATCTTTGCTATAAACAATATAAAAAATAATATTTGCATGGATCAACATAAAAAATAATATTTGCATGGATCAACATGTGTCATTGAATAACTTGTGATACGAAATAATATTTGAAAATGTTTGACAATCTTATCCATATTATATTCAATGTCACATTACCCCAACATGTCTTATTAAGTCATGAATTGTGTAAAATTGTTAAGGGAGAGAAACTCGACCCAAGACCGTGAAAATCTTGTCATTGTGCGTATATGGTCCCAAAGATCGAGTACATTTCGCATACGGCCTAAAACTCATAGTATATGAAATGCGGACCAAAGCTCTCCTGTGTCACAATGAGTAGGCCATAGGTATACCACGAGAATATACCTACCCCAACATGTAGTGAGTTGTTCATGACTTTTCTATGGAGTAGGCCATAGTGTGCATTGTTCTTATATTATATCATGGAAAATATTGACAACATATCTTGTAAAACTTGCATCCATATATCTTGACAAATTACATAAATCATAAACTGCATCGGTATTGCAACAGAATCATAATTGAACTTGGTAAATAAAATATTAGGATAAACTCACATGAATTAATTATCGTAAAGATGTTCATAAACATAGAAATCTTGTAAAATCATTACTATAATTTTTAGCAAAAACTAACTATTTTTCATAGAAAATATCTTGAAACCACTCACCTGCAAATGAGTTATTTGTAGATGCTTACACCTAGCACTTTAAGGAGCGAGATCCACCGTAAAAAGCTTTTCTATGACATAGTGATATAGTAAGTGCATCTATAACTGGTGATCATTCTACTCATGCTTATTTCTCACTCATTGTCTAGGTCTTACGATGCTATAGATATTTTATTTTATTTTTCCTGAGTACGTTTAAGTTACCATCTTTGCAAGCATGTCACTTTTATATATAAATATACACTACACGAAAAATGAATTGTGGTCATGGAATATGACTACGGAAACTTGTGACCACGATAATTCCGTGGTCACTAGTTTCTCGTAGCCACAATCCGTGGCCAAAGTCTTCATATAAGAGTTGTAGCCACGATAAGTTCTGTGACCACTTGTAGTGGCCACAGCATATTCGTGGCTAGAGAACTCTCGTGACGAGACTTGTAACTACGGCTACTGACCACGATGTGTCGTGGCCAGAGCTCAATTTTGTGGCCACAAACCCCATATCCATGGCCATACTTCTGTAGCCACAACTTATTTTCCTTCTAGTGATATTATCATGTGTTTATTCATCTCAAGACATCTGAAAGAATGTCCTTTTTATCTTATATGGTATTCCCTCTAATCCCGATATGATAACATTTTACCTTCTCTTTCTATTGATAAAAGAAAGTATAGTCATGACTTTTAATAATACAAAAGATTATAAAAGACTCTAAAGTAAAATGCGTTAAACCTCAATAGAGCAGTGATACAAAAAAGTAGACTATAAAAGACTCTAAAGTAAAATATGTTAAACCTCAAAAGAGCAGTTTGTGATACATAAAAGTAGACTCTGAACTTCTATCTTGCCGTGATTTTGAAAATATTCATCAATAATGTTATCTCGATCTTAATATCTAAAGGCAACGGTTATAGTTACATCTAATTATATATACAATTAAAGAACTATTATAGCATAGATATACATGATTAGAGTTTTTTAAAATTCAAGAAATAATAGTAGAAAACGTAGCAGGTGTAGTGAAATATGGTTAACTGTACTCATGACAGATTTTACTTTAGATCATATTACTCAAATGTTACATACCATTATTTTGCATGTATTGGTTAGTATATACAACAGAACTTGCATAGTTTGAATACCATACACGCTTTCTTAATCATAAAATCACCTATTACCATATCTATATAGAAGATGTATCGAATAGTAGCAATTAGTATACAAGTCTTCCTTCGAAAGTTTGTGTGTTGAATATATGTCGAAGAGTGAATCAATTACTGTTAAAAACTATTGTAAACTGTCATAAGAGATATAAAATTATTAAAACCATTATCCTCTAGAATCTGATAGATTGAAAAAATTACATCATTCCTATTATGCTTTTTCTCCATCTCTCTTCTAACATATCATGATATTTTATAGATATATGGTGGAGAGATGTACCAGTGATTCTCATATTCTCTACCCGATCTTCTTTGAGATGGAGATACTGTCACTGCTGCGGACTTGTTCCTCTGACATCCTTCATCCCCTAAGTTGTTCTCTCTTTCTTTTTCTTTTTTTTAGCTTCTACGTTTAAAGGAAAATTCGATGTCCCTTAATGAGAACCTGGTATTGTTTTTCAACCACATGCAAGACTCGTTCCCTTCCGAATGTGACACGTACAGAAACATCTGGCATAACCATATCTACTGCTATATGTAGCAAGGAATGATAGGTGATGAATAACGATACCCTTGTTTATACTCTCTTCATTCTTGTATTCTCTTGTTTTAACATAGTATATAATTAAATAACATTTCTACTATAAGTCACGTATTTAACTTTAATACTTTAATGTAGACTATGCACATATATCCTTATTTCATCGGGAATATCAACCCAAAAACAAGAATTATTCTTCTAAATGGTTTGACGTGATTGTAGGATGATTATAAAAAAAATCCATTCTAAACTATGATAATTCATCAATTGTATCTATCGACCTATGCATTCGTATCCAATCTGTTACCATACTCATAATATATAATTTGATATTTGACTCCGTACCCATTTTCCAGAATGGATTTAGTGACACGTTTCTTGCCAATTGTTGCCTCTACTTTCATATACAAATTTTGAAATAAAAGAAATAGTAACACACATAGGGATGCAACGGTTACAGATATATCCGTATTCGATCCGTCACTGTATCCGTTTTATACAGATTTTGACATACTAATGAATACTCATTCATCACTCTTTATTCTTATATTTTAGCTACAAAACCTTTGCAAATGCATGTAGATATTTGTAAATACAAATAATTACCAAAAAGCATGCATTGTGTAAAAATTAATAATTAGCATGTTTTTGTCTAAAAATAAAAGAATAAAGAAATAAAAGAAAAAGAGGGAGATATTTAGAATAAATATTGAGCAACCTAATACCAAGGGAGGGCTCAGCATGGGCCTGACCGCATAAAAACCCAAGTAGAGAGAGATAAGGAAGCTCATGTGTGTAAATATACCTGTAAATATAATAAAAATATTTTCCTTTAAAAATAAAGTAAAAATGGATTTGTATATATTTGTAAATACAAAATCAAAATAAAAATTAGAAAATTAAAAAGAAATAAAAATATCTTCTTCCCTTGTATATTCATCATGTACATAGACCTCCTTTCTCTATTTATTTCACCTTGTAAATAAATAAATTAAATTACATAAAAATGTGTATCCTATTATGTAAAAATATTAAATAAAAACCATAAAAACAAAAATTAAAATAAAAAGAATAAAAATAAAAAACCAAAAAAACATTGTATATATACCATGCATATAAATGTGTATATCCATTTATTTAACCCTTGTACATAAATAATAAAAATAAAATAAAAACATCAAAATACTCCTAATTTTATGCTATAAATAAATAAACTATAAAATTTGGATAAAAATGTATAAAAATAAATAATTAAAAATCAAAATTAAAAATTCAATATTGTATATATACCTATACATAGTACTATAATGTATATACCTCTTTTTTATTTCAAAAAAATAGTATAAAATAAAAGGAACATTTTTCATGTTTTAAGTTTTTCCTAATTCGGCCATTTATTATTTTATTTTTAATTTTTAATTATTTCTGACATGGCCAATTCTCATTGGTCCACGGGGGACGTTGACCCCCCGGTCAACTCCCCCCCTTGGACCACATAGTTCCGGATCCGAGCCCTCAACCCGATTTCTCAATATTATCCCCACTCGATCCGACACCCAAATCCGTAAATCCCGAGCTCTACTTCTTCCTCTTGCATCCGAGATACACGCCCGGCCGTTAGCCTTGGGATCTGCGCTCCGAGCTTCATGCCCGACTCCCATTTAGCCGGACCCCTAGCCGTATATAGTCTGAGCTCCGCCCCCATTTTCACGCATCTTTGGCTCAGCTCATTCCACCCTAGGACCTCCATAGCCACCGCCTGAGTGACAGCTTGTGATTGGCTGTGTTGCAGCGAGGAGGGAACGACCGGACCATTGATCCGGCGACCTTGCGCCGCCGTGCGCCGCCCAGACATGGTGCTCGAGCCTCGGGCATCGACGGCCCTCGAGGCTAGGACCTAGAGCTTCACCGGCTCATTCCCAGTCGACCTCGTCCATCAGGTAGACCCAGTTCTTCTTCTCCTTAGCTAATTTTGATTCACGCCCAAATTACCCCGTCGCCGACTATCTTCGATTCCGACCACCCTCGCCCACATCTCGATCATCGGAGTCATCCATCATCTTCGCACTTCCCCCGCGAACCTTCTCCTCCCAACCATTCAACCCAGTTCGCAAAGGAACTGGGATTGGGGTTCCACCGCCGTCGCTTCGCCGGAGCCCCCTCACCTCGACGCACCGTTCACCTCCACCACCTCTAATCGGGTCGAGGCACTTTGCCCTCGACCCAGGAGTCTGTTGCATTGCTTTGCAGGTCAAGCCAAGCCCATCTGAGGGCTTGGACAGTCAGGAGCAGCAGCTCCAGCTCCGTCGTGGTTGCTGGACCACCTCCGATGCCTCCAGCTTCATCGGAGGCTCTCTTTCGATGCGGGAGGCCCAGGCGTTTCTTCTCCGATCATCAGTGGACGCCGAGGAGCTCCCCAGCGCGCACATGAGCCCGGCGAAACTCGCCGGCCACGAGTTCTTGGAGCATCCTCCCCGACCGTCCATCCAGCCCTCCAGCTCCAGATTCACATCGAGTCGTCCATTTGAGGAGCAGCACCGGCCGTTTGATCATCAGAGGGTGGACCAAGACCGTTAGATCAGTGAGGTTTAGCCACAGTGAACCGGAGACGTTCGATCATCCACGTGGCTAAGCCTCGACCGTCAGATCCATGCCGAGGGTTCCTTTGTTGTGCGCCGCGCCTTCTCCACCGTTCGATTCGCTACGTGGCGTGCATCCAGCCCTCCGCTTAATAAAGGGTAAATATCCCTTAGGCCCTTCACCTTTTAGTTGTTAATATTTAGCCCTGTAAATATTTTAGAACTTTTATTTTAGTTTGGTAAATTGCATAGAGGACCTTGTCATTTATTTTATTCGCTTTTATACCGTTGTACGTTGTGGGACACGTGCTTCGACACGTGATTTATTGGGATAATTGCATGTATGGGCCGGATGTTTTAGGATGTTCATGAATGAAAATATATTTTTAGTATTTACAGAAATGCCCCTGTGAGTGCTTTAATTGTGCATGTGCCAAATATCATGGGTATTTTACACTTTCGCCCCTGGACTTTTAGTACGTGTTACTATTTAGTCCAGGGACTTAAATTTTATTGCAAATCGGTCCCTGAGTGCCCAGATCACGCGTGTGGCGTGTGAGACCTTGGAGAATTTGCATCGGACCCCCCTGGATCTCTGTGCTTGTTCCTTTTAGGCCCCCTGAGTATATTTTTATGACAAATAGGTCCCTGTGACTGTGGGCTTGTATTTGTTGTAAATAAAATACCAAATATCATCCAAATCCAGTGAAAATTCGACATGTGGCTCCTGCCAATGTGTAGAATTTTCACTAAATTTTGGGAAATTTTTGGAGCCCATTTATTTTTTAAAAAACTTTAAAACACGCATTTTTCTTACTATACAGTTTTAAAAACCACAAAAAAATATTAAAACAACTTTAAAAATTACAAAAAAATTAGGTATTATTTGTTGTGTTGTGTTTGATTTTCTGACCAATTTTGGTCATTTTTAGACTTATAAAAATTATAAAAATTGAAAAACATTAAAAACCCCATAAAAATTCTAGTAAATAATAGAAAAATCAAAAATTAATAACTCCAGTGCCTGATTTTTCCTTGTATTCCATACTTTATAGGAAAATTACCTTCAGGATTTATTAGGGCCATTTTGCATTTTAATTTGGCCCTTGAAACATGACCGGACAGTGTCTTGCATTTTTAGTCTTGTTTGATTTTTATAAAATTCCATAAAAATCAGAAAAACCCCAAAAATTAACCAAAAACATAGAAAAATATAAAAAACATAAAAACATTTTTGTTTGAATTTTTGGGTGATTTTTGAGTAGTTAAATAATTGTATGAAGTTGCTTGTTTCTTTGTTTTTCCTATTTTCTTTATTATTTAAAAATCTAAAAAAATATAAAAATTATTAAAAATCCACCAAAAATATTTGTCTTTTATTTTTCATTATTTCTGACTACTTCGTAGACCGCGAGACCATCACTTGCTCCTTGAGTTCGACCCTGGTCGCTATACCAGGTTAATCTAATAGCGAGACCGCTATCTTGAGTTTTATCGTGTTTTTTATTTTTATTTGGTGGTCTGATCTTTTTCTCGTTGAGCCACCCGAGCGACTGAGGTCGCAATGACCGCTTCTTGATTTATCCTACCTCGGTTGCTTTGTTGGGTTTTTCGGCTCATCAGAATGTTCACCCTATATAAGTTTAGATCATACATTATTGGATCTAGATTGACCCTGTACACAGATCACACCGCCATCAGGTACCTCATGGCAAAGAAGGATGCCAAGGCCAGACTGACTAGATGGATCCTTCTACTCCAGGAGTTCGACATTGAGATTAAGGATAAGCCTGGAGTCAAGAATGTGGTGGTGGATCATCTCTCCCGATTAGAGCATCTTGAGGATTCTGAGCAGATTGACCCTATTTGTGAGACCTTCCCAGATGAGGCGATCCTTGCTATCGCCTCTCTTCCGTGGTATGCTGATATTGTGAACTTTCTTGTTGCTAAGAAAGTCCCACAAGGTTGGCCCAGGCAGAGGCTTGAGACCTTCCTCGTGAAGGACAAGTCCTACCACTGGGAGGATCCCATCCTTTACCACGAAGGAGGGGATAGCGTCTGGCGTAGGTGCATTTCTCAGGAAGAGCACCATAGTGTCCTCACTTACTGCCACAAGCTTGAGGTAGGAGGACATCACTCTGGGAGGAGAACGACACAAAAAGTGCTCCAATCTGGCTTGTGGTGGCCTACCCTCTTCAAGGACTCTGATGAGTTCGTGAAGAGGTGTACTGACTATTGGAGGATGGGCACTTGTGGACAGCGTGATATGATGCCGATGCAACCCATTCACTTCTGTGAGGTTTTTGATGCATGGGGCATCGATTTCATGGGTCCATTCCCTAAGAGTCAGGGATTTGAGTACATTCCGTTGGCTGTTGATTATGTGAGTCGTTGAGTTGAGGCTATCCCCGCCCGAACCGCTGATGCCAGGACAGTTTGCAGATTTTTGAGGAAGCACATCATTACACGGTTCGGGGTCCCTCGAGTATTGATTTCTGACGGGGGTCTCATTTCATCAACGACCAGGTGAAGGCCCTTGCTAGCGAGTTCGGCGTAGACCATCGAGTTGCCACTCCATACCATCCACAGACGAATGGTCTAGCCGATGTGTCGAATAGGGAGATCAAGACTATTTTGCAGAAAGTCGTCCGCCCTGACCGAAAGGATTGGTCACAGCTTTTGGACTCGGTCTTGTGGGTGATGAATACCCATTCATCACTCTTTATTCTATTATTTTAGCTACAAAAACCTTTGCAAATACATGTAGATATGTGTAAATACAAATAATTACCAAAAGCATGCATTGTGTAAAAACCTATAATTAGCATGTTTTTGTGCACAAAATAAAAGAATAAAGAGCAAAAAGAAAAAGAGGGAAATATTTAGAATAAATATTGAGCAACCTAACCCAAGGGAGGGCTCAGCATGGGCCTGACCGCATAAAAGCCAAAGTAGAGGGAGATAGGAGCTCATGTGTATATACTTCTGTAAATAAAACTATATATTTTCCTCACCCAAAAATATGTGTGTATATTTAGAAAATATCAAAAACAAAATAAAAATTAAAAATCACAAAATTCAAAAATATACCTTCACCATGTACACAAACCATCATCATGTATTTATCTAACCCTATAGATAAATGTATTTATTTTCTAAACTTTTTGTGAATATTCTATGGCATATTTTGTAAATAAAATAAATAAAAAGAAACAAAACAAAAATCAAATAAAAATTACAAAATTGAAAATACAAAAATACATTGTATAAATACCATGTGTATAAATGTATTCAACCAATTATTTCACCCTTGTATATAAGTGATAAAAATAAAATAAAAATATTCTTTTGTTCCATATTTCATGTTGTAAATAAATAAAATACAAAATGAGCATAAAAATACATAAAAATAACAAATAAAAAATCAAAAATAAAAATCCATGTAGTGTACATATACCTATATATAGAGCTACTCTATTTTTATTTCCAAAAATTAAATAAAAATCACCAAAAAATAGAAAAAAATAAAAGAAAAATATTTCATGTTTTGAGTTTTCTTTAATTCGGCCTATTTCTGCCCTAAAATAAATAAACAAAAATCAGGAACACGTGGCAGCGTCTGACTGGTCCACGGGGGAATGTTGACCCCGGTCAACTCCCCCGCGGTCTCCTTCCTATTCTGGACGACGAGCGCCGCCCCGCCTTCTCCGATTTTCCCACGCGTCTCCAGGCTGTCTCCCACGCATACCCCACGCCCGGATTCTTCGCCGTTCATCCCTCTCCCTCGCCGGATCCTCCGCCATCAAATCCATGCCTTCCTTAGCCGTCCACCCTCAACCCTAGTCGACGCTGTCACCATATATATTCTTCCCTCCGCCGCCTCCGCGCCCCATCTTTGGATCGCCATCCTCGTTCCCGTGACCTCCAGAGCGAAGCCCGAGGTGACAGCTCGCGTTTGCCCCTGTTGCAGTGAGGTGAGGGTGTCCCTACCATCGATCCGGCGTTTCTCGCCGCCTTGCTCCGCCACCGGCGTTGAGCATCGAGCTTCAGGCCTTGACGCCCTTTGAAGCTACGACCCGGAGATAGCCACGCTCCAGCACAGTCTCCAGCATCCATCAGGTAGCCTTAATTCCTTCTAATTTCTTCCAATTCCCGATTACGCCCAAATCATAGCTCCGACGTACATCTCCGATTCCGATCACTTCGCGTATCATCTCGACCATCCGACCCTACCATCACCTTCGCCATCTCCCCGCGCACCTTCTTCACCCATTCGCACAGCCCAGATCGCACAGGATCTGGGAGTCGAGCTCCACCGCCGTCGCCTCGCCGGAGCTCTTCCGCCCCACCGCACCGATCATCTTCACGCCACCTAACCGGGTCGAGGCACTTTGCCCTCGACCCGCGAAGCTTCTTGACCACTTTGCAGGTCCAAAGGGGGTGTCTGAGCCTCCTTCACAGTTCAGCCAGGAGCTTCGAGCCACTAGGCCTCGCCGGAGCCCCTCCAGGGCTCGGTTGGGCCCTTGGCCACCCGCAGCAGCTGCGCAACTTCACGCCGGACCTTCTCCGACCTTCAGGCGCAGCTGAGGAGGACCGGAGTTCACGCAGGACGTCGGCGAAGTTCGCCGGCGTCGAGTTCTTCCTCCACCCTCCAGAGCCGTCCGATGAAGACCTCACTCCAGTTCTCATCCTAGCCGTCGATCTGTAGAGGAGCAGCAGCCGTTGATCCATCTGAGGATCTCATCTGGACCGTCGCAACCGAGGAGAGAGGCGCAGGAGCCCAGCACCGTCAGATCAGCCACGTGGATCTCTCTCCGCCGTCGATCGAGCCCAAGAGCCGAAGGAGTAAAGGCGCGTTTGTTCTCCACCGTCAGATCTGCCACGCGTCAGAATCGGGCCATCGCTATTAATAAAGGGGTAAATATCGTAGGCCCCCCTCGTAGTTTGTTGTTTTCGTTTAAGTCCTGTAATTTTTAATTCAGTCGTTTATTTTCTGGGATATTTGCATAGAGACCCTCGCGCTTAATTTTATTTGCATTTATACCCCTGCCAGTAGAGACCCACGTGCTTTCTGATTGCACGCCAAGCGACAGAGGTAAAGGTACAAAAATTAGGTCGTTGCGACCTCAGTCACTCAGCACGTGTCAATCAAGAAAAATCAATCACTCAAATCGGATAAAAACAAGCAAGCACACAATAGAGCGATCTAGCTATAGGATTAACCTGGTATAGCTCCCAGGGTCGAACACAAGGAGCACAGATTGGCCTTGCGGCCTACGATGTAGTCAGGAATCCAAAAGAATCTTTTTTATGGTTTTTATTTGTTTTTATAAATTTTTTTAGATTTTTTTTAAATGATGAGAAAATTAAAGAATGTAAATACAAGGGAACTTCAACAATTTATTACACACACCAAAAATGATGCAAAAATTCAAGAAAATTTGTTTTTATGTTTTAAATGTTTTTTACTGTTTTTGGTGAATTTTAGGGATTTTTCTAATGAGTAAATTATTTATTAAAAATTAAACAAGGCGACAAAAATAGGGTACTGTCCAGCAAGGCTTAAGACCCAAAAATAAAATACTCTTGGATCTCAAAAAGCCCTAAAGGTAATTTTCCTATAATCTACAAAGAATAAGGAAAATTTAGGCACCCTAATTATTGTTTTTGGATTTTTAATTTAATTATTACAATTTTTATGAGTTTTTAGGGGTTTTTCAATTTTTAGGGTTTTTAAGCGATGAAAAGTCACCAAAAATGGCTGGAAAATCAAACAACTAGCAAACAACAAATCCTAATTTTTTAGAATTTTTAAAGGTGATTTTATATTTTTTTGGTATTTTTAAAGTCAAACAGTGGCAAAAATATGGGTTTTTGAATTTTTAAAAATAATAAATGAAATCAGAAATGTCCCCAAAAATCATAGAAATTCCTACACCATGGCAGGAGCCATGTGTCAAAATTTCATTGGATTTGGAGGTCGTTTGATATTTTATTCAAAAATAAAGGTGGGGCACTGTGCACAGGGACCTAAGTGCAAATACCCAAAAGTTCTGGGGTCCTGGTGCAAAATACCCAAGAAGTCACGTGCCAAGCACGTGCCTGGGGCACTCAAGGACCTAAATGTAATAAAAATAAGTTCCAAGGACCTATTGATAACAGCAAAAATATTCTTTTGTTCCATATTTCATGTTGTAAATAAATAAAATACAAAATGAGCATAAAAATACATAAAAATAACAAATAAAAAATCAAAAATAAAAATCCATGTAGTGTACATATACCTATATATAGAGCTACTCTATTTTTATTTCCAAAAATTAAATAAAAATTACCAAAAAATAGAAAAAAATAAAAGAAAAATATTTCATGTTTTGAGTTTTCTTTAATTCGGCCTATTTCTGCCCTAAAATAAATAAACAAAAATCAGGAACACGTGGCAGCGTCTGACTGGTCCACGGGGGAATGTTGACCCCGGTCAACTCCCCCGCGGTCTCCTTCCTATTCTGGACGACGCGCGCCGCCCCGCCTTCTCCGATTTTCCCACGCGTCTCCAGGCTGTCTCCCACGCATACCCCACGCCCGGATTCTTCGCCGTTCATCCCTCTCCCTCGCCGGATCCTCCGCCATCAAATCCACGCCTTCCTTAGCCGTCCACCCTCAACCCTAGTCGACGCTGTCACCATATATATTCTTCCCTCCGCCGCCTCCGCGCCCCATCTTTGGATCGCCATCCTCGTTCCCGTGACCTCCAGAGCGAAGCCCGAGGTGACAGCTCGCGTTTGCCCCTGTTGCAGTGAGGTGAGGGTGTCCCTACCATCGATCCGGCGTTTCTCGCCGCCTTGCTCCGCCACCGGCGTTGAGCATCGAGCTTCAGGCCTTGACGCCCTTTGAAGCTACGACCCGGAGATAGCCACGCTCCAGCACAGTCTCCAGCATCCATCAGGTAGCCTTAATTCCTTCTAATTTCTTCCAATTCCCGATTACGCCCAAATCATAGCTCCGACGTACATCTCCGATTCCGATCACTTCGCGTATCATCTCGACCATCCGACCCTACCATCACCTTCGCCATCTCCCCGCGCACCTTCTTCACCCATTCGCACAGCCCAGATCGCACAGGATCTGGGAGTCGAGCTCCACCGCCGTCGCCTCGCCGGAGCTCTTCCGCCCCACCGCACCGATCATCTTCACGCCACCTAACCGGGTCGAGGCACTTTGCCCTCGACCCGCGAAGCTTCTTGACCACTTTGCAGGTCCAAAGGGGGTGTCTGAGCCTCCTTCACAGTTCAGCCAGGAGCTTCGAGCCACTAGGCCTCGCCGGAGCCCCTCCAGGGCTCGGTTGGGCCCTTGGCCACCCGCAGCAGCTGCGCAACTTCACGCCGGACCTTCTCCGACCTTCAGGCGCAGCTGAGGAGGACCGGAGTTCACGCAGGACGTCGGCGAAGTTCGCCGGCGTCGAGTTCTTCCTCCACCCTCCAGAGCCGTCCGATGAAGACCTCACTCCAGTTCTCATCCTAGCCGTCGATCTGTAGAGGAGCAGCAGCCGTTGATCCATCTGAGGATCTCATCTGGACCGTCGCAACCGAGGAGAGAGGCGCAGGAGCCCAGCACCGTCAGATCAGCCACGTGGATCTCTCTCCGCCGTCGATCGAGCCCAAGAGCCGAAGGAGTAAAGGCGCGTTTGTTCTCCACCGTCAGATCTGCCACGCGTCAGAATCGGGCCGTCGCTATTAATAAAGGGGTAAATATCGTAGGCCCCCCTCGTAGTTTGTTGTTTTCGTTTAAGTCCTGTAATTTTTAATTCAGTCGTTTATTTTCTGGGATATTTGCATAGAGACCCTCGCGCTTAATTTTATTTGCATTTATACCCCTGCCAGTAGAGACCCACGTGCTTTGGCACGTGTTTTGTTGGGTTATTTGCATACGAAGCCCTGTAGTTCTGGATGTTACTCATTGAATGAAAAGTTTTGTTTATTTGCATATATACCCCTGTGAGCATTGATTATGCGCATGTGCGTTTTTATTTTGGGTAAATTGCATATAAGCCCCTGGACTTTTGATACGAGTTATCAATAGGTCCTTGGAACTTATTTTTATTACATTTAGGTCCTTGAGTGCCCCAGGCACGTGCTTGGCACGTGACTTCTTGGGTATTTTGCACCAGGACCCCAGAACTTTTGGGTATTTGCACTTAGGTCCCTGTGCACAGTGCCCCACCTTTATTTTTGAATAAAATATCAAACGACCTCCAAATCCAATGAAATTTTGACACATGGCTCCTGCCATGGTGTAGGAATTTCTATGATTTTTGGGGACATTTCTGATTTCATTTATTATTTTTAAAAATTCAAAAACCCATATTTTTGCCACTGTTTGACTTTAAAAATACCAAAAAAATATAAAATCACCTTTAAAAATTCTAAAAAATTAGGATTTGTTGTTTGCTGGTTGTTTGATTTTCCAGCCATTTTTGGTGACTTTTCATCGCTTAAAAACCCTAAAAATTGAAAAACCCCTAAAAACTCATAAAAATTGTAATAATTAAATTAAAAATCCAAAAACAATAATTAGGGTGCCTAAATTTTCCTTATTCTTTGTAGATTATAGGAAAATTACCTTTAGGGCTTTTTGAGATCCAAGAGTATTTTATTTTTGGGTCTTAAGCCTTGCTGGACAGTACCCTATTTTTGTCGCCTTGTTTGATTTTTAATAAATAATTTACTCATTAGAAAAATCCCTAAAATTCACCAAAAACAGTAAAAAACATTTAAAACATAAAAACAAATTTTCTTGAATTTTTGCATCATTTTTGGTGTGTGTAATAAATTGTTGAAGTTCCCTTGTATTTACATTCTTTAATTTTCTCATCATTTAAAAAAAATCTAAAAAAATTTATAAAAACAAATAAAAACCATAAAAAAGATTCTTTTGGATTCCTGACTACATCGTAGGCCGCAAGGCCAATCTGTGCTCCTTGTGTTCGACCCTGGGAGCTATACCAGGTTAATCCTATAGCTAGATCGCTCTATTGTGTGCTTGCTTGTTTTTATCCGATTTGAGTGATTGATTTTTCTTGATTGACACGTGCTGAGTGACTGAGGTCGCAACGACCTAATTTTTGTACCTTTACCTCTGTCGCTTGGCGTGCAATCAGAATGGCGCCCGAGGTGACAGCTCGCGTTTGCCCCTGTTGCAGTGAGGTGAGGGTGTCCCTACCATCGATCCGGCGTTTCTCGCCGCCTTGCTCCGCCACCAGCGTTGAGCATCGAGCTTCAGGCCTTGACGCCCTTTGAAGCTACGACCCGGAGATAGCCACGCTCCAGCACAGTCTCCAGCATCCATCAGGTAGCCTTAATTCCTTCTAATTTCTTCCAATTCCCGATTACGCCCAAATCATAGCTCCGACGTACATCTCCGATTCCGATCACTTCGCGTATCATCTCGACCATCCGACCCTACCATCACCTTCGCCATCTCCCCGCGCACCTTCTTCACCCATTCGCACAGCCCAGATCGCACAGGATCTGGGAGTCGAGCTCCACCGCCGTCGCCTCGCCGGAGCTCTTCCGCCCCACCGCACCGATCATCTTCACGCCACCTAACCGGGTCGAGGCACTTTGCCCTCGACCCGCGAAGCTTCTTGACCACTTTGCAGGTCCAAAGGGGGTGTCTGAGCCTCCTTCACAGTTCAGCCAGGAGCTTCGAGCCACTAGGCCTCGCCGGAGCCCCTCCAGGGCTCGGTTGGGCCCTTGGCCACCCGCAGCAGCTGCGCAACTTCACGCCGGACCTTCTCCGACCTTCAGGCGCAGCTGAGGAGGACCGGAGTTCACGCAGGACGTCGGCGAAGTTCGCCGGCGTCGAGTTCTTCCTCCACCCTCCAGAGCCGTCCGATGAAGACCTCACTCCAGTTCTCATCCTAGCCGTCGATCTGTAGAGGAGCAGCAGCCGTTGATCCATCTGAGGATCTCATCTGGACCGTCGCAACCGAGGAGAGAGGCGCAGGAGCCCAGCACCGTCAGATCAGCCACGTGGATCTCTCTCCGCCGTCGATCGAGCCCAAGAGCCGAAGGAGTAAAGGCGCGTTTGTTCTCCACCGTCAGATCTGCCACGCGTCAGAATCGGGCCGTCGCTATTAATAAAGGGGTAAATATCGTAGGCCCCCCTCGTAGTTTGTTGTTTTCGTTTAAGTCCTGTAATTTTTAATTCAGTCGTTTATTTTCTGGGATATTTGCATAGAGACCCTCGCGCTTAATTTTATTTGCATTTATACCCCTGCCAGTAGAGACCCACGTGCTTTGGCACGTGTTTTGTTGGGTTATTTGCATACGAAGCCCTGTAGTTCTGGATGTTACTCATTGAATGAAAAGTTTTGTTTATTTGCATATATACCCCTGTGAGCATTGATTATGCGCATGTGCGTTTTTATTTTGGGTAAATTGCATATAAGCCCCTGGACTTTTGATACGAGTTATCAATAGGTCCTTGGAACTTATTTTTATTACATTTAGGTCCTTGAGTGCCCCAGGCACGTGCTTGGCACGTGACTTCTTGGGTATTTTGCACCAGGACCCCAGAACTTTTGGGTATTTGCACTTAGGTCCCTGTGCACAGTGCCCCACCTTTATTTTTGAATAAAATATCAAACGACCTCCAAATCCAATGAAATTTTGACACATGGCTCCTGCCATGGTGTAGGAATTTCTATGATTTTTGGGGACATTTCTGATTTCATTTATTATTTTTAAACATTCAAAAACCCATATTTTTGCCACTGTTTGACTTTAAAAATACCAAAAAAATATAAAATCACCTTTAAAAATTCTAAAAAATTAGGATTTGTTGTTTGCTGGTTGTTTGATTTTCCAGCCATTTTTGGTGACTTTTCATCGCTTAAAAACCCTAAAAATTGAAAAACCCCTAAAAACTCATAAAAATTGTAATAATTAAATTAAAAATCCAAAAACAATAATTAGGGTGCCTAAATTTTCCTTATTCTTTGTAGATTATAGGAAAATTACCTTTAGGGCTTTTTGAGATCCAAGAGTATTTTATTTTTGGGTCTTAAGCCTTGCTGGACAATACCCTATTTTTGTCGCCTTGTTTGATTTTTAATAAATAATTTACTCATTAGAAAAATCCCTAAAATTCACCAAAAACAGTAAAAAACATTTAAAACATAAAAACAAATTTTCTTGAATTTTTGCATCATTTTTGGTGTGTGTAATAAATTGTTGAAGTTCCCTTGTATTTACATTCTTTAATTTTCTCATCATTTAAAAAAAATCTAAAAAAATTTATAAAAACAAATAAAAACCATAAAAAAGATTCTTTTGGATTCCTGACTACATCGTAGGCCGCAAGGCCAATCTGTGCTCCTTGTGTTCGACCCTGGGAGCTATACCAGGTTAATCCTATAGCTAGATCGCTCTATTGTGTGCTTGCTTGTTTTTATCCGATTTGAGTGATTGATTTTTCTTGATTGACACGTGCTGAGTGACTGAGGTCGCAACGACCTAATTTTTGTACCTTTACCTCTGTCGCTTGGCTTGAGAAATAAGAAACGAAGGAAGCCCTAGGGCTATTTTTTTGAAATAAAAAAATGTTGGATTAATTGCGGAGGTACCCTTGAAAGTTTTGAATGTTGCAAAAAAGCCCCTGCTGCAGAAAGTCATGTGCCATGCACATGTTTAATGGGTAAATTGCGAGATCCTTCTCTCCTTTTATTTCTGTTGTTTATCTCATGCAAAAATTTTGAACAATTACACTTCAGTCCTGTTTTCCAGAACAATAGTTTGCATGCTCTTTTGATTGGAATAAATGCTTTTATGAGTCGGAAAATTTTGCGAAAATTCATGTATGCTCCTGCTATGTGCATTAACATTATATAAAATTTTCATAGCATTTTGACTTTATTTGATATATTTAAAAAATCAAAAATAGTGATTTTGTGTCTTTTTGCTTGCTTACATTTTGATAATTCATAAAAATTCAAAAAAAAAAACCTAAAAATTACATAAAAATTTCTATAGGTGTATTTTGTTGTGCTTTATCTTCAAACCAATTTTTGTGCATTTTTCATTTACAAAACTAAAGAAAAAATTGCAAAATAAAAAAAAGATTGCGTGTGCTTTTCTTTATCACTTGTCTTCATTTGTGCTTATTCGAAAAAAAAAAATAAATAAAAATCAAAAACCACTAAAAAATCATTTTCTGAAATTTGACTACTTAGTTTTTAAATCGTGCTCCTTGTGTTCGACCCTGGTCGCTATACCAGGTAAAAAGAATAGCGAAAGACCGCTTACATTAATTTTCATCGATTTATCTTTTCCAAGTGGTTTCAATTAATTTTCTCGTTGACCGATTCATGTGGTTGAGAACGACGACACTTTGATATTATTTATTCTTCTCTCGACCGTGTGATTTTCGCGCAATCAGAATGGCGCCGTTGCCGGGGAGCACGGCTTTGTAGTCAGTTTTCATTCTTCTATTTTTGTCTCTCTACATTATAATTGTTTTCTGACATTCTCTCTTGGATTTTTGTGCGAGGTACTGCTTGGACTACTTGGAGCTTACTATTTAGAGGACCCGCGCAGGAGGAAGAGAGAGAAGAAGAAATTTTCTATTTAGAGAGAAAGAGAGAACAAAACTTGTTGTAATAATTTAGACTCTGAACTGTGGACACTTGTAAACTTAGCGGGTCTGTTTCGCCGAGCACCGGTGTGCTCGGGGGACCCATTTGGATTTTCGCGGCTTTTATCGTGGTTTTGATAGTTAGCTGCCTTTTCCGATGTTTACGCGGTTTTCTTGAGCCCCTAGATTTAGGAATTTTTGGTTGATTGTGACGTAGATATCTAAGGCCCAACACTTAATAGAAATATCTGTTCCTATAGAACGTAATTGGCCCTTGATAAAATTCACTGAAAAAGTTAGTTTAATTGGATTTGAGACCACGTGCCGTGAGGAGTCACATACAGCGCTGGCAGGACCCGTTGTGGCGGGCACCGAGTGACTCCCAAGATCGGACTCCGGACTCGATTCGGTTGGCTAACTATTGTTCTTCACGATCAATAGAAGTTTCTCATCTAGGACTCGGTTTTTCCTCGTTGCATCATTTAGGTAGTTTAATTCTGTATTTAAATTCTGCGCGGATCACTTGCATGTAGAGTGCTGGAGACAAGGTACGCATTTCTTTCTCTGCATGCATCATTGATTTTCTCGCGCATTGGCTTTTTCGTCTTCTCCCCCTGTGTTTGGCTTAATCATCAGGAGAATCGGAAAAATCGTTAGGCCGCTTGTATTTATTTTGAAAAAAAAAATTAAAAAGAAAAACAATAAAAATTGGGACTGGATAACACTATTGACCCTAAAAGACACTCACATTAAAAATTTGTCTTGGGGAGAGCAACCCCCTCATTGTTTGGTTTGATTGTGCGAGAGAGTGACCCGAACACTAGGTAAAGCCCTCCGGTGCTCATCTCGACTGATTACCGACTCTTCTGTGCGGGACAGTCGGTTGAGAGAGTATCGGGTATCCCAGCAGGTCACGTAATCGCTCTGATATCTTGTGTGTTCACCAAATAAAATTGACAAGATAAATTGACCGAGCTTTCACGGTCTTCAGATTGTGTTGAGTTGGTGAACAAGGGGTTTGCTTTGCGATCATATTTTCTCCAGATTCCATCCGCCCAACTCGCCAAGATCAAGATGATGGGTAGACGATCTCTTAGGCAGCCTCTGGCTGCACCGCTTTCAGGCGCGTCGACTCCATCATCTAGGTTGGCCCGTGAGAGTCGAGACCCGCTCTCCGGTCCCGAGTTCGATTCCACCCTGTTCCCTCTCGACCCCCTTTCTTTTCCTACTGAGAGACATGAGCCCGAGGAAAGACGAATTGATTTAACTGAACCTGAGTTGGGCTCATCTGATTTTGCAGACATCCCTATGGCTGGAGCCGGCAGTTCAGACGATCGCCAGCCCGAACATTTTGTCTTAGACCAGGGAGCGATCAACTCCACCCTGATTGCATCCTTAGAGACGGTTCAGCAGCAGTTACGCGATCAGGGGGCTTTTATGATTGAGATGAGAAGGGAGATGGAGCGACTCCGAAGAGAGCGAGACGAGCCGAGCGAGCCTGAGGACATTCCTGACGCTGATGCAGAGGCAGCAGCCGCAGCAGCAGCTGCCGCAGCGGCAGCCGCCGCCGGAGGAGGACCACCGAGAACGATGCGGGAGCTACACAACCCCGGATCTACACTGATGCATCATTGGGTGGTGGTACCTGCTATCGTGGGGGATTTCAAGTTCCCTCCGAACACCCTGCAGATGCTTCCTCATTTTCACGGGCTTGCCACTGAGGAACCCCATCTCCATCTCCAGGAGTTTTTGATGATCTGCAGTACTGTCCACGACCGTCATGTGGACCAAGATACGATTCGAATGATGGCCTTCCCTTTTTCACTGGCAGATAGAGCAGCCGCCTGGCTGAAACATCTAGGGAAGTTTGTTTACACCTGGGATCAGCTCCGCACCGAGTACTTGAACAAGTACTATCCACTCGGGCGGACGAATGCAGCGAGGGCCCTGATCAACAACTTCTCCATGCTCCCTAATGAGCAATTTCACGAAGCATGGGAGAGGTTCAGAGAGCTTCTGGATAGATGCCCACACCACGACATCTCGAAGCCGAACCTAGTTCAGAGCTTCTTTAGTGGGATGACACCAGAGCTTCAGGGTCTGGTGAATGCTTCTTGCGGCGGGTCCTACTTTGCCAAGGACCACAACCAAGTCTGGGCCATCTACGAGGAGATGGCAGAAAATTACATGGTGATGTCCCAGACTCGGTTGTACACTCAGAGATCTCAGCAGCCGCCAGGACCCGTGCAGTATCAGCGGATAGCACGGGTTGATGCAGGTCCATCCAGTTCGTCCACAGTTGCAGCCGCACAGGCAGAGTCGGCCACTGCGGACATGGGAATCATCAGCGAGAAGTTGGACCGCATGGAAATAATAGAGAAGAAGCAGTGCCAGGGCATAACTCAGATGGAGCAAATGGCACAAACTCTGAGCGACATGAAGACCCAGCTCTTGTGTCTTCAGGAGGCACAGACGGCTCCTCAGCCCCGTCTTCTGTCGCGAGGCGATTCCGGCGGCAGCCGCAGCTCGTCCCAGCGCTCCAGCTCCTTGCAGCAGCCTAGACAAGTTCACCTTGTACAGGCGGAGCCGTACCAGCAGCAGCAGCCCTCTTACCAGTCACCACCATCTCCAGACTTACAGATGGTGGTGTATCAGCCGGATCAGCCTCTGGCAGCACTGCCACCAGACCCCTTTGATGCTGAGCAGTTGATGGACGTCAACGGGATTTGGTATGACCGTCCTCAACCTGGAATCCGACGAGACCATCCCGGATTCAGGTGGGGGAATGGGGGTAACCAGTCCCAACAGCAGCCAGCCGGTCAGGGAGGGCAGTACTCCCAGCAGAGAGATCACCAGCAGCCCTCTGCATATCAGCCACATCAGCCATCATCCTTCGTATCTCGTCCCTACCAGCAGCAGGGACAGAATTGGAGACGTGAGCAGCAGGCTCACCCGCAGCAGCATCATTCCTCTTACCCCTCTCAGCCACAGCAGCAGCAGGTCCAGCAGCCTCATTACCAGAGAGGCAACCCGTCGGGCTCCCATGAGAGCCCCGCCACGGATGATTTAGCCCGCCTCTTCACAGAGCAGCAGGCTACATTTAGACGGGAGATGGACGAGTTCCGCCAGGAGATGCGGGACCTGATGAGAGGGAAGGCCGCTATCCCTGCACAGATCGAGCCTAATCCAAATAACTTGAAGAGGAAATCTGAGCAGGTAGTTCACACAGAGCCTACCACTTCTAGTGACTCATTTGATGTTATCTCGTCGGATTTATTTGATGCTGATTTTGTCACACTTAGGAGCGGTAGAAGACCAGCAGGAGGCGCCTCATCTGAGCGACCACACGAGGATCCATCTAGAGCGCCAGATGAGGAAGAGGAGAGCGGTACTGAAGCCGCACATCATGATGACGGTGGTACTGAGGCCACCCGAGATGCTGATTCCACCGGCGGTACTGAGGCCGCCGTTTCACCACATAGAGGAGGTGGTACTGACGCCACCAGCAGAGCCGAGCCAGCCCGCGGCACTGAGACCGCAAGACGTCTAGTTGTAGAGCCAACTAGAGGTGGTACTGATGCCACCAACATTTATTCTGATAGAAATGTTGTCTTTCCTCGCATGAATGTATCTCAGAACTTTGATTTGAATAAAGGAAAAGGTTTAGTTTCTTCTGATCCCACTGTGGTGAATGATGTTTGTGAGGATCCGGTCATCGAACCGTCTAGGCCTATTCCTAGTCCTTCATCTGAGAAGGACCCTGTGATCCCCTTTCCTAGAGCCCTTGAGTTGGGGAAGGGGAAGAAAAAAGAAAAAGATCCAAAAAAGAGAGAGCAGGAGGAGTTCAGCCAGAGCATGATAGACCGATTTCACATCCAGCTGACCCTCAATGAGGCTTTGCAACACATCCCTCTTCTTCAGCGATCCTTGAGAGATAAGACCACAGTCAGAAGGACGAAGAGGAACAAGACCACAGAAATTCATGTGTTGACCAAAGCCACGTGTTACGCGATCCAGAACCATCTGCCGACTAAGAGGCCAGATTTAGGGGCCCCGTATGTCAGATGTCAGATTAGTGAGCAGAGGTTCAACCGTACTCTATTAGATAGCGGATCGTCGATCAACCTTCTTCCGGCAGCCCTTCTCGACCACTTAGAGTTGGGCACTCTTAGACAGAGCAGGACATACCTTCAGTTTGCTGATCGGTCTGTCAAGAGGCCAAAGGGGTTGTTGCGAGACGTTGTCGTCACGATTCAGGGTTTGCAATTCCCCGTGGACTTCGTAGTGCTGGACATGGAGACCCCTGACTCGTTGACCGATTCCCCCATTATCCTCGGTCGCCCGTTCTTGGCCACAGCCAAAGCGGTGACTGACCATGACAGTGGGAAGGTATTCTTTCGCGTCCAGGGCGAGAGTATACAAATAGAGACGGTTAAGGACCATAGAGCCAGATCCAGATCCCGCTCACATGGCAGTACGGATTCAGAGCAGCTGACAGACGCAGAGCCAGACATCCACCAGGACTGTGATTTTGTGATCACAGATGATGAGGCAGTTTGGGCAGATCCTGCAGCACAGACCATCCTCTCATATTCAGATACAGCTGATGCAGAAATGATAGCAGAGGATAGTCTGGAGAGCACGGCCCTGGTTCAGGATACTATTGAGTCAGCAGAGTCGGACCTTGATCGCGACACGATTTCCAGTGATGGTGGTACTGAGGCCACCCTGCTATATGGTGGTGCTGATGCCACCTTGTTCTCCGGTGGTACTGATGCCACCGAGTCTGATATAGATCCCTCGGATTCAGAATCTGATTGGGCAGATTGTGATGATCAGATGCCAGATCTGGATCCACCTGAGCCTACAGATGAGGAGGAGGTAGAGGCAGAGCAGACCAGAGACAATGTAGAGGACCCGCCTTCTCCAGATCCAGTTTGTGAGAGTTCTTTATCATTTTCCCAGGCAAATTTGGCAGAATTGTCCGCATACACACATCTTCTTCAGAAGCCAGATTTGCCAGCACCCAGCTGTCCAGAGCTGAAGCCGCTCCCTACTTCGCTGAAGTATAGATTCCTTGCGGGAGAGTCTGAGATGTACCCAGTCATCATCTCTGCTGATCTGACTGGAGAGCAAGAATCCCGTCTGATGGAGGTTCTTGAAAAGAACCGCAAGGCAATTGGATGGAGCGTAGCAGATCTCCATGGGATTAGTCCCTCATTGTGCTCCCACCATATCTATCTCGAGGAAGGGGCGAAGCCGTCGCGTGAGTTCCAGCGGCGACTGAACCCCAACCTAAGAGAGGTTGTTATGAAGGAAATATCAAAATGGTGGAGTGCAGATTTTATTTATCCCATTTCCGACTCCAAGTGGGTCAGCCCCTTGCATGTGGTGCCCAAGAAGACGGGCATCACGACTGTGATCAGTGAGTCGGGAGAGGAGATCGCTACACGAGTACCCACCTCTTGGCGGGTCTGCGTTGACTACAGGAGACTCAACCAGGCCACGAAGAAGGACCATTTCCCCCTGCCCTTTATAGATCAGATCATTGAGAGACTGGCAGGGAAGAGCCATTATTGCTTCCTAGATGGGTACTCGGGCTACAACCAGGTGGCCATCGCTCCTGAGGATCAGGAGAAGACCACCTTTACCTGTCCCTTCGGTACATACGCCTTTCGACGCATGCCATTTGGGCTATGTAACGCCCCTGCGACTTTTCAGCGATGCATGCTGTCAATATTTTCGGACATGGTAGGGGAGTGTTTAGAGGTCTTCATGGACGACTTCTCGGTTTACGGCGACGGATTCGATTCCTGTCTTGACTGCCTAGACCGAGTGCTTCAGCGATGTATTGCTACCCGGTTGGTTCTATCTTGGGAGAAGAGTCACTTCATGGTGACTCAAGGGACGGTGCTTGGCCACATCATCTCCAACAGAGGCATGGAGGTTGATCCAGCCAAGGTCGATGTCATTAGGAAACTCACACCGCCGTCCAATCTGAAGCAGTTACGGTCATTTCTGGGGCACGTTGGTTTTTACAGGAGATTTATTCATGATTTCAGCAAGATTGCCCGACCGTTGACTGACCTTCTGACGAAAGACACCGAGTTCCTTGTTGATGACAAGTGTCTTTCGTCCTTTGAGACTCTCCAGCAGTGTGTTATTGAGGCTCCTGTCCTTCAGCCACCCGATTGGTCTCTCCCATTCGAGATCATGACGGACGCCTCTGATTTTGCCGTAGGGGCCGTGCTAGGACAGAGGAGGGATGGAGTTCCATTTGCCATACACTATGCTAGCCGCACATTGGATTCCGCCCAGCGGAATTACACGGTCACAGAGAAGGAAATGCTAGCAGTAGTGTTTGCCCTACATAAGTTCAGATCATATATCATTGGATCCCGAGTGACCTTGTACACAGATCACACCGCCATCAGGTACCTCATGTCAAAGAAGGATGCCAAGGCCAGACTTACTAGATGGATCCTTCTACTCCAGGAGTTCGACATTGAGATCAAGGATAAGCCTGGAGCCAAGAATGTGGTGGCGGATCATCTTTCCCGACTAGAGCAGCCTGAGAATTCTGAGCAGATTGATCCCATTTGTGATACCTTCCCAGATGAGGCGATCCTTGCTATCGCCTCACTCCCGTGGTATGCCGATATTGTGAACTTTCTCGTTGCTGGGAAAGTTCCACAAGATTGGCCCAGGCAGAGGATTGAGACCTTCCTTGCGAAGGCCAAGTCCTACCACTGGGAGGATCCCATCCTTTACCACGAAGGAGGGGATAGCATCTGGCGTCGGTGTATTCCTCAGGAGGAGCATCATAGTGTCCTCACTTACTGCCACAAGCTTGAGGCAGGAGGACATCATTCTGGGAGGAGAACGGCACAGAAAGTGCTCCAATCCGGCTTGTGGTGGCCTACACTCTTCAAGGACTCTGATGAGTTCGTGAAGAGATGTACTGACTGTCAGAGGATGGGCACTTGTGGACAACGTGATATGATGCCGATGCAGCCCATTCATTTCTGTGAGGTTTTTGACGCATGGGGCATCGATTTCATGGGTCCATTCCCTAAGAGTCAGGGATTTGAGTACATTCTGTTGGCCGTAGATTATGTTAGTCGTTGGGTTGAGGCTATCCCCACCCGAGCCGCTGATGCTAAGACAGTTTGCAGATTTTTGAAGAAGCACATCATCATGCGGTTCGGGGTTCCACGAGTTCTGATTTCTGATGGGGGATCTCATTTCATCAACGACCAGGTGAAGGCACTTGCTACCGAGTTCGGCATAGACCATCGTGTTGCTACACCATACCATCCACAGACAAATGGTCTAGCTGAAGTGTCGAATAGGGAGATCAAGAATATTTTGCAGAAAGTCGTCCGCCCTGACCGAAAGAATTGGTCACAGCTTTTGGACTCGGTCTTATGGGCATATCGGACGTCTTTCAAGACTCCATTGGGTACATCTCCCTTTCGCCTCGTTTATGGCAAACCTTGTCACCTACCAGTTGAGCTGAGGCACAAGTCACTCTGGGCAGTTACAGACATATTGATGGATCCAAATGGTATAGGAGACCAGAGGAGGGCAGAGTTAGCCGCCTTGGAAGAGCTTAGAGATGCAGCTTTCTCAAACAGCCTACATTATAAGGAGAAAGTCAAAGAGTGGCATGATTCTCATATCAGCCACAAACATTTCGAGATTGGACAGAAAGTATGGCTGTTTGATGCGAGGCTTAGATTATTTCCAGGGAAGCTACAGAGCAAATGGAAAGGACCCTATTTGGTCAGAAAGGTACACGATAACGGTAGCATTGATATATCTGAATTATCTTCTGAGAGTACCTTCCGAGTGAACGGCCAGCGGCTCAAACCATTTCTAGATCATGAGCCGCGGGACGTTATTATTGCCGCTATTCATTTTGCGTGAGATGTAGTCTTTTGACTCACATCTTTTACATCTCACGCCTGATTTTCACTGTTCCTCCGCCTGTATAGATCCAGTTGTCCATATCATTCTATTCTTTAGTCCCACATCCCATCTCTCATCTTATGATTATGCTATACTTAGGGTGTACTTTACCCTAAGTATAGGGGGGATGTCGGACCTGCGAGTATTCTTTTCATTCTTTCTGCTCTTGTTTTTGCTGCCTATACTTAGGGATATTTTACCCTAAGTATAGGGGGGGGCAGATTCTGTATATTCTTCACTCGGCTTTCCCTTCATGTACAGCTTTCTATACTTAGGATTAGTTAATCCTAAGTATAGGGGGAGACCACCGAGTTCCTCACATTTTATTCATTTATTCGTTCCTGTACTTAGCCATTCCGTTTCACTTCCCTTTTACTAAGCACGAGTTATGTCTTCTTCATCGCTCTTGATCACTCTGAGGACATCGCTCGAGCTAAGTATAGGGGGGTGTGTATATATTTCATATATACTTTAGCCATAACTCGTACTTTGTGTGAGTGTGTTAATAAATAAAATGGCTAAAAATCACAAAAATTAAAAATTTTTCATGTACATGAACCTCTTTATTCCTGCACATACATAGCTAGTGTACAAAGTATTTTTGTAAAAAATGATTTCAAAAATCTTTTGTGTAAAGCTTGTGTAAATATTTTGTATCAAAATTATGTATATAGTACAAAATTTTTTCAAAATGTTTTGAAAATCAAAAGTTTGCAAAAATTTTGTGTAAATGTGTGTAAATATCTTTTTGCAAAAAACTTGCACTTCATGCATCATTCATTCATGATTTCAAAACATTTTTCAAAAATTTTTGCATGATTGTAAAATATTTGTAAATAGCATCTTTTGTACATATATGTATATAGTTTTTCCTGGATGAGAGTTGACATTTAAACTAAGCCTGGAATTAAATTGAGAAATGGAGCTTGAATAAGATCTTAATCCACTTAACTTCAAGAGGAACCTTATAGGACTTAAGGTTAAGGCTTTTCAGGTCCATAAGGACTTAATTCTTTGAGTCCACTAGGCTATGAGCATATGTCATCTTGATGAGCCTAAATAGAGCACTTAACAACACACGCATGACTCTCAGAGACAATGGCTTCACTTGCACCTGCACTTTACACATGGCTCTCCATGGATGAGGTAGTGAGGAGGCAGTTTCCTTTGGCTTGGGGTAGCATATGAGGGTAGTACTTCTAGGCGGAACCTCTCCTCTTCTTATAGTGAAGGAAGTGCACCTCAACTTGGTCTAGTGGTGTTGAAAGCTAAAGACAGAAGCTGTGGGTTGCAATAAAGCTTCAAAAGAGGGATAGTCTACTGGCTCAAGGAGAAATTTCTTATATGCTGCACCATGTAGATATGTTGTACAGAAGTCCTTGAAAAAAAAAATGCAAAAAGAACTCCAAAAAAGTGGTGGGTCGGATTGAAAATTTAATAACCCCACCGGAGTGAAAAGCAAAAGCTTATGGTATCATGTTACATCTCATGAAGCTTGCAGCGGGAGACTTAGCTACACTGGACAAGCTTCCAAAACTCTATACTTCTACCCCCTCTCCTTGAGCCGGTTGCACTTGAACTTAGAAGGGAATACCCCGCTTCTCGAGGAAAGAGTTGCTAGACTGAGGCATTAGAGTTACCAGGTTGAGGGAGGTTGTTTCTTTGTTACTTCTGAGGTGGGGAGCCACATATCACTTACACCGCAAGGAAAAGATTCATGGTCATTAGAGTTTGTGTATGTAGACTTGTTCTGATCTGGTTTATTGAGGAGTCTTGCCCATAGATTGGTGGAACTTGGAGGCTGTTGAGTTTTAGGCTTAAGTCCAAATAAGGTTCCGACACATTAATAATCCAAAGATCTGATCGAGCTCCATATTTCAATTTAATGAAGGAAAATTTAATAAGTCAACCTTGATCCATGTACATCCTCTTTTTCTTTTTCTTTTCTTTCTTTTTCACTTCTTTTTCAAATAAGTGTTTGCTAAGGGACTAGCAAAGTTAAAGCATAGGGGGTGATGAATACCCATTCATCACTCTTTATTCTATTATTTTAGCTACAAAAACCTTTGCAAATACATGTAGATATGTGTAAATACAAATAATTACCAAAAGCATGCATTGTGTAAAAACCTATAATTAGCATGTTTTTGTGCACAAAATAAAAGAATAAAGAGCAAAAAGAAAAAGAGGGAAATATTTAGAATAAATATTGAGCAACCTAACCCAAGGGAGGGCTCAGCATGGGCCTGACCGCATAAAAGCCAAAGTAGAGGGAGATAGGAGCTCATGTGTATATACTTCTGTAAATAAAACTATATATTTTCCTCACCCAAAAATATGTGTGTATATTTAGAAAATATCAAAAACAAAATAAAAATTAAAAATCACAAAATTCAAAAATATACCTTCACCATGTACACAAACCATCATCATGTATTTATCTAACCCTATAGATAAATGTATTTATTTTCTAAACTTTTTGTGAATATTCTATGGCATATTTTGTAAATAAAATAAATAAAAAGAAACAAAACAAAAATCAAATAAAAATTACAAAATTGAAAATACAAAAATACATTGTATAAATACCATGTGTATAAATGTATTCAACCAATTATTTCACCCTTGTATATAAGTGATAAAAATAAAATAAAAATATTCTTTTGTTCCATATTTCATGTTGTAAATAAATAAAATACAAAATGAGCATAAAAATACATAAAAATAACAAATAAAAAATCAAAAATAAAAATCCATGTAGTGTACATATACCTATATATAGAGCTACTCTATTTTTATTTCCAAAAATTAAATAAAAATCACCAAAAAATAGAAAAAAATAAAAGAAAAATATTTCATGTTTTGAGTTTTTTTTAATTCGGCCTATTTCTGCCCTAAAATAAATAAACAAAAATCAGGAACATGTGGCAGCGTCTGACTGGTCCACGGGGGAATGTTGACCCCGGTCAACTCCCCCGCGGTCTCCTTCCTATTCTGGACGACGAGCGCCGCCCCGCCTTCTCCGATTTTCCCACGCGTCTCCAGGCTGTCTCCCACGCATACCCCACGCCCGGATTCTTCGCCGTTCATCCCTCTCCCTCGCCGGATCCTCCGCCATCAAATCCATGCCTTCCTTAGCCGTCCACCCTCAACCCTAGTCGACGCTGTCACCATATATATTCTTCCCTCCGCCGCCTCCGCGCCCCATCTTTGGATCGCCATCCTCGTTCCCGTGACCTCCAGAGCGAAGCCCGAGGTGACAGCTCGCGTTTGCCCCTGTTGCAGTGAGGTGAGGGTGTCCCTACCATCGATCCGGCGTTTCTCGCCGCCTTGCTCCGCCACCGGCGTTGAGCATCGAGCTTCAGGCCTTGACGCCCTTTGAAGCTACGACCCGGAGATAGCCACGCTCCAGCACAGTCTCCAGCATCCATCAGGTAGCCTTAATTCCTTCTAATTTCTTCCAATTCCCGATTACGCCCAAATCATAGCTCCGACGTACATCTCCGATTCCGATCACTTCGTGTATCATCTCGACCATCCGACCCTACCATCACCTTCGCCATCTCCCCGCGCACCTTCTTCACCCATTCGCACAGCCCAGATCGCACAGGATCTGGGAGTCGAGCTCCACCGCCGTCGCCTCGCCGGAGCTCTTCCGCCCCACCGCACCGATCATCTTCACGCCACCTAACCGGGTCGAGGCACTTTGCCCTCGACCCGCGAAGCTTCTTGACCACTTTGCAGGTCCAAAGGGGGTGTCTGAGCCTCCTTCACAGTTCAGCCAGGAGCTTCGAGCCACTAGGCCTCGCCGGAGCCCCTCCAGGGCTCGGTTGGGCCCTTGGCCACCCGCAGCAGCTGCGCAACTTCACGCCGGACCTTCTCCGACCTTCAGGCGCAGCTGAGGAGGACCGGAGTTCACGCAGGACGTCGGCGAAGTTCGCCGGCGTCGAGTTCTTCCTCCACCCTCCAGAGCCGTCCGATGAAGACCTCACTCCAGTTCTCATCCTAGCCGTCGATCTGTAGAGGAGCAGCAGCCGTTGATCCATCTGAGGATCTCATCTGGACCGTCGCAACCGAGGAGAGAGGCGCAGGAGCCCAGCACCGTCAGATCAGCCACGTGGATCTCTCTCCGCCGTCGATCGAGCCCAAGAGCCGAAGGAGTAAAGGCGCGTTTGTTCTCCACCGTCAGATCTGCCACGCGTCAGAATCGGGCCGTCGCTATTAATAAAGGGGTAAATATCGTAGGCCCCCCTCGTAGTTTGTTGTTTTCGTTTAAGTCCTGTAATTTTTAATTCAGTCGTTTATTTTCTGGGATATTTGCATAGAGACCCTCGCGCTTAATTTTATTTGCATTTATACCCCTGCCAGTAGAGACCCACGTGCTTTGGCACGTGTTTTGTTGGGTTATTTGCATACGAAGCCCTGTAGTTCTGGATGTTACTCATTGAATGAAAAGTTTTGTTTATTTGCATATATACCCCTGTGAGCATTGATTATGCGCATGTGCGTTTTTATTTTGGGTAAATTGCATATAAGCCCCTGGACTTTTGATACGAGTTATCAATAGGTCCTTGGAACTTATTTTTATTACATTTAGGTCCTTGAGTGCCCCAGGCACGTGCTTGGCACGTGACTTCTTGGGTATTTTGCACCAGGACCCCAGAACTTTTGGGTATTTGCACTTAGGTCCCTGTGCACAGTGCCCCACCTTTATTTTTGAATAAAATATCAAACGACCTCCAAATCCAATGAAATTTTGACACATGGCTCCTGCCATGGTGTAGGAATTTCTATGATTTTTGGGGACATTTCTGATTTCATTTATTATTTTTAAAAATTCAAAAACCCATATTTTTGCCACTGTTTGACTTTAAAAATACCAAAAAAATATAAAATCACCTTTAAAAATTCTAAAAAATTAGGATTTGTTGTTTGCTGGTTGTTTGATTTTCCAGCCATTTTTGGTGACTTTTCATCGCTTAAAAACCCTAAAAATTGAAAAACCCCTAAAAACTCATAAAAATTGTAATAATTAAATTAAAAATCCAAAAACAATAATTAGGGTGCCTAAATTTTCCTTATTCTTTGTAGATTATAGGAAAATTACCTTTAGGGCTTTTTGAGATCCAAGAGTATTTTATTTTTGGGTCTTAAGCCTTGCTGGACAGTACCCTATTTTTGTCGCCTTGTTTGATTTTTAATAAATAATTTACTCATTAGAAAAATCCCTAAAATTCACCAAAAACAGTAAAAAACATTTAAAACATAAAAACAAATTTTCTTGAATTTTTGCATCATTTTTGGTGTGTGTAATAAATTGTTGAAGTTCCCTTGTATTTACATTCTTTAATTTTCTCATCATTTAAAAAAAATCTAAAAAAATTTATAAAAACAAATAAAAACCATAAAAAAGATTCTTTTGGATTCCTGACTACATCGTAGGCCGCAAGGCCAATCTGTGCTCCTTGTGTTCGACCCTGGGAGCTATACCAGGTTAATCCTATAGCTAGATCGCTCTATTGTGTGCTTGCTTGTTTTTATCCGATTTGAGTGATTGATTTTTCTTGATTGACACGTGCTGAGTGACTGAGGTCGCAATGACCTAATTTTTGTACCTTTACCTCTGTCGCTTGGCGTGCAATCAGCATATAGGACGTCTTTCAAGACACCATTGGGCACGTCTCCCTTTCAACTCGTATATGGCAAGCCATGCCATTTACCTGTTGAGCTGAGACACATGTCACTTTGGGCAGTCACGGATATTCTTATGGATCCAGATAGTGTAGGAGACCAGAGGAGGGCAAAGTTAGCAGTATTGGAGGAGCCTAGAGATACCGTCTTCTCAAACAACCTACAGTACAAGGAGAGAGTGAAGGAGTGACATGTTTCTCATATCAGCCACAAACATTTTGAGCCTGGACAGAGAGTATGGTTGTTTGATGCTAGGCTTTGTCTATTTCCAGGGAAGCTACAGAGCAAATGGAAGGGACCTTATCTTGTGAGAAAGGTACACGACAATGGTAGCATTGACATATCCGAGTTGTCTTCTGAGAGTACCTTTCGAGTGAACGGCCAGCGGCTCAAGCCATTTCTAGATCATGAGCAGCGGGTCGTTGATGTTGCCTCTATTCATTTTGCGTGAGATGTGGTCTTTTGACTCACATCTATTGCATCTCACGCCTGATTATCACTGTTCTTCTGACCTGTATAGATCCAGATGTCCATATCATTACATTCTTTAGTCCCACATCCCTTTCTTCATCTTTTGATTATGCTATACTTAGGGTGTACTTTACCCTAAGTATAGGGGGGATGTAGGACATTTGGGTATTTCTTTTGATTCATCTTACCCCTATTTTTGCTGCCTATACTTAGGGACATTTTATCCTAAGTATGGGGGGGGGGGGGTAGACCCTGTACATTCTCCTCTTGGTTTTCCCTTTGTGTACAACCTGCTATACTTAGGATTATTTGATCCTAAGTATAGGGGGAAAAACCGAGACTCTCTTGATTTTCTATTCATTCATTCTTCTTTGCATATAGCCTCCCTTTTCACTTCCCTATACATAGCACGAGTTATGTCTTCTTCATCGCTCTTGACTCTGAGGACATCATTCAAGCTAAGTATAGGGGGGTGTGTATATATTTCATATATACTTTAGCCATAACTCGTACTTTGTGTGAGTGTGTTAATAAATAAAATTGGCTAAAAACCTAAAATCCATAAAAATTAAAAATTTGTCCCTGTAAATAAACATTCTTTTATTTGCACATACATAGCTAGTGTACAAATTATTTTTGTAAAAATGTTTTCAAAAATTTTCTATGTAAAGTTTGTGTAAATATTTTCATATCAAAATTATGTATATAGTACAAATTTTTTTCAAAATGTTTTGAAAATCAAAAGTTTGCAAAAATCTTGTGTAAATGTGTGTAAATATTTTGCAAAACTTGCGTTCACGCATACATCCATGATTTCAAAACATTTTTCAAAAATTTTGCATGTTTGTAAAAACTGTGTAAATAGCATCTTTGTATATACTTGTATATAGTTTTTCCAGATTATAGTTGACATCTAAACTAGCCTGGAATTAAATTGGGAAATGGAGCTTGATTAAGATCTTAATCCACCTAATTTCTAAGAGGAACCTTATAGGGCTTAGAGTTAAGGCTTTTCAGGTCCATGGTGACTTAATTCTTTGAGTCCACTGGGATATGATCACATGTCATCTCAATGAGCCTAAGTAGAGCACTTAACAACAAACACATGACTCATATAGATAATGGCTTTATTTGGACACCGCACTTAGCACCGAGCTCTCTACAGATGAGGTGGTGAGGAGGCAGTCTTCCTTGACTTGGGATAGCATATGAGGGTAGTACTTCTAGGAGGAACCTCTCTTCTTCTTTTAGTGAAGGAAGTGCGTCTCAACTTGGTCTGGTTTCCATGAGGTCTAACGACGTGAGTTGTGGGTTGCAATAATGCTTCAAAAGAGGGATAGTCTACTGGCTCAAGAGGAAAAACTCCTTGTATATATGCTGCACATGTATATGTTGTATAGATGCACTTGAAAAAATGCAAAAAGAAAATAACTCCAAAAAAGTGGTGGGTCTGATAGAAAATGATAATCCCACCGGAGTATGTATATAGTGTAAATAAGCAAAGCTTGAGATTCATGTCCCACCTTACGTAGCTTGCAGCTGGGAGACTTGGCTACACTGGTTGAGCTCCCAAGGATACATGGCTACACTGGCCATGGTCCATTCTCTTCTTTCCCTTCTTCTTGAGCCGGTTGAACTTGAACTTAGAGGGGAATACCCCGGTCCTCGAGGAAAGACTGGCCAGATTGGGGTCATAGAGTTACCTTGTTGGGGAGGGTTGTCAAGTTGCCACTTCTGAGGTAGAGAGCTTATACCTCACATTCACAGTACAAGGAAAGATTCATAGTCTTCAGGGTTTGTGTATGGTGACTTGTTCTGATCTGGATTGTTGAGGAGTCCTGGTCATAGAATAGTGGAACTTAGAGGCTGTTGAGTTTTAAACTTAACTCCAAATAAGGTTCCGACACATTAATAATCCAAAGATCTGATCGAGCTCCATATCTCAATTTAATGAAGGCAAGTTTAATAATCAACCTTGATCCATGTACATTCTCCTCTTTTTCTTTTTCTTTTTCTTTTCCTCTTCTTTTTCAAATAAGTGTTTGCTAAGGGACTAGCAAAGTTAAGTATAGGGGGTGATGAATACTCATTCATCACTCTTTATTCTTATATTTTAGCTACAAAAACCTTTGCAAATGCATGTAGATATTTGTAAATACAAATAATTACCAAAAAGCATGCATTGTGTAAAAATTAATAATTAGCATGTTTTTGTGAAAAAATAAAAGAATAAAGAAATAAAAGAAAAAGAGGGAGATATTTAGAATAAATATTGAGCAACCTAATCCCAAGGGAGGGCTCAGCATGGGCCTGACCGCATAAAAACCCAAGTAGAGAGAGATAAGGAAGCTCATGTGTGTAAATATACCTGTAAATATAATAAAAATATTTTCCTCTAAAAATAAAGTAAAAATGGGTTTGTATATATTTGTAAATACAAAATCAAAATAAAAATTAGAAAATTAAAAAGAAATAAAAATATCTTCTTCCCTTGTATATTCATCATGTACATAGACCCCCTTTCTCTATTTATTTCACCTTGTAAATAAATAAATTAAATTCCATAAAAATTTATATCCTATTATGTAAATAAATTAAATAAAAACCATAAAAACAAAAATTAAAATAAAAAGAATAAAAATAAAAAACAAAAAAAACATTGTATATATACCATGTATATAAATGTGTATACCCATTTATTTAACCTTTTGTACATAAATAATAAAAATAAAATAAAAACATCAAAATACTCCTAATTTTATGCTATAAATAAATAAACTATAAAATTTGGATAAAAATGTATAAATATAAATAATTAAAAATCAAAATTAAAAATTCAATATTGTATATATACCTATACATAGTACTATAATGTATATACCTCATTTTTTATTTAAAAAAATTAATTAAAAATCACAAAAAATAGTTTAAAATAAAAGAAACATTTTTCATGTTTTAAGTTTTTCCTAATTCGGCCATTTATTATTTTATTTTTAATTTCTAGTTATTTCTGACATGGCCAATTCTCATTGGTCCACGGGGGACGTTGACCCCCCAGTCAACTCCCCCCCTTGGACCACAGAGTTCTGGATTCGAGCCCTCGACTCGATTTCTCGATATTATCCCCACTCGATCCGACACCCAAATCCGTAAATCCCGGCTCTACTTCTTCCTCTTGCATCCGAGATACACGCCCGGCCGTTAGCCTTGGGATCCGCGCTCCGAGCTTCACGCCCGACTCCCATTTAGCCGGACCCCTAGCCGTATATAGTCTAAGCTTCGCCCCCATTTTCACGCATATTTGGCTCAGCTCATTCTAACCTAGGACCTCCATAGCCACCGCCTGAGTGACAGCTTGCGATTGGCTGTGTTGCAGCGAGGAGGGAGCGACCGGGCCATTGATCCGGCGACCTTGCGCCGTCGTGCGCCGTCCAGACGTGGTGCTCGAGCCTCGGGCATCGACGGCCCTCGAGGCTAGGACCTAGAGCTTCACCGGCTCATTCCCAGTCGACCTCGTCCATCAGGTAGACCCAGTTCTTCTTCTCCTTAGCTAATTTCGTTTCACACCCAAATCACCCCATCGCCGACTATCTTCGATTCTGACCACCCTCGCCCACTGATGAATATCATTCATCAATCTTTATTCTTATATTTTAGCTACAAAAACCTTTGCAAATGCATGCAGATATGTGTAAATATAAATAATTACCAAAAAGCATGCATTGTATAAAGTTTAATAATTAGCATGTTTTTGTGCAAAAATAAAAGAATAAAGAATAAAAAGAAAAAGAGGGAAATATTTAGAATAAATATTGAGCAACCTAATCCTAAGGGAGGGCTCAGCATGGGCCTGATCGCATAAAAGCCAAAGTAGGGAGAGATAGGGAGCTCATGCGTGTAAATATACCTGTAAATATAATAAAAATATTTTCCTCTAAAAATAGAATAAAATGGGCTTGTATATATTTATAAATATTTGTAAATATAAAATCCAAATAAAAATGGGAAAATTAAAAAGAAAATAAAATGACTCCCTTGTGTATATTCACCTTGTACATAGAACACCTATCCCTATTTATTTAGCCTTATAAATAAATAAATTAAAATCCCTAAAAATTTGTGTATATTCTATCTTTTATGGCGTAAATAAATAAAATAAAAACTACAAAAACAAAAATCAAATAAAAAAATTAAAAAAAACCAAAGAGAACATTGTACATATACCATGTATATACATGTATATATCTAATTATTTACCCCTTGTATATAAATAATAAAAATAAAATAAAAACACCTTTTTATTCTTAATTTTATGCTATAAATAAATAAAATATAAAATGGGAATAAAAATGTACAAAATTAATTAATTAAAAATAAAAAATTTAAAACCTATATTGTATATATACCTATATATAGCACTATAGCGTAAATACCTTATTTTTATTTCAAAAAAAATTAAAAATCACAAAAAATAGAAAAATTAAAACAAACATTTTTCATGTTTTAAGTTTTTAATAATTCGGCCATCCTCTATTTTTAAATGAATTTTCAAAACATTTCCACATGGCCAGCCCCCATTGGTCCACGGGGGATGTTGACCCCCCGGTCAACTCCCCTCCTTGGACCACAGGGTTTCGGATCTGAGCCACCAACCCTATTTCTCGAAATTTCCTACGCTCGATCCGACAACCAAATCCGTGAACCCCGGGCTCCACTTCTTCACCTTGCATCCGAGAGGCACGCCCGATCAGTAGCCTAGGGATCCGTGCTCCGAGCTTTACGCCCGACTCCATTCTTGTCGGACCCTCGTTCGTATATAAGTCGAGCTCCGCCTCCTTCCTCACTCATCTTTGGATCGATTCTCTCCACCCCAGGAGCTCCACAGCCTCCGCGAGAGTGACAGCTCGCTCCCGGTCATGTCGCAGCGAGGAAAGGGAGACCGGACCACTGATCCGGCAGCTACACGCCGCCGTGCGCCGCCTGGAGGTGGTGCTCGAGCCTCGGGCATCGACGGCCCTCGAGGCAAGGACATGGAGCATCCCCTGCTCTTCCCCAGTCGAATCCATCCAGTAGCAGCTCGACCTCCGCCGACGTCATCTGAGCTCCCAGGAGCTCCGTCGCGCTATCGGAGGACCCCATTAGACGCGGGAGGCCAAGGCGATTCTTCTCCGATCAGTAGCAGCCCGCGAGGAGGTCTCCAACGCCCACACGAGCCCGGCGAACCTCGCCGGAGTCCAGTTCTTCGAGTAACCTCAGGAGCTGTTCGATCCCCCTCCGGCTCCAGATTAGATCTCAGACGTCCATCAGAGGAGCCACGCCAGCCATTGATCTTCAGAGGGAAGATCTCGACCGTCCGATCAGCGAGGTCTTCCCACATCGCTTCCCAGCCATCCGATCTTCCATGTAGGGAGATTCCAGCCGTTCGATCTCGCTGAGGGATCCTTTGCTAGGCGCCACCCTTCCCCGACCGTTGGATCTCCACGTGGCGCCCATCGGAGCCTCAACTTAATAAAGGGTAAATTTCCTCTTAGGCCCTTAGCTTTTTAGGTGTTTATTTGTAGTCCTGTAAATATTTTAAAATTTTTATTTTCGTTTGGTAATTTGCATAGAGGACCCTGTCGTTTTCTGTATTTACATTTATACCCCTGTTTGTAGTGGAACACGTGCTTCGACACGTGTGTTTCTGGGTTATTTGCATGTATGGACTTATGGTTTCAGGATGTTAATGAATGAAATTAACTTTTTAGTATTTGCAGAAATACCCCTATGCGTGGTTTAATTGGGCATGTGCGTTATATAGTGGGTAATTTACACTGAAGTCCCTGGACTTTTAGTATGTGTTACTAAATAGTCCAGGAACTTTAGTTTTCTTGCAAATAGGTCCCTGAGTGCCTAGGTCACGCGCCTCGCGCGTGATTTCTTGGAGAAATTGCACCGGACCCCCTGGACTTTCTACTAATTGCGTATAGGACCCTGTGCACTGTACCCTTGTTTTCATTTTTGATAAAATAGCAAATTAACTCCAAATTTGATGAAAATTAGACACATGGCTCATGCCATAGTGTAAAAATTTCTCTTAATTTTGGAGACATTTTTTATTTTATTTATTATTTTTAAAAATTCAAAAACAAGCATTTTTGTTACTGTATAGATAAAAAATTCACAAAAATATTAAAACACCTCTAAAAATTACAAAAAAATTACATATGTTTATTTTACCTTATTTGATTTTCTGACCAATTTTGGTCATTTTTGGATATATAAAACCTATAAAAATTACAAAATGCCATAAAACCCATAAAAATTATAATAATTAAAAGAAAAATAAAAAATTAATAATTCTGGTGCCTAAATTTTCCTTGTGTTTTCTTCTTTACAGGAAAATTAGCTTCAGACCTTGATAGGGCCATTTTGCATTTTAATTTGGCCCTCCAAGTCTGACTGGATAGTACCTTTGTTTTTCTACCTTGTTTGATTTTTATAAAATTCAATAAAAATCAGAAAAATACCAAAAATTAACCAAAAACATAAAAAAATTATAAAATAAATAAAAACATTTTTGTTTGAATTTTTGGATGATTTTTGAGTAGGTAAATAATTGTTTGTAGTTGGTTGTTTTATTGTTTTCCTTATTTTCTTTATTAATTAAAAATCCATAAAAAATATAAAAACATTAAAAATCCACCAAAAAGCCTTCTCTTTTATTTTGTTCTTATTTTAGACTACTTCGTAAGCCGCGAGGCCATCACGTGCTCCTTGAGTCCGACCCTGATCGCTATACCAGGCTAATCCAATAGCTAGGACGGCTATCGTGTTTCTTTGGTTTTTATCCTATTTTGGTGGTCTGCACTTATTTTTCTTGACTGACCGAATCGTCTCCGAGATCCGGGTCGAACAACCCTTGATCTACTATTTACCCGAGTGTCTTGGTGATTTTTCGGTCATCAGAATGGCGTCGTTGCCGGGGAGCACGGCTTAGTAGTCATTTTAGTTTTTATTTTCTTTTCTTTTCTTTTCTTTTATTTTTGTTTTTGTTTGATTTTGCTTGTCCATTTTATTTGCCATTTTTACACACCTGTTTTATTTTATTTGCCATTTTTGGACATACACCCCTGTTTAGTTTCTTACCTTTATTCGATTATTTTATTTGGTCTGTGACACTCTGTTTCTTTCTTGCGAGGGCCCGAGGACCAAGGCAGCGACTCTCGAGAAGCCAACGCAACCGCGGTGTTCGGAGGTGGCTCCTTTCTGCACGGAGCCGCAGGAGAGCGTGAGAGAGTAGCTGAGTGGGCGAGGAGTAGATTAGATTTTATTTCTGTCATTTGAACTATTGTAATAATACAGGGACACTCAGTAGGACTTAGACTCTTTCTCGGGTCTGTTTCGCCGAGCACCGGTGTGCTCGGGGGACCCTTAGCTTTTTCGCGGCTTTTTACGCTGCTTTTAGTTTTTCGCTGCCTTTTCCGATTTCACGCAGTTTTTTATCGAGCCCTGATTGACAAAAAACCACCAAGACACTCGGGTAAATAGTAGATTAAGGGTCGTTGCGACCCGGATCTCGGAGACGATTCGGTCAATCAAGAAAATAAATTGCAGACCACCAAAATAGAATGAAAATCAAAGGAAAATAATAGCGGTCCTGGCTATTGGATTAGCCTGGTATAGCGACCAGGGTCGGACTCAGGGAGCACGTGATGGCCTCGCGGCCTACGAAGTAGTCTAAAATAAGAATAAAATATAATAAAAGGCTTTTTTGGCGGATTTTTTATGTTTTTATATTTTTTGGATTTTTAATTCAATAAAAGAAATAAGAAAACAAATAAACAAGCCAATACAACCAATTATTTAGCCATTCAAAAATCACCCAAAAAATCAAAAAAAATGTTTTTAAGTTTTTTATATTTTTCTTTATTTTTGGTTATTTTTTGCTATTTTTATGATTTTTAGGGAATTTTATAAAAACAAAACAAGGGAGAAAAATCAAGGTACTGTCCAGTCAGAATTGGAGGGCCAATTTAAAATGCAAAATGGCCCTATCAAGATCTGAAGGTAATTTTCCTGTAAAGAAGAAAATACAAGGAAAATTTAGGCACCAGAATTATTAATTTTTTATTTTTCTTTTAATTATTAGAAGTTTTATGGGTTTTTAGGGGTTTTGTAATTTTTATAGGTTTTATAAAGCGAAAAATGACCAAACTTGGTCAGAAAATCAAACAAGGCAAAAAAAACACTACCTAATTTTTTTGTATTAGATGTGTTTTAATATTTTTTTGTGAATTTTAAAGTTATACAGTAACAAAAATGCTTGTTTTTGAATTTTTAAAAATAACAAAAATAAAAAAAATGTCTCCAAAAAATAGAGAAAATTTTACACTATGGCAGGAGCCATGTGTCCAATTTTCATCGAATTTGGAGTTGATTTGCTATTTTATCAAAATCAACGACAATGGTACAGTGCACAGGGACCTGTACGCAAATAGAACAAGTTCCAGGGGGTCCGGTGCAAATTTTCCAAGAAACCACGTGCGAGGCGCGTGACCTGGGCACACAGGGACCTAATTGCAAGAAACTAAAGTTCCTGTACTATTTAGTAGCACGTAGTAAAAGTCCAGGGGCTTCAGTGTAAATAACCCACGAAATAAAGCACATGCACAATTAAACCATGCACAGGGGTATTTCTGCAATTAATAGAAACTTAAATCCATTCATTAACACCCTGAAACATGAAGGTCTTACATGCAATTAACCCACAAAAGCACGTGTCGACGCATGAGTCTGATGAACGAAAAATCCCGAGCAACTAAGGATGAAGAAATAACAAAGGTCGTTGCGACCTCAGTCGCTCAAGAGATAACTCGGTCGATCAAGAAAATAAGGTTCAGACCACCAAAATCGGATAAAAATCAAATCAACACTATAGCGGTCCTGGCTATTAGATTAGCCTGGTATAGCGACCAGGGTCGGACTCAGGAAGCACGTGATGGCCTTGCGGCCTACGAAGTAGTCTAAAAAAAGAATAAAATAAAATCAAAGTGTTTTTGGTGGATTTTTAATTTTTATAAATTTTTTTCGATTTTTAATTAATAAAGAAAATAAAGAAAACAATAAAACAATCAACTACAACAAATTATTAAAGCACTCGAACATAACTCAAAAATTCAAATAAAAATATTTTTATGTATTTTATGTTTTTTACTGTTTTTGGGTAATTTTTGGTATTTTTCTGATTTTTATTGAATTTTCTAAAAATCAAACAAGGCAAGAAAATAAGGGTAGTGTCCAGCCAAGCTTGGGGGACTTAGATAAAATATCTAAAAGTCCCTAAAAAGGCTATATGTAATTTTCCTGTAACGAAGAAGAAATAAGGAAAATTTAGGCACCAGAATTATTATTTTTGGATTTTGCAATTAATTATTAGAATTTTTATAGGTTTTTAGGTGTTTTTCAATTTTTATGGATTTTTTATAATGAAAAATGACCAAAATTGGTCAGAAAATCAAACAAGGCAAAAGACACACTATCTAATTTTTTTATAACTTTTAGAGGTATTTTAATATTTTTTTGTGATTTTTCAAGTCAGACAGTAAAGAAAAAAGCTTGTTTTGAATTTTTAAAAATATCAATAAAACCAAAAATGTCTCCAAAAATTCTAGAAAAATTTTACAACATGGCAGGAGCCATGTATCCAATTTTCATTGAATTTGGAGTTAGTTTGATATTTTATTAAAAATCAAAACCAAGGTACAGTGCACAGGGACCTGTACGCAAATAGGAAGAGTTCCAGGGGGTCCAGTACAAAATTTCCAAGAAGTCATGCGCGAGGTGCGTGTCTTGGGAACATAGGGACCTAATTGCAATGAAAATAAGGTTCTCGGACTAACTGGTAACAGGTACCAAAAGTCCGAGGGCCTTACTGTAAAATACCCACTAATTTCAACACATGTTCTAAAAAACCACGCACAGGGGCATATATGCAATTAATAAAAAGTTTCATTCCATTCAGTAACACCCTAGAAATACAAGGTTAAACATGCAAATATCCCAACAAAACACGTGTCGACGCACGTGATCCACTACACACAGGGGCATACATGTAAATGCAAGAAATGACAGGGTCCAAAGTGCAATTTACTTAACGGAAATAAACTATCTAAAGTATTTACAGGACTAAAACTAAACTACTCAGAAACTAAGGGCCTAAAGGGATATTTACCCTTTATTAAGTAGACCGTCAGATGGGTGCCACGTGTGCAATCAGACGGTCGGGGAAGGGTGGCGCCCAACGCTGGGGTCTTCGATGCTGATCGACGGCTGAGACCTTGCCACGTGGTAGATCGGACGACAGGGGAGGCCTGTGGCTAAGCCTCGCTGAGCCGACGGTCCGGATCGCTCCTCCAAAGATCGAACGCTACTGGTGGCTCCTCAGATGGACGACGGAGATGCAAACTGGAACTGGAAGGGGATCCGACGGTATCTGGAGGTCGAGGAAGAACTGATGACCGGCGACCTTCGCCGTCTCACTGCGTGCGCTCCCGGCCTCCTCTCGGGCTACTGATGATCGGAAGAGAAGCCCCTTGGCCTCCTGCGTCGACTGGTACCCTCCGATGACTCGACGGAGCTCTGGGGAGCTCAGGCGAGGTCGGCGGAGGAGGAACGGCTGCTTCAAATGGTCGAGACCCTCAGACGGCCTCGAATGGACCTGCAAAGCACACTAGCAGTTTCTCGGGTCGAGGGCAAAGTGCCTCGACCCTGTGAACGTGGGTGAAGGTGGTAGGTGCGGCGGGGCGTGCGAGTTCCAGCGATGCGACGGCGGAGGAACTCGACTCCCAGCTCCTGTGCGAGCTGGGTTGGATGGAGGGATGGAGAACGTGCGTGCGGAGAAGGCGGACGTGATGGGGTGGTCCGATTATCGAGACGAAGGTGGAGGTGGCCGGAATCGAAGGTGAACGGCGATCAGGTGATTTGGGGCAAAATCAAAATTAAAGAAAAGGCAAGGAAACTAAGGCTACCTGGGTGGACGAATCGACTGGGCGTGAGATCTGGAAGCTCCGGGTCATCTCCTCGCGGGTCGTCGAGGCCCGAGGCTCGAGCTCTACCTTCAGGCGGAGCACGGCGACGCTAGGACGCCGGATCAGTGGCCGAGACGTCTCCTACTCGCTGCAACAACGCCCGGAGCGAGCTGTCACTCTCGCAAAGGCACTGGAGGTCACTGGCTGGAAGGCGAGTGAGCCAAAGATGCGGAAATGGGAGGCGGAGCTCGGCTTAAGTATGGGTGCGTGTCCGAGAAGAATGGAGAGGGCAGGGTTCCGCGAGGCGCGGATCCTCACGCGGATGTGTCGGCGAGGATCTCGGATGCAAGGGGGATAATCGGAGCCTGGGGGTTACGGATTTGGAGGTCGGGTCGTGACGCGAAAAATCGGGGAAGTCGGATCGGGCCTCACGACCCGTGGGAAGTGGTCCACAGGGGGGAGTTGACCGGGGGGTCAACGTCCCCGTGGACCAATGGGAATCAACCACCTGGAAAAGATTTGAATAATCATTTAAAATAGCAAATGGCCGATTTATAAAAAAAACTCAAAATATGAAAAATGTTTATTTTATTTTTTTTCTATTTTTTGGTGATTTTTAATTAATTTTTCAAAATAAAAATAAGGTATTTACGTAATAGAGCTATATATAGGTATATACACAATATAGGTTTTTGATTTTTAATTTTTAATTTGTTATTTTTATACATTTTTATCCCCATTTTATATTTTATTTATTTATAATATAAAATTAGGAATAAAAATATATTTTTATTTTATTTTTATTATTTATATGCAAAGGTGAAATAAATAGATATATACATCTATATACATGGTATATGTACAATATTATTTTTAGTTTTTAATTTTGTTCTTTTTATTTTGTTTTTGTTTTAATGGTTTTTATTTTATTTATTTACACCATAAAAGATAGAATATATATAAATTTTATGGAAAATAATTTATTTATTTATAAGGTGAAATAAATATAGATAAGTGGACTATGTACATGATGAATATGCACAAGTGAAGGGGTTTTTATTTTTCTTTTTAATTTTTCAATTTTTGTTTTGATTTTGTATTTATAAATATATACAAATATCTACAAGCACATTTTACTCTATTTTTTGAGGAAAATATTTTTGTAATATTTACAGGTATATTTACACACATGAGCTCCTATCTCTCTCTACTTTGACTTTTATGCGGTCAGGCCCATGCTGAGCCCTCCCTTGGGATTAGGTTGCTCAATATTTATTCTAAATATTTCCCTCTTTTTATTTTTAATCTTTATTCTTTTATTTTTGCACAAAAACATGCTAATTATTACTTTTTACACAATGCATGCTTTTGGTAATTATTTGTATTTACACCTATCTACATGTATTTGCAAAGATTTTTGTAGCTAAAATATAAGAATAAAGAGTGATGAATGAGCATTCATCACCCCCCTATACTTAACTTTGCTAGTCCCTTAGCAAACACTTATTTGGAAAAGAAGTGAAAAAGAAAGAAAGAAAAAGAAAAAGAGGAGAATGCACATGGATCAAGGTTGAATATTAAACTTGCCTTCAATAAATTGAATTATGGAGCTCAATCAAATCTTTGGATTATTAATGTGTCAGATTCTTATTTGGACTTAAGCCTAAAACCTAACAGCCTCTAAGTTCTACTAATCTCTAATCAAGACTCCTCAATAATCCAGATCAGAACAAGTCATCAAACACAAACCCTGAAGACCATGAATCTTTCCTTGTCCTGTGTATGTGATGTATAAGCTCTCTACCTCAGAAATGGCAACTTGACAACCCTCCCCAACAAGGTAACTCTATGACCCCAATCTGGCCACTCTTTCCTCGAGGAGCGGGGTATTCCCTTCTAAGTTCAAGTTCAACCGGCTCAAGAAGAGGGGGAAGAAGAGAATGGACCATGGCCAGTGTAGCCATGTATCCTTGGGAGCTTGACCAGTGTAGCCAAGTCTCCCTGCTGCAAGCTACATAAGGTGGATCATGAATCTCAAGCTTTGCTTATTGCACTATATACATACTCCGGTGGGATTATCATTTTCTCTCAGACCCACCACTTTTTTGGAGTTATTTTCTTTTTGCATTTTTTTCAAAGTGCATCTATACAACATATACATGTGCAGCATATATACAAGGAGTTTTTCCTTTTGAGCCAGTAGACTATCCCTCTTTTGAAGCATTATTGCAACCCACAACTCCTGTCGTTAGACCTCATGGAAACCAGACCAAGTTGACACGCACTTCCTTCACTAAAAGAAGAAGAGAGGTTCCGCCTAGAAGTACTACCCTCATATGCTACCCCAAGTCAAGGAAGACTGCCTCCTCACCACCTCATCCTAGAGAGCTCGGTGCTAAGTGCTGGTGTCCAAGTAAAGCCATTGTCCTTATGAGTCATGTGTTGTTGTTAAGTGCTCTACTTAGGCTCATTGAGATGACATGTGATCATAGCCTAGTGGACTCAAAGAATTAAGTCACCATGGACCTGAAAAGCCTTAAACCTAAGCCCTATAAGGTTCCTCTTATAAATTAGGTGGATTAAGATCTCAATCAAGCTCCATTTCCCAATTTAATTCCAGGCTAGTTTAAATGTCAACTATAATCCAGAAAAACTATATACATATATACAAAGATGCTATTTACACAATATTTTACAAACATGCAAAATTTTTTAAAAATGTTTTGAAATCATGAATGGATGAATGCATGAAGTGCAGGTTTTGCAAAAGTATTTACACATATTTACACAAGATTTTTGCAAAATTTTGATTTTTAAAACATTTTAGAAAAATTTTGTACTATATACATAAGTTTGATAAGAAAATATTTACACAAACTTTACACAAAAGATTTTTGAAATCATTTTTACAAAAATAATTTGTACACTAGCTATGTATGTGCAATAAAAGAATGATTACTTACAGGAAAAATTTTTAATTTTTGTGGTTTTTAGGGTTTTTAGCCATTTTATTTATTAACACCCTCACACAAAGTACGAGTTATGGCTAAAGTATATATGAAATATATACACACCCCCTATACTTAGCTCGAACGATGTCCTCAGAGTCAAGAGCGATGAGTAAGACATAACTCGTGCTATGTATAGGGAAGTAAAAAGAAAGGCTATATACAAAGATGAATGAATGAAATAGAATATCAAGAGACTCTCGGCTTTTCCCCCTATACTTAGGATCAAATAATCCTAAGTATAGCAGGTTGTACACAAAAGGGAAAACCGAGTGGCGAATGTACAGGGTCTACCCCCACTATACTTAGGGTAAAATATCCCTAAGTATAGGCAGCAAAACAGGGGTAGAAAGAAACAAAAGAAAACTCAAAGGACCTACATCCCCCCTATACTTAGGGTAAAGTACACCCTAAGTATAGCATAATCAAAAGATGAAGAAAGGGATGTGGGACTAAAGAATGTGATGATATGGACATCTGGATCTATACAGGTCGGAAGATCAGTGAAAATCAGGCATGAGATGCAATAGATGTGAGTCAAGAGACCACATCTCACGCAAAATGAATCGGGGCAACATCAACGACCCGCGGCTCATGATCTAGAAATGGCTTGAGCCGGTGGCCGTTCACTCGAAAGGTACTCTCAAAAGACAACTCGGATATATCAATGCTACCGTTGTCGTGTACCTTTCTCACCAAGTAGGGTCCCTTCCATTTGCTCTGTAGCTTCCCTGGAAATAGACGAAGCCTCGCATCAAACAGCCATACTCTCTGTCCAGGCTCAAAATGTTTGTGGCTGATGTGAGAATCATGCCACTCCTTTACTTTCTCATTGTAATGTAGGCTGTTTGAGAAGGCGGTATCTCTAAGCTCCTCCAGGGCTGCTAACTCAGCCCTCCTCTGGTCTCCCACACCATCTGGATCCATAAGTATCTCGATGACTGCCCAAAGTGGCATGTGCCTCAGCTCAACAGGTAAATGGCATGGCTTGCCATATACGAGGCGAAAGGGAGATGTGCCCAATGGTGTCCTGAAAGACGTCCTATATGCCCACAAGACCGAGTCCAAAAGCTGTGACCAATCCTTTCGGTCAGGGCGGACGACTTTCTGCAATATAGTCTTGATCTCCCTGTTCAACACCTCGGCTAGACCATTCGTCTGTGGATGGTATGGAGTGGCAACTCGATGGTCTATACCGAACTCGCTAGCAAGGGCCTTCACCTGGTCTTTGATGAAATGAGACCCCCCATCTGAAATCAATACTCGAGGTACCCCGAACCGCGTGATGATATGCTTCCTCAAAAATCGGCAAACTGTCCTCGCATTAGCAGCTCGGGCGGGGATGGCCTCAACCCAATGACTAACATAGTCTACGGCCAACAGAATGCACTCAAATCCCTGACTCTTAGGGAATGGACCCATGAAATCGATGCCCCATGCGTCAAAAACTTCACAAAAGTGAATGGGCTGCATTGGCATCATGTCACGCTGTCCACAAGTGCCCATCCTCTGACAGTCAGTACACCTCTTCACGAACTCATCAGAGTCCTTGAAGAGGGTAGGCCACCACAAGCCGGATTGGAGCACTTTCTGTGCCGTTCTCCTCCTAGAAATGATGTCCTCCTGCCTCAAGCTTGGGGCAGTAAGTGAGGACGCTATGGTGCTCCTCCTGAGGAATGTACCTACGCCAGACGCTATCCCCTCCTTCGTGGTAAAGGATGGGATCCTCCCAGTGGTAGGACTTGGCCTTCGCGAGGAAGGTCTCAAGCCTCTGCCTGGGCCAACCTTGTGGGACTTTCTTAGCAACAAGAAAGTTCACAATGTCGGCACCACGAGAGAGAGGCGATAGCAAGGATCGCCTCATCTGGGAAGGTCTCACAAATGGGATCAATATGCTCAGACTCCTCAGGCTGCTCTAAACGGGAGAGATGATCCGCCACCACATTCTTGACTCCAGGCTTATCCTTGATCTCAATGTCGAACTCCTGGAGTAGAAGGTTCCATCTGGTCAGTCTGGCCTTGGCATCCTTCTTTGCCATGAGGTATCGGATGGCGGTGTGATAAGTATACAAGGTCACTCTAGATCCAATGATGTAAGATCTGAACTTATCTAGGGCGAACACTACGGCTAGCATCTCCTTCTCTGTGACTGTATAATTCCGCTGGGCGGAATCTAATGTGCGGCTAGCGTAGTGGATAGTAAACGGGACTCCATCCCTCCTCTGTCCCAGCACGGACCCCACGGCAAAATCGGAGGCATCCGTCATGATCTCGAATGGGAGAGACCAATCAGGCGGCTGGAGAACAGGAGCCTCTATAACACACTGCTTGAGAGTCTCGAAGGACGAAAGACACTTGTCATCGACAAGGAACTCGGTGTCTTTCGTCAGTAGGTCAGTCAACGGTCGGGCAATCCTGCTGAAATCATGAATGAATCGTCGGTAGAAACCGACGTGCCCCAGGAATGACCGTAACTGCCTCAAATTGGACGGCGGTGCGAGTTTTCTAATGACATCTACCATGGTCGGATCAACCTCCATGCCCCTGTTGGAGATGATATAGCCAAGAACCGTCCCTTGAGTCACCATGAAGTGACTCTTCTCCCAAGATAGCACCAAGTGAACCTCTATACATTGCTGGAGTACTCGGTCTAGGCAGTCAAGACAGGAGTCGAATCCGTCGCCATAAACCGAGAAATCATCCATGAAGACCTCAATACACTCCCCTACCATGTCCGAAAAGATTGACAGCATGAATCTCTGAAATGTCGCAGGGGCATTGCATAGCCCAAATGGCATGCGTCAGAAGGCGTATTTGCCGAAGGGACAGGTAAAGGTGGTCTTCTCCTGGTCCTCAGGAGCGATGGCCACCTGGTTGTAGCCCGAATACCCATCCAGAAAACAATAGTGGCTCTTCCCTGCCAGTCTCTCAATGATCTGATCTATAAAGGGCAGGGGAAATGATCCTTCTTGGTGGCCTGGTTGAGTCTCCTGTAGTCAACACAGACCCGCCAAGAAGTGGGTACTTGTGTAGTAATCTCCTCTCCAGACTCACTGATCACAGTTGTGATGCCCGTCTTCTTGGGCACCACATGCAAGGGGCTGACCCACTTGGAGTCGGAGATGGGATAGATAAAATCGGCGCTCCACCATTTCGAAATTTCCTTCATGACAACCTCTCTCAGATTTGGGTTTAGCCGCCGCTGGAACTCACGTGACGGCTTCGCCCCATCCTCGAGATAGATATGGTGGGAGCACAGGGCCGGACTAATCCCCTGGAGATCTGCTACGCTCCATCCGATTGCCTTGCGGTTCTTTTCAAGACCCCCCATCAAACGGGATTCTCGCTCTCCAATCAGATCGGCGGAGATGATGACTGGGTACATCTCAGGCTCACCCGCAACGAATCGATACTTCAGCGAAGTAGGGAGCGACTTCAGCTCTGGACAGCTGGGTGCCGGTGGATCTGGCCTCTAAAATGTATCTGTGAATGCTGCCAAATCTGCATGGGAGAAATGAAACTCTCTCTCAATCTCAGAAACTGGAGAAGGCTGCCCTGATGGACTGTCTCTACTTTGCTCGGCATCTACCTCCTCCTCAGTTGTAGGCTCAGTGGAACTCAGGTCTGGCATGTAATCCTTGCAATCTGCCCAATCAGACTCTGAATCCGAGGGAACTGCATCATCTATGGTGGCATCAGTACCACCATCATCACAAAAATCCGTGTCGCGGTCGAGAACCGGCTCTGCTGCCTGTGAAGTATCCTAGACCAGGAATGTGCTCTCCAGGCTCTCCTCTGCTGTCATCTCTGCATCAGCTGAATCTGGAAATGAGAGGATGGCCTGTGCTGCTGGGTCTACCCAAACTGCCTCATCGTCTGTGATCACAAAGTCACAGTCCTGGTGGATGTCTAGCCCTGCCTCTGTCAGCTGCTCTGTGTCTGAAGTCGTCTCTGAGCATGATCTGTTTCTGGCTCTGTTGTCCTCGACCGTCTCTATTTATACAATTTCGCCCTCGACGCGAAAGTATACCTTCCCGCTATCATGGTCAGTCACTGCCTTGGCTGTGGCAAAGAACAGACGACCGAGAATGATGGGGGTATCGGTCACTAAATCAGGGATCTCCATGTCCAACACTACGAAGTCCACGGGGAATTGCATGCCCTGAATAGTGACGACAACGTCTCGCAACAACCCCTTCGGCTTCTTGACGGATCGATCAGCAAACTGAAGGACTGTCCTGCTCTGTCTAAGAGTGCCCAACTCAAAGCGGTCGAGAAGGGCTGCCGGAAGGAGGTTGATCGACGATCCGCTATCTAAAAGAGTACGGTCGAACCTCTGCTCTCTAATGTGACATATGACATAAGGGGCTCCTGAATCTGGCCTCTTGACCGGCAGACGGTTCTGGATCGCGAAACACGTGGCTTTCGTCAGCACATGGATCTCTGAATGGTGGTTCCTCCTCTTCCTCCTGACTGTGGTCCTGTCTCTCAACGAACGCTGAAGAAGGGGAATGTGCTGCAAAGCCTCCTGAAGAGTCAACTGTATGTGGAACCGGTCTATCATCTGCTGGCTGAACTCTTCCTGATCTCTCTTTTTTGGACTTTCTGTTTTCTTCCCCTTCTCCATCTGAAGGGCTCTAGGGAAGGGGATCACTGGGTCCTTCTCAGATGAAGGACTAGGAAAAGGTCTAGACGTCTCGACGGCCGGATCCGCACATACATCATGCACCACAGTGGGACCAGAAAAAACCAAACCTTTTCCTTTATTCACAACAGGGTTTCGAGATACATCAGAAGTAGGAAAAACTACAGACCTCTCAACAAAAGTATGGGTGGCCTCAGCACCACCATCGGCTGGATCAACTGGAAGACTCGCAGCCTCAGTACCGCGCTCTGGCTCGGCATCCTGGGTGGCCTCAGTGCCACCTCCTCGAACTGGTGAAATGGCGGCCTCAGCACCGCCGGTGGAATCAGCATCCTTCGTGGCATCAGTACCACCGTCATCATCTCTAGCGGCCTCAGTACCGCTCTCCTCCTCCTCGTTAGGTGCTCTGGGTGGATCCTCATGATGTGGCTCAGACAAGGTGTCGCCTGCCGGCATCCTACCGCTACTAAGTGTGACAAAATCAGTATCAAACAGATATCCAGTCATATCACCAAATGCATCACTAGGAGTGGTATACTCAGTACAAGCTACCTGCTCAGATTTCCGCTTCAGGCTGTTGGGGTTCGGCTAGATCTGGGCAGGGATGGCGGCCTTCCCTCTCACAATGTCCCGCATCTCCTGGCGGAATTCGTCTATCACCCGTCGAAAGGTAGCCTGCTGGTCCGTGAGGAGGCGGGCTATATCATCTAAGGCGGGGCTCTCATGGGAGCTCGACGGGTAGCCTCTCTAGTATTGAGGCTGCTGGAACTGGTGCTGCTGCTGATGAGAGGGGTAAGTAGGTGGTGGATGTTGCTGCTGGTGAGGCTGATCTCGCCTCCAAGACTGTCCCTGCTGATAGGGACGAGGACCATAGGACGACTGATGTTGCTGTGGTGGTGGGTACACTGGGGGCTGCTGCTGCGGCTAGTGCTCTCTCTGATGGCTGTTCTGGCTTCCCTGACCTGATGGCTGCTGCCGGGGCTGGATACCTCTGGTCTCCCACCGGAATCCGGGATGGTCTCGTCGGATACCGGGCTGAGGGCGGTCATACCGAATCCCGTTGACATCCATCAACGGCTCGTCATCGTACTGGACTGGCGGGAGTACTGCCAGAGGCTGATCCGGCTAGTATACCACCATCTGCAAGTCTGTAGATGGTGGTGACTGGTAGGTGGGTTGCGGCTGCTGGTACGGCTCCGCCTGTACAAGGTGAACCTGTCTAGGCTGCTGGTGTGAGCTGGAGCGCTGGGACGAGCTGCTGCTGCTGCCGTGATCGCCTCGCGACTGAAGACGGGGTTGGGAAGCCATCTGTGCCTCCTGGAGACACATGAGCTTGGTCTTCATGTCGCTCAGAGTCTGTGCCAAATGCTCCATCTGAGTGATGCCCTGGCACTGCTTCTTCTCGATCAGCTCCATCTGATCCAACTTCTCGCTAATGATGCCCATGTCCGCAGCGGACGACTCTGCCTGTGCTGCTGCTACTGCGGACGAACTGGAAGGACCGGCGTCGACCCGTGCTATCCTCTGGTGCTGCACGGGTCCTGGCTGCTGCTGGGGTCTGCCTTGAGTATACAACCGGGTCTGGGACATCACCATGCAGTTCTCGGCCATATCCTCGTAGATGGCCCAGACCTGGTCGTGATCCTTGGCGAAGTAAGACCCGCCGCAAGAAGCGTTCACCAAGCCCTGAAGCTCTGGTGTCAGCCCGCTGAAAAAGCTCTGCACGAGGTTCGGCTTGGAAATGTCGTGGTGCGAGCATCTATCAGTCAGCTCTTGGAACCTCTCCCATGCCTCATGGAACTGCTCGTTAGGGAGCATGGAGCAGTTGCTGATCAGGTCTCTCGCGACATTGGTCCGCCCGAGTGGATAGTACTTGTGTAAGTACTCGGTGCGGAGATGCTCCCAAGTGTAGACGAACTTCCCCAGATGCTTCAGCCAGGTGGCTGCTCTATCTGCCAAAGAGAAGGGGAAGGCGATCATCCAGATGGTGTCCTGGTCCACCTAACGGTCGTGGACAGTACTGCAAATCATAAGGAACTCCTGGAGGTGGAGATGGGGCTCCTCGATGGCGAGCCCGTGGAAACGGGGGAGAAGCTGCAAGGTGTTTGGGGGGAACTTGAAGTCCCCCACGATGGCTGGTAGCACGACCCAGTGATGCATCAGTGTCGATCCGGGGTTGTGTAACTCCCGCATCGGTCTCGGTGGCTCTCCCGCTCCTGCCGCGGTGGCTGCCGCAGCGGCGGCGGCTGCTGCTGCTGCATCCTCTGGGATCCTCGGCCCGTCTCTGTGCTGCTCGCGCTCTACTCTCATCTGCTCCATCTCTCTCCTCATGTCTAACATAAACGCTCCCTGATCCCTCAACTGCTATTATACCGTCTCGAGGGAGGCTATCAGGGTGGAGTTGATCGCACCCTGGTCCAGAACAAAGTGCTCAGGCTGTGGACCTCTAGAGCGATCATCGGAACTGCCGACCATGGTGTCTGCAAAATCAAACGATCCAAACCCAGGTGTCGATAAATCTATTAATCTCTCCTCTGGCATTGGCCTCTCGGAACCGAAAGAAAGGGGGTCGAGGGGGAATAGGGCGGAATCATACTCGGGCTCGGAGAGCTGGTCTTGGCTCTCGCGAGCCAACCTAGATGAACGGGTAGACGCGCCCGAAAGTGGTGCAGCCAGAGGCTGTCTAAGAGATCGTCTGCCCATCATCTTGATGTGGCGAGTAAGGCGGATAAGATCTGGAGAAACTATGATGACAAACAAACCCCTCTGTTCACCAACGCAACGCGAGCTGAAGACCGTAAAGGCTCGGTCAAATTATCTTGTCTATTTTATTTTGGTGAACAATCAGAATATCAGAGCGATTACGTGACCTGCTGGGATACCCGATGCTCTCCCAACCGACTGTCCCGCACAGATGAAGTCGGTAATCAGTCGAGAGTAGCACCGGAGGGCTCTACCTAGTGTACGGGTCACTCTCTCGCACAATCAAACCAAACAATGAGGGGGTTGCTCTCCCCAAGACAAATTTTTAAGTCAAGTGTCTTTTATGGTCAATAGCTTAAACAGTCCCAATTTTATTATTTTTCTTTTTAGATATTTTTCAATAAAAACAAAAGGCCTAACGAATTTTTCGGTTCTCCTGATTATTAAGTCAAAAACATGGAGAGAAGACGAAAAAGCCGATGCGTGATGAAATCAATGATGCATGCAAAGATAGAAATGCGTACATGTCTCCAGCACTCTACATGCAATATGATCGGCGCAGAATTGAAAGACTGAAAGAAACTTCCTATATGGTGCAGCGGTGAAAACCGAGTCCTAAGCAGGCAACTTCTACTCGACAGAACCGTCTAACTGGTCACAGGTCCTTCGATCCAAGGAGTCCGGTCTCGGTCTACCCCTCCTCCTCCCGACACATCGGGTTCAGGAGCAGCGCTTGGCAGGGCAGGCTACGGCACGTAGGCTCGAAGGGAGTGAGTCAGTTGTTTTTTATTAATGTTTTATTAGTAGGTCCAATTACGATCTATAGGAACAAGCAGTCTATTATGTGTTTGGATCCTACTCAGTTACGGCACAGTCAAACAGAAAGTCCTAAATCTAGGGGCTCGAGAAAAACTGTATAAAACTGTAAAAGGCAACGAAAAATCAAAAGCCGCGAAAAAGCCGCGAAACACCTAAGGGTCCCCCGAGCACACCGGTGCTCGGCGAAACAGACCCGCTAAAGAGTTCAAGTCCAAGTTGAGTGTCCCTGTATTATTACAACAGTTAATCAAAAAGTCTAAACTAATCTACTCTAATCCTCTCCCACTCAGCCTCTCTCTCACGCTCTCCTGCGGCTCCGTGCAGAAGGGAGCCGCCTCCGAATCCCGTGGTTGCGCCGGTTTCTCGAGAGTCGCCGCCTCGGTCCTCGGGCCCTCGCAAGAAAGAAGACAAGTGTTATCAACCTAATAAAAATAATAAAAGAAATGCGGGAAAAATAAATGAAATAAAACAGGGGTATATGTGCAGAAAGGACAAATAAAATAAACAAGCAAAGTAAAGCAAAAACAAAAATAAAAGAAAATAAAATAAAACAAAATAAAACAAAAATAAGAGAAAAATAAAAAGCCGCAAAAAGCCGCGAACTCAGAAAGAGCCGCGGAAAGCCGCGAAAAAGAAAACAAAAAGAAAAAGAAAATGAAAACCCGAAAACTACTAAGCCGTGCTCCCCGGCAACGGCGCCATTCTGATGAACGAAAAATCCTGAGCAACTAAGGATGAAGAAATAACAAAGGTCGTTGCGACCTCAGTCGCTCAAGAGATCACTCGGTCGATCAAGAAAATAAGGTTCAGACCACCAAAATCGGATAAAAATCAAATCAACACTATGGCGGTCACGGCTATTAGATTAGCCTGGTATAGCGACCAGGGTCGGACTCCGGGAGCACGTGATGGCCTTGCAGCCTACGAAGTAGTCTAAAAAAAGAATAAAATAAAATCAAAGTGTTTTGGTGGATTTTTAATTTTTATAAATTTTTTTTGGATTTTTAATTAATAAAGAAAATAAAGAAAATAATAAAACAAGCAACTACAACAAATTATTAAAGCACTCAAAAATCACTCAAAAATTCAAATAAAAATATTTTTATGTATTTTATCTTTTTTACTGTTTTTGGGTAATTTTTGGTATTTTCTGATTTTTATTGAATTTTTTAAAAATCAAACAAGGCAAGAAAATAAGGGTATTGTCCAGCCAAGCTTGGGGGACTTAGATAAAATATCTAAAAGTCCCTAAAAAGCCTGGAGGTAATTTTCCTGTAAAGAAAAGAAACAAGGAAAATTTAGGCACCAAAATTATTATTTTTGGATTTTTCAATTAATTATTAGATTTTTTATAGGTTTTTAGGTGTTTTTCAATTTTTATGGGTTTTATATAATGAAAAATGACCAAAATTGGTCAGAAAATCAAACAAGGCAAAAGACACACTATCTAATTTTTAATTACTTTTAGAGGTATTTTAATATTTTTTTGTGATTTTTCAAGTCAGACAGTAAAGAAAAAAGCTTATTTTGAATTTTTAAAAATATCAAATAAAACCAAAAATGTCTCCAAAAATTCTAGAAAATTTTACAACATGGCAGGAGCCATGTATCCAATTTTCATTGAATTTGGAGTTAGTTTGATATTTTATTAAAAATAGAAACCAAGGTACAGTGCACAGGGACCTGTACGCAAATAGGAAGAGTTCCAGGGGGTCAGGTGCAAAATTTCCAAGAAGTCATGCGCGAGGCACGTGTCTGGGCACACAGGGACCTAATTGCAATGAAAATAAGGTTCTCGGACTAACTGGTAACAGGTACCAAAAGTCCGAGGGCCTTACTGTAAAATACCCACTAATTTCAACACATGTTCTAAAAAACCATGCACAGGGGCATATATGCAATTAATAAAGAGTTTCATTCCATTCAGTAACACCCTAGAAATACAAGGTTAAACATGCAAATATCCCAACAAAACACGTGTCGACGCACGTGATCCACTACACACAGGGGCATACATGTAAATGCAAGAAATGACAGGGACCAAAGTGCAATTTACCTAACGGAAATAAACTATCTAAAGTATTTACAGGACTAAAACTAAACTACTCAGAAACTAAGGGCCTAAGGGGATATTTACCCTTTATTAAGTAGACCGTCAAATGGGCGCCACGTGTGCAATCAGACGGTCGGGGAAGGGTGGTGCCCAACGTTGGGGTCTTCGATGCTGATCGATGGCTGGGACCTCACCACGTGGTAGATCGGACGACAGGGGAGGCCTGTGGCTAAGCCTCGCTGAGTCGACGGTCCGGATCGCTCCTCCAAATATCAAACGCTGCTGGTGGCTCCTCAGATGGACGGCGGAGATGCAAACTGGAGCTGGAAGGGGATCCGACGGTATCTGGAGGTTGAGGAAGAACTTATGGCCGATGACCTTCGCCGGCTCGCTGCGTGCGCTCCAGGCCTCCTCGCGGGCTACTGATGATCAGAAGAGAAGCCCCTTGGCCTCCCGCGTTGACTGGTACCCTCCGATGACTCGACGGAGCTCTGGGGAGCTCAGGCGAGGTCGGCGGAGGAGGAGCGGCTGCTTCAAATGGTCGAGACCCTCAGACGGCCTCGAATGGACCTGCAAAGCACACTAGCAGACTCGCGGGTCAAGGGCAAAGTGCCTCGACCCTGTGAACATGGGTGAAGGTGGTAGGTGCGGCGGGACGTGCGAGTTCCGGCGATGCGACGGCGGAGGAACTCGACTCCCAGCTCCTATGCGAGCTGGGTTGGATGAAGGGATGGAGAACGTGCGCGAGGAGAAGGCGGACGTGATGGGGTGGTCTGATGATCGAGACGAAGGCGGAGGTGGCCGGAATCGAAGGTGAACGGCGATCGGGTGATTTGGGGCAAAATCAAAATTAAAAAAGGCAAGGAAACTAAGGCTACCTGAGTGGACGAATCGACTGGGCGTGAGCTCTGGAAGCTCTGGGTCGTCGCCTCGCGGGTCGTCGAGTCCCGAGGCTCGAGCTCTACCTTCAGGCGGAGCACGGCGGCACTAGGACACCGGATCAGTGGCCGAGACGTCTCCTCCTCGCTGCAACAACGCCCGGAGTGAGCTATCACTCTCGCAAAGGCACTGGAGGTCACTGGGTGGAAGGCGAGTGAGCCAAAGATGCGGAAATGGGAGGCGGAGCTCGGCTTAAGTATGGGTGCGGGTCCGAGAAGAATGGAGCGGGCAGGGTTCCGCGAGGCGCAGATCCCCACGCGGATGTGTCGGCGAGGATCTCGGATGCAAGGGGATGATCGGAGCCCGGGGGTTACGGATTTGGAGGTCGGGTCGTGACGCGAAAAATCGGGGAAGTCGGGTCGGGCGTCACGACCCGTGGGAAGTGGTCCACAGGGGGGAGTTGACCGGGGGGTCAACGTCCCCGTGGACCAATGGGAATCAGCCACCTGGAAAAGATTTGAATAATCATTTAAAAATAGCAAATGGTCGATTTATAAAAAAACTCAAAATATGAAAAATGTTTATTTTTTTCCTATTTTTTTGGTGATTTTTAATTAATTTTTCAAAATAAAAATAAGGTATTTACATAATAGAGCTATATATATGTATATACACAATATAGGTTTTTGATTTTTGATTTCTAATTTGTTATTTTTATACATTTTTATCACCATTTTATATTTTATTTATTTATAGTATAAAATAAGGAATAAAAAGATATTTTTATTTTATTTTTATTATTTATATACAAAGGTGAAATAAATAGATATATACATCTATATACATGGTATATGTATAATGTTATTTTTAGTTTTTAATTTTGTTCTTTTTATTTTGTTTTTGTTTTAATGGTTTTTATTTTATTTATTTACACCATAAAAGATAGAATATATACAAATTTTATGGAAATTAATTTATTTATTTATAAGGTGAAATAAATATAGATAAGTGGACTATGTACATGATGAATATGCACAAGTGAAGGGGTTTTTATTTTTCTTTTTAATTTTTCAATTTTTGTTTTGATTTTGTATTTATAAATATATACAAATATCTACAAGCACATTTTACTCTTTTTTTAGGAAAATATTTTTGTAATATTTACAGGTATATTTACACACATGAGCTCCTATCTCTCTCTACTTTGGCTTTTATGCGGTTAGGCCCATGCTGAGCCCTCCCTTGGGATTAGGTTGTTCAATATTTATTCTAAATATTTCCCTCTTTTTCTTTTTAATCTTTATTCTTTTATTTTTGCACAAAAACATGCTAATTATTACTTTTTATACAATGCATGCTTTTGGTAATTATTTGTATTTACACCTATCTACATGTATTTGCAAAGGCTTTTGTAGCTAAAATATAAGAATAAAGAGTGATGAATGAGTATTCATCAGTGTCCCACTATAGATAGGGGTATAAAAGTAAATACCAGAAACGACAAGGTCCTCTATGCAAATTACCAAACGCAAATAAAAGTTTTAAAATATTTACAGGACTACAAAGTAACACCTAAAAAGCTAAGGGCCTAAGAAGAAATTACCCTTTATTTAAGTCGAGGGCCGGATGCTCGCCACGTGGAGATCGGACGGTGGAGAAGAGGCGCGGCTAAGCACTGGGGCCCTCGGCGCTCATCCAACGACAGGGGCCTCACCACGTGGAAGATCAGGCGGCTAGGAAGCGACGTGGCTAACCCTCGACGATCGGACGGCTGCGGTCTCTCCTCCACTGATCAAACGGTGACGGCTGCTCCTGGCGTGGACGGCTATGATGTAAACTGGAGCTGGAGGACGATCAGACGGCTGCGGAGGTTCCTCGAAGAACTGGACTCCGGCGAGGTTTGCCGGGCTCGTGTGGGCGCTGGAGACCTCCTCACGGGCTGCTGAAGATCGGAGAAGCTACGCCTTGGCCTCCCGCGTCGACTGGTCCACTCCGATGGTGGCGAGAAGCTCTGGAGAGCTCCGGCGGCACTGGCGGAGGAGGAGCGGCTGCTCGAATGGAAGAAGCCCTCAGATGGGCTCCTCTGGACCTGCTAAGTGGTGCAACACACTCCTGGGTCGAGGTCAAAGTTCCTCGACCCGGTTAGCAGTGGTGTGGGTGGTTGGCGCGTCGGGATGAAGGGGCTCCGGCGAAGTGACGGCGGAGGAGCCCCAATCCCAGCTCCTGTGCGAGCTGGGTTGAACGAGTGGGTGGAAAAGGTGCGCGAAGGGAAGGAATAGATGATGAGCTATTCCGGTGATCGGGACGAAGGCGAAGGTGGTCGGAATTGAAGCTCGACGGTGACGGAGCGATTTGGGGGAAAATAAAAATTCGGGAAATAGGGAAAGAACGGGGACTACCTGATGGATAGAGTCGACTGTGGAGGAGCTGGGGATGCTCCAGGTCCTTGCCTCAAGGGCCGTCGGTGCCCGAGGCTCGAGCGTCACCTCCAGGCAGCGCACGGCGGCGCAACGTCGCCGGATCGTGGTCTACACGCTCCCTCCTCGCTACAACACCACTGGAAGCGAGCTGTCACTCTCGCAGAGGCGATGGAGGTCCTTGGGTGGAGAACGGATGAGCCAAAGATAGAATGAAATGGAGGCGGAGCTCGACTTATATGCGAGTGCAAGTCCGAGAAGAGGGTATCGGGCAGGGTTCCACGAAGCGCGGATCCCCACGCGGAAGATTAGGCGAGGATCTCGGATGCACAAGGAAGAAGGAGAGCCCGGGGTTTGCGGGTATGGGCATCGGATCGAGCGTAGAGAAATTCGAGAACTCGGGTCGCGGGCTCGGATCCGGGGCTCAGTGGTCCTGAGGGGGGAGTTGACCGGGGGTCAACGTCCCTCGTGGACCAATTAGGACCAGCCATGTGGAAAAGACTTGAAAATTCGAAAAGAAATAATAAATGGCCGAATTATTAAAAACTCAAAACATGGAAAATATTTGTTTTAATTTTTTCTATTTTTTTGTGATTTTTAATTATTTTTTTGAAATAAAAATAGGGTATGTACGCTATAGTTCTATACATAGGTATTTATACAATATGGCTTTTAAATTTTTGATTTTTAATTAGTTATTTCTATGCATTTTTATTCCCTATTTATATTTTATTTATTTATAGCATAAAATTAGGAATAAAAAGGTATTTTTATTTTATTTTTATTATTTATATACAAGGGTTAAATAAATAAATATATACATCTATATACATGGTATATGTACAATGATCTTTTTGATTTTTTTTAATTTTGTTCTTTTTATTTTATTTTTGTTTTTATGGTTTTTATTTTATTTATTTACAACATAAAAGATAGAATATATACAAATTTTTAGGGATTTAATTTATTTATTTACAAGGCTAAATAAATATAGAAGTGGGTGTATATACAAGGTGAATATGTACAAGGAAGAGTATTTTTATTTTCTTTTTAATTTTTCTTTTTTTTGATTTTATATTTATAAATATTTACAAATATATACAAGCCCATTTTATTCTATTCTAGAGGAAAATATTTTTATTATTTAATTACAGATATATTTACACACATGAGTTCCCTATCTCTCTCTACTTTGGCTTTTATGCGGTCAGGCCCATGCTGAGCCCTCCCTTGGGATTAGGTTGCTCAATATTTATTCTAAATATTTCCCTCTTTTTCTTTTAATTCTTTAGTCTTTTATTTTTGCACAAAACATGCTAATTATTGGTTTTTACACTATGCATGTCTTTTGTTAATTATTTTTATTTACAAACATATACATGCATTTGCTAAGGTTTTTGTAGCTAAAATATAAGAATAAAGAGTGATGAATGAGTATTCATCACCCCCCTATACTTAACTTTACTAGTCCCTTAGCAAACACTTATTTGAAAAAGAAGTGAAAAAGAGAAAGAAAAAGAAAAAGAGGAGAATGTACATGGATCAAGGTTGAATTTTAAACTTGCCTTCATTAAATTGAATTATGGAGCTCGATCAAATCTTTGGATTATTAATGTGTCGGAACCTTATTTGGACTTAAGCTTAAAACTCAACAGCCTCTAAGTTCCACCAATCTATAATCAAGACTCCTCAACAATCCAGATCAGAACAAGTCACCAAACACAAACCCTGAAGACCATTAATCTTTCCTTGTACTGTGAATGTGAGGTACAAGCTCTCCACCTCAGAAATGGCAACTTGACAACCCTCCCCAACAAGGTAACTCTATGACCCTAATCTGGCCACTCTTTCCTCGAGGAGTGGGGTATTCCCTTCTAAGTTCAAGTTCAACCGGCTCAAGAAGAGGGGGAAGAAGAGAATGGACCATGGCCAGTGTAGCCATGTATCCTTGGGAGCTCAACCAGTGTAGCCAAGTCTCTCTGCTGCAAGCTACATAAGGTGGGACATGAATCTCAAGCTTTGCTTATTGCACTATATACATACTCCGATGGGATTATCATTTTCTCTCAGACCCGCCACTTTTTTGGAGTTATTTTCTTTTTGCATTTTTTTTCAAGTGCATCTATACAATATATACATGTGCAGCATATGTACAAGGTGTTTTTCCTCTTGAGCCAGTAGACTATTCCACTTGTGAAGCATTATTGCAACCCAGAACTCCTGTCGTTAGACCTCATGGCAACCAGACCAAGTTGAGACGCACTTCCTTCACTAAAAGAAGAAGAGAGGTTCCGCCTAGAAGTACTACCCTCATATGCTACCCCAAGTCAAGGAAGACTGCCTCCTCACCACCTCATCCGTAGAGAGCTCGGTGCTAAGTGATGTGTCCAAGTAAAGCCATTGTCTGTATGAGTCATGTGTGTGTTGTTAAGTGCTCTACTTAGGCTCATTGAGATGACATGTGATCATAGCCTAGTGGACTCCAAGAATTAAGTCACCATGGACCTGAAAAGCCTTAACCCTAAGCCCTATAAGGTTCCTCTTATAAATTAGGTGGATTAAGATCTTAATCAAGCTCCATTTCCCAATTTAATTCCAGGCTAGTTTAAATGTCAACTATAATCCGGGAAAAACTATATACATATATACAAAGATGCTATTTACACAATTTTTACAAACATGCAAAATTTTTGAAAAATGTTTTGAAATTATGGATGGATGAATGCATGAATGCAAGTTTTGCAAAAGTATTTACACACATTTACACAAGATTTTTGCAAACTTTTGATTTTCAAAACATTTTGGAAAAATTTTGTACTATATACATTATTTTGATAAGAAAATATTTACACAAACTTTACACCAAAATATTTTGAAAATATTTTTACAAAAATAATTTCTACAATAGCTATGTATGTGCAATAAAAGAAGGTTTATTTACAGGAAAAATTTTTAATTTTTGTGATTTTTAGGGTTTTTAGCCATTTTTATTTATTTACACACTCACACAAAGTACGAGTTATGGCTAAATTATATATGAAATATATACACACCCCCCTATACTTAGCTCGAACGATGTCCTCAGAGTCAAGAGCGATGAAGAAGACATAACTCGTGCTTAGTATAGGGAAGTGAAAAGGAAGGCTATATACAAAGACGAATGAATGAATAGAAACTCAAGAGACTCTCGGCTTTCCCCCCTATACTTAGGATCAAATAATCCTAAGTATAGCAGGCTGTACACAAAGGGAAAACCGAGTGGAGAATGTACAGGGTCTACCCCCCTATACTTAGGGTAAAATATCCCTTAGTATAGGCAGCAAAACAGGGGTAGAAAGAATCAAAAGAAAAACTCAAAGGTCCCACATCCCCCCTATACTTAGGGTAAAGTACACCCTAAGTATAGCATAATCAAAGATGACAAACGGGATGTGGGACTAAAGAATGTGATGATATGGACATCTGGATCTATACAGGTCGGAGGAACAATGAAAATCAGGCATGAGATGCAATAGATGTGAGTCAAAAGACCACATCTCACGCAAAATGAATCGGGGCAACATCAACGACCCGCGGCTCATGATGTAGAAATGGCTTGAGCCACTGGCCGTTCACTCGAAAGGTACTCTCAGAAGACAACTCGAATATGTCAATGCTACCGTTGTCGTATACCTTTCTCACTAAGTAGGGTCCCTTCCATTTGCTCTGTAGCTTTCCTGGGAATAGACGAAGCCTCGCATCAAACAGCCATACTCTCTGTCCAGGTTCAAAATGCTTGTGGCTGATGTGAGAATCATGCCACTCCTTCACTCTCTCCTTATACTGTAGGCTGTTTGAGAAGGCGGTATCTCTAAGCTCCTCCAAGGCTGCTAACTCTGCCCTCCTTTGGTCTCCTACACTATCTGGATCAACAAGTATCTTAGTAATGCCCAAAGTGACCTGTGTCTCAGCTCAACAAGTAAATGGCACGGCTTGCCATATACGAGGCAAAAGGGAGATGTGCCCAACAGTGTCTTTAAAGACGTCCTATATGCCCACAAGACCGAATCCAAAAGCTGTGACCAATCCTTTCGGTCAGGACGACCTTCTGCAAAATAGTCTTGATCTCCCTGTTCGACACCTCGGCTAGACCATTCGTCTGTGGATGGTATGGAGTGGCAACTCGATGGTCTATGCCGAACTCGCTAGCAAGGGCCTTCACCTGGTCATTGATGAAATGAGACCCCCCATCTGAAATCAATACTCGAGGGACCCCGAACCGCGTGATGATATGCTTCCTCAAAAATCTGCAAACTGTCCTCGCATCAACGGTTCATGCGGGGATGGCCTCAACCCAACGACTCACATAATCAACGGCTAGCAGAATGTACTCAAATCCCTGACTCTTAGGGAATGGACCCATGAAATCGATGCCCCATGCGTCAAAAACCTCACAGAAGTGAATGGGCTGCATTGGCATCATATCACGCTGTCCACAAGTGCCCATCCTCTGACAGTCAGTACACCTCTTCATGAACTCATCAGAGTCCTTGAAGAGGGTAGGCGACCACAAGCCGGATTGGAGCACGTTCTGTGCCGTTCTCCTCCCAGAGTGATGTCCGCCTGCCTCAAGCTTGTGGCAGTAAGTGAGGATGCTATGGTGCTCCTCCTGAGGAATGCACCTACGCCAGACGTTATCCCCTCCTTCGTGGTAAAGGATGGGATCCTCCCAGTGGTAGGACTTGGCCTTCGCGAGGAAGGTTTCAAGCCTCTGCCTGGGCCAAACTTGTGGGAAATTCTTAGCAACAAGAAAGTTCACAATATCGGCATACCACGGGAGTGAGGCGATAGCAAGGATCGCCTCAACTGGGAAGGTTCACAAATAGGATCAATCTGCTCAGAATCCTCAGGCTGCTCTAATCGGGAGAGATGATCCGTCACCACATTCTTGACTCCAGGCTTATCCTTGATCTCAATGTTGAACTCCTGGAGTAGAAGGATCCATCTAGTCAGTCTGGCCTTGGCATCCTTCTTTGTGGTATCGGATGGCGGTGTGATCAGTAAACAAGGTCACTCTAGATCCAATAATGTACGATCTGAACTTATCTAGGGCAAACACTACGGCTAGCATCTCCTTCTCTGTGACTGTGTAGTTCCGCTGGGCGGAATCCAATGTGCGGCTAGCGTAGTGGATAGAAAAGGGGACTCCATCCCTCCTATGTCCCAGCACGGCCCCCACGGTAAAATCGGAGGCATCCGTCATGATCTCGAATGGGAGAGACCAATCAGGCGGCTGGAGAACAGGAGCCTCAATAACACACTGCTTGAGAGTCTCGAAGGATGAAAGACACCTGTCATCGACAAGGAACTCGGTGTCTTTCGTCACCAAGTCAGTCAACGGTCAGGCAGTCCTACAGAAATCATGAATGAATCGTCGGTAGAAACCGGCGTGTCCCAGGAATGATCGTAACTGCCGCAAATTGGACGGCGGTGCGAGTTTTCTAATGACATCTACCTTGGCCGGATCAACCTCCATGCCCCTGTTGGAGATGATGTGGCCAAGCACCGTCCCTTGAGTCACCATGAAGTGACTCTTCTCCCAAGATAACACCAAGTGAACCTCTATACATCGTTGAAGTACTCGGTCTAGGCAATCAAGACAGGAGTCGAATCCGTCGCCGTAAACCGAGAAATCATCTATGAAGACCTCCAAGCACTCCCCTACCATGTCCGAAAAGATCGACAGCATGCATCTCTGAAAGGTCGCAGGGGCATTGCATAGCCCAAATGGCATGCGTCAGAAGGCGTATGTGCCGAAGGGAAAGGTAAAGGTGGTCTTGTCCTGGTCCTCGGGAGCGATGGCCACCTGGTTGTAGCCCGAGTACCCATCCAGAAAACAGTAGTGGCTCTTCCCTGCCAGTCTCTCAATGATCTGATCAATAAAGGGCAGGGGGAAATGATCCTTCTTGGTGGCCTGGTTGAGTCTCCTGTAGTCAACGCAGACCCGCCAAGAAGTGGGTACTCGTGTAGCAATCTCCTCTCCAGACTCGCTGATCACGGTAGTGATGCCCGTCTTCTTGGGCACCACATGCAAAGGGCTGACCCACTTGGAGTCGGAGATGGGGTAGATAAAATCGGCGCTCCACCATTTCGATATCTCCTTCATGACAACCTCTCTCAGATTCGGGTTCAGTCGCCGCTGGAACTCACGCGACGGCTTCGCCTCATCCTCGAGATAGATATGGTGGGAGCATGGGGCCGGACTTATCCCCTGGAGATCTGCTATGCTCCATCCGATTGCCTTGCGGTTCTTTTCAAGAACCCTCATCAAACGAGATTCTTGCTCTCCAGTCAGATTGGCGGAGATGATGACTGGGTACATCTCAGGCTCACCCGCAAGGAATCTATACTTCAGCGAAGTAGGAAGCGGCTTCAGCTCTGGACAACTGGGCGCTGGTGGATCTGGCCTCTGAAAAGTCTGCGTAAACGCTGCCAAATCTGCATGGGAGAACTGAAACTCTCTATCACTCTTAGAAACTGGAGAAGGCTGCCCTGCTGGACTGTCTCTGCTCTGCTCGGCATCGACCTCCTCCTCAGCTGCAGGCTCAGTGGAAATCAGATCTGGCATATAATCCTCACAATCTACCCAATCAGACTATGACTCCGAGGGATCTGTATCATCTAAGGTGGCATCAGCACCACCATCATCACAAGAATCTATCTCACGGTCGCGAACCGGCTCTGCTGCCTCTGAAGTATCCTGGACCAGGAATGTGCTCTCCAAGCTCTCCTCTGGTGTCGTCTCTGCATCAGCGGAATCTGAAAATGAGAGGATGGTCTGTGCTGCTGGGTCTGCCCAAATTGCCTCATCGTTTGTGATCACAAAGTCACAGTCCTGGTGGATGTCTAGCCCTGTCTCTGTCAGCTGCTCTGTGTCTGAAGTCGTCTCTGAGCATGCTCTCTCTCTGGCTCTGCTGTCCTCGACCGTCTCTGTTTGTACACTTTCACCATCGATGCGAAAGTATACATTCCATCTATCATGGTCAGTCACCGCCTTGGCTGTGGCCAAGAACGGACGATCGAGAATAATGGGGATATCGGTAACTGAATCAGGGATCTCCATGTCCAACACTACGAAGTCCACGGGGAATTGCAGGCCCTGAATAGTAACGACAATGTCTCGCAACAACCCCTTCGGCCTCTTGACAGATCGATCAGCAAACTGAAGGACTGTCCTGTTCTGTCTAAGAGTGCCCAACTCGAAGCGGTCGAGAAGGGCTGCCGGAAGTAGGTTGATCGACGATCCGCTATCTAATAGAGTACGGTCGAACCTCTGCTCTCTGATGTGGCATCTGACATATGGGGCTCCGGAATCTGGCCTCTTGGCCGGCAGTCGGTTCTGGATCGCGAAACACATGGCTTTCGTCAGCACATGGATCTCTGAGTGGTGGTTCCTCCCCTTCCTCCTGACTGTGGTCCTGTCTCTAAGTGAGCGCTGAAGAAGGGGGATGTGCTGCAAAGCCTCCTGAAGAGTCAGCTGTATGTGAAATCGATCTATCATCAGCTGGCTGAACTCTTCCTGATCTCTCTTATTTGGATTTTCTTTTTTCTTCCCCTTCCCCATCTGAAGGGCTCTAGGGAAGGGGATCACGGGGTCCTTCTCAGATGAAGGACTAGGAAAGGGTCTAGACGGCTCGACGGCCGGATCCACACATACATCATGCACCACAGTGGGTCCAGAAAAAACCAAACCCTTTCCTTTATTCACAACATAGTTCCGGGATACATCAGAAGTAGGAAAAACAACAGGTCTCTCAACAAAAGCATGGGTGGCCTCAACACCACCATCGGCTGGATTTGCTGGACGACTCGTGGCCTCAGTACCGCGTTCTGGCTCGGCATCAGGGGTGGCCTCAGTACCACCTCCTCCAACTGGTGAAACGGCGACCTTAGTACCGCCGGTGGAATCAGCATCCTTGGTGGCATCAGTACCACCGTCATCATCTCTAGCGGCCTCAGTACCGCTCTCCTCCTCCTCGTCGGGCGCTCTAGGTGTATCCTCATGATGTAGCTCAGACGAGGCGCCGCCTACTGGCATCCTACCGCTCCTAAGTGTGACAAAATCAGTATCAAAAAGATATCCAGTCATATCACCAAATGCATCGCTAGGAGTGGTATACTCAGTACAAGCTACCTGCTCAGATTTCCTCTTCAGGATGTTGGGATTCGGCTCAATCTGGGCGGGGATGACGGCCTTCCCTCTCACAATGTCCCGCATCTCCTGGCAGAACTCGTCCATCTCCCGTCGAAAGGTAGCCTGCTGATCAGTGAGAAGGCGGGCTATATCATCCAAGACGGGGCTCTCATGGGAGCCCGACGGGTAGCCTCTCTGGTAGTGAGGCTGCTGGAACTGGTGCTGTGGCTGAGAGGGGTACGGGTGATGCTGCTGCTGCTGGTGAGGTTGATCTTGCCTCCAAGACTATCCCTGCTGATAGGGACGAGGACCATACGACGACTGCTGTTGCTGCTGTGGTGGGTACACTGGGGGCTGCTGCTACTGCGGCTGGTGATCCCTCTGATGGTCGTACTGGCCACCCTATCCTGACGGCTGTTGCTGGGGCTGGGTACCTCCGGTCCCCCAACGGAATCCGGGATGGTCTCGTCGGATACCGGGCTGGGGACGGTCATACCAAATCCCTTTGACATCCATCAACAGCTCTGCATCGTACTGGGGTGGCTGGAGCACTGCCAGAGGCTGATCCGGCTGGTATACCACCATCTGCAAGTCTGGAGATGGTGGTGACTGGTAGGTGGGCTGCGGCTGCTGGTACGGCTCCGCCTGTACAAGATGAACCTGTCTAGGCTGATGGTGAGAGCTGGAGCGCTGGGACGAGCTGCTGTTGCTGTCGTGATCGCCTCGTAACTGAAGACGGGGCTGGGAAGCCGTTTGTGCCTCCTGGAGACACATGAGATGTGTCTTCAAATCACTCAAAGTCTGTGCCATCTGCTCCATCTGAGTGATGCCCTGGCACTGCTTCTTCTCTATAATATCCATCCGGTCCAGCTTCTCGCTGATAATCCCCATGTCCGCGGCTGATGACTCGGCCTGTGCTGCTGCTACCGCGGACGAACTGGAAGGACCGGCGTCAACCCGTGCTATCCTCTGGTACTGCACAGGTTGTGGCTGCTGGGGTCTGCCCTGAGTGTATAACCGGGTCTGGGACATCACCATGTAGTTCTCAGCCATCTCCTCATAGATGGCCCAGACCTGGTCGTGATCCTTGGCGAAGTAAGACCCGCCACAAGAAGCGTTCACCAAGCCCTGATGCTCTGGTGTCAGCCCGCTGAAAAAGCTCAGCACTGGGTTCGGCTTGGAAATGTTGTGGTGCGGACATCTATTAGTCAGCTCTCTGAACCTCTCCCATGCCTCATGGAACTGCTCATTGGGGAGCATGGAGAAGTTGCTGATCAGGGCTCTCACGGCATTGGTTTGCCCGAGTGGATAGTACTTATGCAAGTACTCGGTGCGGAGCTGCTCCAAAGTGTACACAAACTTCCCTCGATGTTTCATCCAGGTGGCTGCTCTGTCTACTAAGGAGAAGGGGAAGGCAATCATCCTGATGGTGTCCTGGTCCACCTGACGGTCGTGGACAGTACTGCAAATCATGAGAAACTCCTGGAGGTGGAGATGGGGCTCCTCGGTGGCGAGCCCATGGAAACGGGGGAGGAGCTGCAAGGTTTTCGGGGGGAACTTGAAGTCCCCCACGATAGCTGGTAGCACAACCCAGTGATGCATCAGGGTCGATCAAGGGTTGTGCAACTCCCGCATCGGTCTCGGTGGGTCTCCTGCTCCTGCCGCGGCGGCTGCCGCTGCAGCGGCGGCTGCTGCTGCTGCATCATCTGGAACTCTCGGCCCGTCACTACGCTGCTCTCGCTCTACTCTCATCTGCTCCATCTCTCTCCTCATATCCAACATAAACGCTCCCTGATCCCTCAACTGCTGATGCACTGTCTCGAGGGAGGCGATCAGGGTGGAGTTGATCGCACCCTGGTCCAGAACAAAATGCTCGGGTTGTGGACCTCTACTGCGATCATCTAAACTGCCAATCATGGTCTCTGCAAAATCAAATGATCCATACTCAGGTGCCGATAAATCTGAAAGTCTCTCCTCTGGCACTGGCCTCTCAGAACGGAAAGAAAGGGGGTCGAGGGGGAACAGGGTGGAATCGTACTCGGGTTCGGAGAGCAGGTCTCGGCTCTCACGAACCAACCTAGATGAACGGGTAGACGCGCCCGAAAGCGGTGCAGCCAGAGGCTGCCTAAGAGATCGTCTGCCCATCATCTTAATGTGGCGAGTAAGGCGGATGAGATCTGGAGAAACTATGATCACAAGCAAACCTCCAAGTTCACCAACGCAACGCGAGCTGAAGACCGTAAAGGTTCGGTCAATTTATCTTGTCAATTTTATTTGGTGAACAATCAAGATATCAGAGCGATTACGTGACCTGCTAGGATACCCTATACTTTCCCAACTGACTGTCTCGCACAGAAGTAGTCGGTAATCAGTCGAGAATAGTATCGGAGGGCTCTACCTAGTGTTCGGGTCACTCTGTCGCACAATCAAACCAACCAATGAGGGGGTTGCTCTCCCCAAGACAAATTTTTAAATGACCTGTCTTTTAGGGTCAATAGTTTTAGCAGTCCCAATTTTATTGTTTTTCTTTTTAGATCTTTTTCAATAAAAACAAAAACGCCTAACGATTTTTTCGGTTCTCCTGCTTATTAAGTCAAAAACAGAGGGAGAAGATGAAAAAGCCGATGTGCGATGAAATCGATGATGCATGCAAAGTAAGAAAGGTGTACCTGACTCCAGCACTCTACATGCAATATGATCCGCTAGAATTGAAAGACAGAAAGTAAACTACCTATATGGTGCAGCGGAAAAAAAAAACCGAGTCCCTAAATAGCAACTTTTACACGAAAGAACCGTCTAGCTGGTCACCAGCCTCCGATCCAAAGAGTCCGGTCTCGGTCTACCCCTCCTCCTCCCGACAAATCGGGTTCAGGAGCAGCGCTTGGCAGGGCAGGCTATGGCACGTAGGCTCGAAGGGAGTGAGTCAGCTATTTTTATTAATTTTTTATTAGTAGGTCCAATTAACGATCTATAGGCGCAAGCAGTCTATTAAGTGTTTGGATCCTACTCAGTACGGCACAGTCAAACAGAAAGTCCTAAGGCTAGGGGCTCGAGAAAAACCGCGTGAAACCGTAAAAGGCAGCAAAAAACAAAAACCGCGAAGAAAGCCGCGAAAACTGAACTAACTACTGGGTCCCCCGAGTACACCGGTGCTCGGCGAAACATACCCGAGAAACTGTCCAAGTCCAAGTCTGCTGTCCCTATATTATTACAATAATTCAAATGAATAAAAGTCTAAGCTAATCTAAACCTCTCCCACTCAGCTACTCTCTCACTCTCTCCTGCGGTTCCGTGCAGAAGGGAGCCGCCTCCGAATCCCGCGATTGCGCCGGCTTCTCGAGAGTCGCTGCCTCTGTCATCGGGCCCTCGCAAGAAAGAAACAAAGTGTCACAGACCAAATAATATAATCAAATAAAGGCAGGAAACTAAACTGGGGTGTATGTGCGAAAATAGCAAATAAAATAAACAAGCAAAATCAAACAAAAACAAAAATAAAAGAAAAGAAAAAGAAAATAAAATAAAACAAAAATTAGAGAAAAATAAAAAGCCACGAAAAGCCGCGGGCTCAGAAAGAGCCGCGGAAATCCACGAAAAAGAAAACAAAAAGAAAATGAAAAATAAAGAAAAAGACTACTAAGCCGTGCTCCCCGGCAACGGCGCCATTCCGATTGACGAAAAACCACCAAGACACTCAGGTAAATAGTAGATCAAGGGTCGTTGCGACCCGGATCTCGGAGACGATTCGGTCAATCAAGAAAATAAATTGCATACCACCAAAATAGAATGAAAATTAAAGGAAAATATAGCGGTCCTGGCTATTGGATTAGCTTGGTATAGCGACCAGGGTCGGACTCAGGAGCACGTGATGGCCTCGCGGCCTATGAAGTAGTCTAAAATAAGAATAAAATACAGTAAAAGGCTTTTTTGGTGGATTTTTTTATGTTTTTATATTTTTTTGATTTTTAATTCAATAACAGAAATAAGAAAACAAATAAACAAGCCAATACAGCCAATTATTTAGCCATTCAAAAATCACCCAAAAATCAAACAAAAATGTTTTTAAGTTTTTTATATTTTTCTCTGTTTTTGGTTAATTTTTGGAATTTTTCTGATTTTTAAGGAACTTTATAAAAATAAAACAAGGGAGAAAAAATCAAGGTATTGTCCAGTCAGACTTGGAGGGCCAATTTAAAATGCAAATTGGCCCTATCAAGGTCTGAAGGTAATTTTCCTGTAAAGAAGAAAATACAAGGAAAATTTAGGCACCAGAATTATTAATTTTTGATTTTTCTTTTCATTATTAGAATTTTATGGGTTTTTAGGGGTTTTGTAATTTTTATAGGTTTTATAAAGCGAAAAATAACCAAACGTGGTCAGAAAATCAAACAAGGCAAAACAAACACTACCTAATTTTTTGTAATTTTTAGAGGTGTTTTAATATTTTTTTGTGAATTTTAAAGTTAGACAGTAACAAAAATGCTTGTTTTTGAATTTTTAAAAATAACAAAAATAATCAAAAATGTCTCCAAAAATTAGAGAAATTTTACACTATGGTAGGAGCCATGTATCCAATTTTCATCGAATTTGGAGTTGGTTTGCTATTTTATTAAAATCAATGACAATGGTACAATGCACATGGACCTGTATGCAGATAGAACAAGTTCCAGGGGGTCCGGTGCAAATTTTCCAAGAAACCACATGCGAGGCGCGTGACCTGGGCACACAGGGACCTAATTGTAAGAAAACTAAAGTTCATGGACTATTTAGTAACACGTACTAAAAGTCCAGGGGCTTCAGTGTAAATAACCCACGAAATAAAGCACATGCACAATTAAACCACGCACAGGGGTATTTCTGCAATTAATAAAAACTTAAATCCATTCATTAACACCTTGAAACATGAAGGTCTTACATGCAATTAACCCACAAAAGCACGTGTCGACGCATGTGTCCCACAACAGACAGGGGTATAAAAGTAAATACCAAAAACGACAGGGTCCTCTATGCAAATTACCAAACGCAAATAAAAGTTTTAAAATATTTACAGGACTACAAAGTAACACCTAAAAAGCTAAGGGCCTAAGAAGAAATTACCCTTTATTTAATTCGAGGGTCGGATGCTCGCTACGTGGAGACTGGACGGTGGAGAAGAGGCGCGGCTAAGCACTGGGGTCCTCGGCGCTCATCCAACGACAGGGGACTCGCCACGTGGAAGATCGGGCGGCTAGGAAGCGATGTGGCTAACCCTCGACGATCGGACGGCTGCGGTCTCTCCTCCACTGATCAAACGGTGACGGCTGCTCCTGGCGTGAACGGCTACGATGTAAACTGGAGCTGGAGGACGATCGTACGGCTGCGGAGGTTCCTCGAAGAACTGGACTCCGGCGAGGTTCGTCGGGCTCATGTGGGCGCTGGAGACCTCCTCGTAGGCTGCTGAAGATCGGAGAAGCTACGCCTTGGATTCCCGCGTCGACTGGTCCACTCCGATGGTGGCGAGAAGCTCTGGAGAGCTCCGGCGGCACTGGTGGAGGAGGAGCGGCTGCTCGAATGGATGAAGCCCTCAGATTGGCTCCTCTGGACCTGCAAAGCGGTGCAACACACTCCTGGGTCGAGGGCAAAGTGCCTCGACCCGGTTAGCAGTGGTGTGGGTGGTCGGCGCGTCGGGATGAAGGGGCTCCGGCGAAGTGACGGCGGAGGAGCCCCAATCCCAGCTCCTGTGCGAGATGAGTTGAACGAGTGGGTGGAGAAGGTGCGCGAAGGGAAGGCGGAGATGATGAGCTATTCCGATGATCGGGATGAAGGCGAAGGTGGTCGGAATTGAAGCTCGACAGTGACGGAGCGATTTGGGGGAAAATAAAAATTCGGGAAATAGGGAAAGAACGGGGACTACCTGATGGATGGAGTCGACTGTGGAGGAGCTGGGGATGCTTCAGGTCCTTGCCTCAAGGGCCGTCGGTGCCCGAGGCTCGAGCGTCACCTCCAAGTGGCGCACGATCGCGCAACGTCGCCGGATCGATGGTCTACACGCTCCCTCCTCGCTGCAACACCACTGGAAGCGAGATGTCACTCTCGCGGAGGCGATGGAGGTCCTTGGGTGGAGAACGGATGAGCCAAAGATAGAATGAAATGGAGGCAGAGCTCGGCTTATATGCGAGTGCAGGTCTGAGAAGAGGGGATCGGGCAGGGTTCCACGGAAGCGCGGATCCCCACGCGGAAGATCGGGCGAGGATCTCGGATGCACAAGGAAGAAGGAGAGCCCGGGGTTTGCGGGTATGGGCATCGGATCGAGCGTAGAGAAATTCGAGAAGTCGGGTCGCGGGCTTGGATCCGGGCTCAGTGGTCCTGGGGGGGAGTTGACCGGGGGTCAACGTCCCCCGTGGACCAATCAGGATCAGCCATGTGGAAAAGATTTGAAAATTCAAAAAGAAATAATAAATGGCAGAATTATTAAAAACTCAAAACATGAAAAATATTTGTTTTAATTTTTTCTATTTTTTGTGATTTTTAATTATTTTTTTGAAATAAAAATAGGGTATGTACACTATAGTGTTATACATAGGTATTTATACAATATGGTTTTTTAATTTTGATTTTTAATTAGTTATTTCTATGCATTTTTATTCCCATTTTATATTTTATTTATTTATAGCATAAAATTAGGAATAAAAAGGTATTTTTATTTTATTTTTATTATTTATATACAAGGGTTAAATAAATAAATATATACATCTATATACATGGTATATGTACAATGTTCTTTTTGATTTTTTTTAATTTTGTTCTTTTTATTTTATTTTTGTTTTTATGGTTTTTATTTTATTTATTTACAACATAAAAGATAGAATATATACAAATTTTTAGGGATTTAATTTATTTATTTACAAGGCTAAATAAATATAGAAGTGGGTGTATATACAAGGTGAATATGCACAAGGAAGAGTATTTTTATTTTCTTTTTAATTAATCTATTTTTATTTTGATTTTATATTTATAAATATTTACAAATATATACAAGCCCATTTTATTCTATTCTAGAGGAAAAATATTTTTATTATTTAATTACATATATATTTACACACATGAGTTCCCTATCTCTCTCTACTTTGGCTTTTATGCGGTCAGGCCCATGCTGAGCCCTGCCTTGGGATTAGGTTGCTCAATATTTATTCTAAATATTTCCCTTTTTTCTTTTAATTCTTTAGTCTTTTATTTTTGCACAAAAACATGCTAATTATTAGTTTTTACATTATGCATGCCTTTTGTTAATTATTTTTATTTACAAACATATACATGCATTTGCAAAGGTTTTTGTAGCTAAAATATAAGAATAAAGAGTGATGAATGAGTATTCATAAAGTCCCTAGCCTTAAGAATTTCTGTTAATTGTGCCGTAATTAGTAGGATCCACACACCTAATTATCTGCCTGTGCCTATAGTTCGTTAATTGGACCTAATAATAAAAAGTTAATAAAAATAGCTGACTCACTTCCTTCGAGCCTACGTGCCGCAGCCTGCCCTGCCAAGCGCTGCTCCTGAACCCGATTTGTCGGGAGGAGGAGGGGTAGACCGAGACCAGACTCTTTGGATCGGAGGCTGGTGACCCGCTAGACCGTTCTTTCATGTAGAAGTTGCTATTTAGGGACTCGGTTTTTCCGCTGCACCATATAGGTAGTTTACTTTCTGTCTTTCAATTCCGCGCGGATCATATTGCATGTAGATTGCTGGAGTCAGGTACGCACCCCTTCCTCTGCACGCATCATTGATTTCATCGCGCATCGGCTTTTTCGTCTTCTCCCCCTGTTTTTTGACTTAATAACCAGGAGAACCGAAAAATTCGTTAAGCGTTTTTGCTTTTATTGAAAAAGACCTAAAAAGAAAAACAATAAAATTGGGACTGCTAAAAACTATTGACCCTAAAAGACATCTCATTTAAAAACTTGTCTTGGGGAGAGCAACCCCCTCATTGGTTGGTTTGATTGTGCGAGTGAGTGACCCGAACACTAGGTAGAGCCCTCCGGTACTCTTCTCGACTAATTACCGACTACTTCTGTGCGGGACAGTCGGTTGGGAAAGTATCGGGTATCCCAACAGGTCACGTAATTGCTCTGATATCTTGATTGTTCACCAAAATAAAATTGACAAGATAAATTGACCGAGCCTTTACGGTCTTCAGCTCGCATTGCGTTGGTGAACTTGGGGGTTTGCTTGTGATCATAGTTTTTCCAGATCTCATCCGCCTTACTCGCCACATCAAGATGATGGGCAGACGATCTCTTAGGCAGCCTCTGGCTGCACCGCTTTCGGGCGCGTCCACCCGCTCATCTAGGTTGGTTCGCGAGAGCCGAGACCCGCTTTCTGAACCCGAGTATGATTCCACCCTGTTCCCCCTCGACCCCCTTTCTTTCGGTTCCGAGAGACCAGTGCCAGAGGAGAGACTAGCAGATTTATCGGCACCTGAGTTTGGATCGTTTGATTTTGCAGAGACTATGGCCGACAGTTCTGATGATCGTAGTAGTGGTCCACAGCCCGAGCATTTTGTTCTGGACCAGGGTGCGATCAACTCCACCCTGATCGCCTCCCTCGAGACAGTGCAGCAGCACTTGAGGGATCAGGGAGCTTTCATGCTAGATATGAGGCGCAAGATGGAGGAGATGAGAGCAGAGCGAGAGCAGCGTAGAGACAGGCCGAGGGTCCCAGATGAGGCAGCAGCAGCAGCCGCAGCAGCCGCAGCGGCAGCCGCCGCGGCAGGAGCAGAGCAGCCGAGACCGATGCGGGAGTTGCACAACCCCGGATCGACAGTGATGCATCACTGGGTTGTGTTACCAGCCATCGTGGGGGACTTCAAGTCCCCCCCCCCCCCCCGAACACCTTGCAGCTCCTTCCCCGTTTCCATGGGCTCTCCACTGAGGATCCCCCATCTCCACCTCTAGGAGTTTCTGATGATCTGCAGCACCGTCCACGACCGTCAGGTGGACCAGTACACGATACGGATGATTTCCTTCCCCTTCTCCTTAGCTGACAGAGCAGCCACCTGGCTGAAACATCTGGGGAAGTTTGTCTACACTTGGGAGCAGCTCCGCACCGAGTACTTGCACAAGTACTACCTACTCGGGCGGACCAATGCCGCTAGAGCCCTGATTAGTAACTTCTCCATGCTCCCCAACAAGCAATTCCACGAGGCATGGGAGAGATTTAGAGAGCTGACAGACAGATGCCCGCACCACGACATTTCCAAGCTGAACCTTGTTCAGAGTTTTTTCAGCGGGCTGACACCAGAGCTTCAGGGCTTGGTGAACGCTTCTTGTGGCGGGTCTTACTTCACCAAGGATCACGACCAGGTCTGGGCCATCTACGAGGATATGGCTGAGAACTATATGGTGATGTCCCAGATCCGGTTGTATACTCAGGGCAGACCCCAGCAGCCACAGACCGTGCAGTACCAGAGGGTAGCATGGGTCGACGCCGGTCCTTTCAGTTCGTCCGCAGTAGCAGCAGCACAGGCAGAGTCCTCAGCCGCGGACATGGGGATCATCAGCGAGAAGCTGGACCGGATGGAGATTATAGAGAAGAAGCAGTGCCAGGGCATCACTTAGATGGAGCAGATGGCACAGACTTTGAGTGACTTGAAGACACAACTCATGTGTCTCCAGGAGGCACAAACGGCTTCCCAGCCCTGTCTTCAGTCACGAGGCGATCCCGACAGCAGCAGCAGCTCGTCCCAGCACTCAAGCTCTCACCAGCAGCCTAGACAGGTTCACCTTGTACAGGCGGAGCCGTACCAGCAGCCGCAACCCACTTACCAGTCACACCATCTCCAGACTTGCAGATGGTGGTATACCAGCCGGATCGGCCTCTGGCAAGTGCTCCCGCCACCCCAGTACGATGCAGAGCCGTTGATGGATGTCAACGGGATTTGGTATGACCGCCCCCAACCCGGTATCCGACGAGACCATCCTGGATTCCGTTGGGGGGACCGGAGGTACCCAGCCCCAGCAGCAGCCGTTAGGACAGGGTGGCCAGTACGACCATCAGAGAGAGCACCAGCAGCAGCAGCCCCCAGTGTACCCACAGCCACAGCAGCAGCAGTCACAGTATGGTCCTCGTCCCTATCAGCAGGGACAATCTTGGAGGCGTGATCAGCCTCACCAGCTGCAGAATCAGCCACACACTTACCCCTCTCAGCCACAGCAGCAGTTCCAGCAGCCTCACTACCAGAGAGGCTACCCGTCGGGCTCCATGAGAGCCCCGTCTTGGATGATATAGCCCGCCTTCTCACTGATCAGCAGGCTACCTTTCGATGGGAGATAGACGAGTTGCGCCAGGAGATGCGGGACATCTTGAGAGGGAAGGCCGCCATCCCTGCCCAGATTGAGCCGAACCCCAACAGCCTGAAGAGGAAATTTGAGCAGGTAGCTTGTACTGAGTATGCCACTCCTAGTGATGCATTGGGTGATATGTCTGCATATCTTTTTGATACTGATTTTGTCACACTTAGGAGCGGTAGGATGCCAGCAGGCGGCACCTCATCTGAGCGACACCCTGAGGAGACACCCAGAGCGCTAGGCGAGGAGGAGAGCGGTACTGAGGCCGCTAGAGATGATGACGGTGGTACTGATGCCACCATGGATGCTGATTCCACAGGCGATGCTGAGGCCACCGTTTCACCAGTTCGAGGAGGTGGTACTGAGGCCACCCAGGATGCCTAGCCAGAGCGCGGTTATGAGGCCGCGAGTCTTCCAACCGATGGTGGTGCTGAGGCCACCCATGCTTCTGTTGAGAGACCTATTGTTTTTTCCTACTTCTGATGTATCTCGGAACTCTGTTGTGAATAAAGGAAAGGGTTTGGTTTTTTCTGGTCCCACTGTGGTGCATGATGTATGTGTGGATCCGGCCGTCGAGCCATCTAGACCCTTTCCTAGTCCTTCATCTGAGAAGGACCCTATGATCCCCTTCCCTAGAGCCCTCCAGATGGGGAAGGGGAAGAAAAAAGAAAATCCAAAAAAGAGAGAGCAGGAAGAGTTCAGCCAGCAGATGATAGGTCGGTTTCACATACAGTTGACTCTTCAGGAGGGCTTTGCAGCACATCCCTCTTCTCCAGTGTTCCCTTAGAGACAGGACTACCGTCAGGAGGAAGAGGCGGAACCACCACTCAGAGATCCATGTGCTGACGAAAGCCACTTGTTTCGCGATCCAGAACCGTCTGCCGGCCAAGAGGCCAGATTCCGGAGCCTCTTATGTCAGATGCCATATCAGTGAGCAGAGGTTCGACCGTACTCTATTAGATTGTGGATCGTCGATCAACCTACTTCCGGCAGCCCTTCTCGACCGCTTCGAGTTGGGTACTCTTAGACTGAGCAGGACAATCCTTCAGTTTCCTGATCGATCTATCAAGAGGCCGAAGGGGTTGTTACGAGACGTTGTCGTCACGATTCAGGGCCTGCAATTCCACGTGGACTTCGTAGTGTTGTAAATGGAGATCCCTGAGTCCATGACCGATACCCCCATCATTCTCGGTCGTCCGTTCTTGGCCACAGCCAAGGCGGTGACTGACCATGATAGCGGGAAGGTATACTTTCGCGTCGAGGGCGAAAGTGTACAAATAGAGACGGTCAAGGACAACAGAGCCAGAGAGAGCATGCTCAGAGATGACTTTAGACACAGAGCAGCTGACAAAGGCAGGGCTAGACATCCACCAGGACTGTGACTTTGTGATCACAGACGATGAGGCAGTTTGGGCAGACCCAGCAGCACAGACCATCCTCTCATTTTCAGATTCCGCTGATGCAGAGATAACAGCAGAGGAGAGCTTGGAGAGCACATTCCTGGTCCAGGATACTTCTGAGGCAGCAGAGCCGGTTCTCGACCGCAACACTGATTTTTGTGATGATGGTGGTACTGATACCACCTTAGATGATACAGATCCCTCGGAGTCAGAGTCTGATTGGGCAGATTGTGAGGATTACATGCCAGATCTGATTTCCACTAAGCCTACAGCTGAGGAGGAGGTAGATGCCGAGCAGAGCAGAGACAGTCCATCAGGGCAGCCTTCTCAGTTTCTGAGAGCGACAGAGAGCTTCAGTTCTCCCATGCGGATTCGGCAGCATTCACGCAGACTTTCCAGAGGCCAGATCAACCAGCACCCAGCTGTCCAGAGCTGAAGCCGCTTCCTACTTCGCTGAAGTACAGATTCCTTGCGAGTGAGCATGAGATGTACCCAGTCATTATCTCCGCTGATTTGACTGGAGAGCAAGAATCCCGTCTAATGGGGGTTCTTGAAAAGAACCGCAAGGTGATAGGATGGGGCGTAGCGGATCTCCAGGGGATAAGTCCGGCCCTGTGCTCCCACCATATCTATCTCGAGGATGAGGCGAAGCCGTCGCGTGAGTTCCAGCGGCGGCTGAACCCGAATCTGAGAGAGGTTGTCATGAAGGAGATTTCGAAATGGTGGAGCGCCGATTTTATCTACCCCATCTCTGACTCCAAGTGGGTCAACCCTTTGCATGTGGTGCCCAAGAAGACGGGCATCACTACAGTGATCAGCGAGTCTGGAGAGGAGATTGCTACACAAGTACCCACTTCTTGGCGGGTCTGCGTTGACTACAGGAGACTCAACCAGGCCACCAAGAAGGATCATTTCCCCCTGCCCTTTATTGATCAGATCATTGAGAGATTGGCGGGGAAGAGCCACTACTGTTTTCTGGATGGGTACTCGGGCTACAACCAGGTGGCCATCGCTTCCGAGGACCAGGACAAGACCACCTTTACCTGTCCCTCTGGCACATACGCCTTCCGACGCATGCCATTTGGGCTATGCAATGCCCCTGCGACCTTTCAGAGATGCATGCTGTCGATCTTTTCGGACATGGTAGGGGAGTGCTTGGAGGTCTTCATGGATGATTTCTCGGTTTATGGCGACGGATTCGACTCATGTCTTGGCTGCCTAGACCGAGTGCTTCAGCGATGTATAGAGGTTCACTTGGTGTTATCTTGGGAGAAGAGTCACTTCATGGTGACTCAAGGGACGGTGCTTGGCCACATCATCTCCAACAGGGGCATGGAGGTTGATCCGACCAAGGTAGATGTCATTAGAAAACTCGCACCGCCATCCAATTTGCGGCAGTTACGGTCATTCCTGAGGCACGTCGGTTTCTACCGACGATTCATTCATGATTTCAGTAGGATTGCTTGACCGTTGACTGGCCTACTGATGAAAGACACCGAGTTCCTTGTCGATGACAAGTGTCTTTCGTCCTTTGAGACTCTCAAGCAGAGTGTTATAGAGGCTCCTATTCTCCAGCCACCTGATTGGCCTCTTCCATTCGAGATCATGACGGATGCATCCGATTTTGCCGTGGGGGCAGTGATGGGACAGAGGAGGGATGGAGTTCCATTTGCTATCCACTACGCTAGCCACACATTGGATTCCGTGCAGCGGAATTATACAGTCACAGAGAAGGAGATGCTAGCCGTAGTGTTCACCCTAGATAAGTTCAAATCGTACATTATTGGATCTAGAGTGACCCTGTTTACTGATCACACCGCCATCCGATACCTCATGGCAAAGAAGGATGCCAAGGCCAGACTGACTAGATGGATCCTTCTACTCCAGGAGTTCGATATTGAGATCAAGGATAAGCCTGGAGTCAAGAATGTGGTGGCAGATCATCTCCTCCCGACTAGAGCACCTTGAGGATTCTGAGCAGATTGATCCCATTTGTGAGACCTTCCCAGATGAGGCGATACTTGCTATCGCCTCTCTCCCGTGGTATGCCGATATTGTGAACTTTCTTGTTGCTAAAAAAGTCCCACAAGGTTGGCCCAGGCAGAGGCTTGAGACCTTTCTCGCGAAGGCCAAGTCCTACCACTGGAAGGATCCCATCCTTTACCACGAAGGAGGGGATAGCGTCTGGCGTAGGTGCATTCCTCAGGAGGAATACCATAGCGTCCTCACTTACTGCCACAAGCTTGAGGCAGGAGGACATCACTCTAGGATGAGAAAAGCACAGAAAGTGCTCCAATCCGGTCTGTGGTGGCCTACCCTCTTCAAGGACTCTGATGAGTTTGTGAAGAGGTGTACTGACTATCAGAGGATGGGCACTTGTGGACAGCGTGATATGATGCCGATGCAGCCCATTCACTTCTGTGAGGTTTTTGACGCATGGGGCATCGATTTCATGGGTCCATTCCCTAAGAGTCAGGGATTTGAGTACATTCTGCTAGCCGTTGATTATGTGAGTCGTTGGGTTGAGGCTATCCCCGCCCGAGCCGCTGATGCCAGGACAGTTTGCAGATTTTTGAGGAAGCACATCATTACGCGGTTCGGGGTCCCTCGAGTGTTGATTTCGGATGGGGGGTCTCATTTCATCAACGACCAGGTGAAGGCCCTTGCTAGCGAGTTCGGCATAGACCATCGAGTTGCCACTCCATACCATCCACAAATGAATGGTCTAGCTGAGGTGTCGAACAGGGAGATCAAGACTATTTTGCAGAAAGTCGCCTGCCCTGACCGAAAGGATTGGTCACAGCTTTTGGACTCGGACTTGTGGGCATATAGGACGTCTTTCAAGACACCATTGGGCACATCTCCCTTTCGCCTCGTATATA